>OZ037777.1:31967986-32015486 GCA_964035525.1 Porites cylindrica | reverse complement strand
TGAAAGAAATTTTGGGAGCACAAGTCGTCTACGTCTTCGCCTTTCTTCACCGTGCACGTTGAATTAACGTAAGAAATAAGAGCGAGGTAAAAGAAAAAAAACGTCTCTTTGATCAGCTAGATCCCTGCCCATTTTGCCTTCTTGAATTTACGCTCCAAAAAGTTCAACTGGCGTGAAAACTTTGGGAGCCGATATCAGTAGTGTGACCTTCCCAGAATTTTTACCTAGGTAAAACAAAACCCGAGATGAATTTACCTAAATCAGTTTTACCTAGGTAAAAGTCTGTAGTGTGACCACAGCTATCGTCTTGGGGACATGAAGCAAACCGAAGCCGCAAGTCCAAGACGTAATCAATTTACAGAAACGATGCGCCAGAGTAATCCTAGACAAAAAATGAGACACCCCCCCGGGGCCTTTATTTTGAGACCTTAACGTCGTGCCATGATTTGATAAGAGACAAGAACGCGCTTACAGCGTCATTTAGTCTCGCTTGCTTGAAGATTAGATCGAGAAAGCTTAGGATAACTTTATAGGAATATTTTTATTCATAAAAGTGGCCCTGTCCTTTTGGCTGGTATTACCGGAGAAAATGGTACAGTCCAGCGGGACATCCTGAGTTTTAGCAACATTTGTTAGGAGGTATATCATATCTGGGTTTTTTATTGCTAAACGGTTATTCTTTAGGTTTCCAAATGGCCAGGGTAACTAAACAGGAGTGTTTTTTTTATCGTAAAAAATGCCTTGTCCTTTTGGCTTGTATTATTTAAGGAAATAGTACCGCCTAGCAGGACATCCTAAACTATGTCAGCAGTTGCTTGCATGTATTACTATATGACATGCAGCTTCTTATTGTTACATTGTAGTACATACCTTGCCCTCTGAAGGCTTTTTCCTACCAGCTGGGGACAGCTGAAAAAAAGGTAGTTTAATTCATACCTTGTTGTTGTAATCAGCTAAGAATGTCTACCAAGGGGGACACTCTATAGGGAGTACTCAGGTATAACAGTGATGGGGAAGTGCAAAACCCTTTTTCTGGTTTGACATTTGAAATCCAAGGATAAACAAACAGGGGTGGATTTTATTCTTGAGGTTGTCTAGCCCTTTGAATGGTATAAGCTAAGAAGATAGTACCACCCAGCAGGACGTCCTAAACCAGTAGCTCAGCAAGCTTGTGTTTAATTTTTCATGGTTTATCTCATTTCAGTGTTTTGAAAGTTATTTTTTTTTATCTCAGGTAATTTTGGTTTTTCTTTTGTTTTGGGGTATGGTAATAAATGCCAATGACGTTGAAACAAATGGAAAACAAAAATTGCCTGAGATAAAATAACTTCGTCCTTAGATTTCTGGTGTTACTTAATTATTAAGGAGCACGATGAGTTTGGAGTTGCTTTCAAGCTTTATTTTCTCCACTCATCAACAAGAATTGGTAGTACATGTGTCAGTGTTTGGATCCAAGAGGGGTGTATTGAGTGGCTAGCCACCCTTTTTTAGAACAGTCTACCAAAAAATATAATACTTGGGGAAACAATGGAAATACGAGGGAGGCAAAAACCTTGTGAAGCCAACCAACCATCGTTCTTCCTAAATCGGCATACTCTGGAACAAAAGTGCAACAACTTAAAATAAATAACGTATAGTTTGATGGCCGATTGGTATCATCAACCCACCATTCAAAAATCGTGGATCTGCCACTGGTACTTTAAGTTTATTACAAAAACGTTTGCAACAGCTGTTGCTTGATCATGTTTTGGAAATCTTGAAAAGATAAAAGAGTAGAGACAAAAGAGTATTAGTTAATATCCAAGGCCTTAGAGAAAAAATAGACTTGTATTTCAAAGGGGATAGAATACAGTGAAACTAACTTCTTTTCATCAACGGTGTCTGAACTTTTAACTGTTTTAATACCTGTTTATAGTTGCGCATTATCCCCCTGCTGGTCGGGTACTCTGCAAACTAATCAGTAACAGTAGTGATGTATGAAAATTATCTTGATGGATAATACTTAAAAGTTCATATTTGTTTTGATGGAATTGCATAATGAATGACTTTCCATTCAATAATCTTCATTGCAAAGGTAGCAAAATAATAGCAAATAGCAAATAGCAAAACCTACCATACAGACAAAGACACCACAATCAGTTGAGTTTAACTGCGGTCGCACATCTGTAATGTAGAAATTGAACAGAACTTGTCACTGATGAGTTTCTGTAATTTGGTCCATGAACGAAGAACAAAGCATATCTTGTTATGAAATTGGTAGACATGTAGTTACAATGTACTGTCTAGTTAGCCTAGCTTCCTCTTCAGAGTTTTTAATGTTTTTTTTTTCAAATTTTTTTTTAAATGAACACTAGTGAGCAGCACAAAGCAACGCGAGGATCTTGTTTACTTGATTTATTTCTCCGACCGGTAGTGGGGTTATTGGGGCTGTTGACCGTTGGGGAGAGGGGGGAAGTTGAAAATAGAGAGTCTCCAGAATCAACAACCGAGGTTGGTTGCTGCCAAGGTAGGTAGGTTTTTTGGGTATGGTAATGTATGATAATGAGTTTGAAACAAAAGAAAATAAAATTTAGACCAACGATAAAATTGAACCACAATTTCAGTATGGAGAGGTGGGGGGAGGGTGGGTGAGAAAAATGTTGTTGTCACAAAAAAAAAGCATTTTGATTAATTTTTTTGATAGCGCCAACCAGAGAGTACAGCCAACCGTACCAACCTTTTTTTTGCTGAGTGATACTGACCAGTCCAGACAAGGTCCAGAACAGAGACACATAGGAGGTCCCCCAGGGTCAACGACGAGAAAGGCTTTTTTTTTTCCAAAAAAAAAGACATGGACAAAGATGAACACAAGCAAAATGTTTTATTGAACAGCGAAAAATAAAACAAAAAGGAAATTACAAGTCAACAAAATCTTGTAAATCAAACATCAAGCGAGTATATCAGCGAGGGTTTGCTCGCCCTCCATAACTAAGGGCTCCACATCCCCGTCCGTGCGGAAACTGCGCCTGAGTGGCCCTACAGGTGCGCGCAAAATGACCCAAGCGGCCACACTTGAAACATTGTCCTTGCCCGAGCGGTATTCCAAGCCTTGGACGTATAGGGCCAACGTGCGACTGACCAGACGTCTTGGAAGCAGACTTTAGTATGGAAGCGGCTTCTTTAGCGACCTTAGCTCTAACGGGGTCTCCCAACAGCCCGAGCAATAAACGTTGCAACTCGGGGGAACTGAGAGAGTCCCATCTCGCTCGTACCTCGTCAAGCATATTCTTCAGCCTTCTGGTGTGCTTGGGTGCGCGCGAGGCGCACTAAAGCTTGTAAAATGTCCAACACTTCGGAACGGTCAAAGGGGCTATTAGGACGGTTAAGGTATCTTCTAAAGTTAACCAAAGTACCCTCGGTAGTTTCCAAAGTTTTCTCCTGCTCAAGGGCTCGGACCTTTCTTTCTAACTCAACCAAACGAACATCAGCCTGACAGACGAGAGAAAAAATTAAAAAAAAAAAAGCAAAGGTAAACGAAACGAAAACAACAAACACGGTGGCAAAACGGGACGCATAGAAGCCGATTAAATTTCCAAAAGGAACAGAAAGCACCTAAACAACAAAAACTAAAGTAGACCAACCAAAGTCGTAAAGAAAAAACATTGCCAAATCAGCACGACTAAGACACTTCGCTACAAAGCGGTATCCATCAAATATACATATAAAATGGAAAACTACGAGCAAAAGGGAAAAGACATAACCATACGGTATGATAACGATCTAACGTTCCTGTCTCCCTTGTTTTCTCATTTACCTTCCACTTCTCTCAATCTTTTTTTTTTTTTTGCATGCTTCCTTACTGCTGGAAAACACATAACCCCCAAAGTCGTACAACATGAAGCTACATGTCCTCGCGTACAAAGCGAAACAATTAGAACAGGAATGCGTGAAATATATATATAAACAAATAATGACCACTAATATAATTTTTTCGCCTAAAAGCGGTATCTCATTATGACAAAACAGAAACTTCGATTACGCAAAGGTAATATACACACATCCGCTACCAGTACTCCTCGCTAAGAAGCGGTACCTCCCAACAAAAAACGATAAACAGGCTTCGCCTTAAAGCGGTATATATCCCTTCGCACGAAAAGCGGAAACTCCCAATATGCCCAAAAATAAATTATGTACAATCACTAACACAACTTCGTCGCTATAAGCGGTATCTCCTCGCGTAGAAATATCGACCAACTTTCCTCGCAATATAAAGCCGTATCTCCTCGTTTGTGAAGCGAAAAACCCCCCAATCGCAAAAATATACACACATCTTACCACCACCATTTCTCGCTATAGAAAAGCGGTATCCCCTCGGTAACAAAGCGGAAACCTCAAGCGCTCACTTTCCTTTTCCTTCCCAAACTTAATAGATATAATATGTTTATAATTTTGTTTGTTTAACGAGCGAGCACAGGCAAGGCAAATAAAGGTCCTATAATTTATGCCCTAAGGTGTAAACTTCTTGCAATAAAGCGTGAAAAAATCTACATTGATGAACTAACACCTTAGCAAGCCGCTGAAAGCGGTAACTAACGAAACAATAAAAGGAAAACTTCTTACCCTACAAATTAAACAGCAAACTCTTGCCGCGAAGCGAAAACCCTAAGCACAAAATACGACTAATACGACAATACGACTAATATCCCGCGCCATACGGGGGAAAAACCTCGTTTGCAAAGCGGCAAAAACGCTAGCATATGGAAAAATAACACCCGAGTAAACACGTGGCAACCAGCAAGCAAAACGGAGGACTACATTCGGGAGTATAGAAAAATACCTAACAGAAAAATACGTAAACGCGTGGCAAAGAAACGAGTGGCTCGCAGGGCTCGGCTGACTGAAACAAAAGAAAAGCAAAAAATACCTCAGGTTCAACCATTGGTGGCGGAGCAGCTTCAACAGCGCCAGCTGGCTCTTCAACAGCCTCGTCAGGAACAGGAGCAGGCGGAGAAGGAAGGGCAGCCATGACATGAAAGGCTGGTGCCGGTCGACGGTAGATTGCAGCGACAGAAGCTTCCTTTACCGGAAGGCGGGCAAAATGACAACGATCGAGGCAAAACACGAGAATTTAAGTAAAGAGACCGCAAAGCATCATACCTGCCCCGAAGATGCAGAGCACGGCGGAATCCGAAGGATATAGCTCAAATTCCGTGATGCGCTAATTATGTATGCAGTGAGAATAGAAATATGTCTGTAAAACCTGAGGACTAACAGGGGTCTTTTTTGCATGAGCATGCGCGATCGCTGACTTGTCAAAGAGCACGCGACCAGTGAAAGCGACCGTGCTGCATAGTCATAGGAACCAAATTGTTCACTTTGAAAGCTTGCTTGAGATTGAAATGGTAGCAGGAACTTAGGAAAGACCTCCGTTGTACAAAATAAGTAAAGATCTGTCGATTTAAGGTGGAGACTGATGCGCTGAACGAGGTGAAAGAGCAAGTTTCTCAAGGATGTCTGACACGAACATGGCTGCTTGTTGTTGTTTGGCGCTTGACTCGTGTCTTGATTCCCCTTTAAGAACCGCAAAGTTTGGCATAGAATGCATTGCTGATGTGTAGCTATTGAGCAAAATGTTCTTTATTTAGTGTTTGTCTATAAATCGGATGTAAATCAGTTTCTCGATGCCGTAGACGATTTCTGTCAATAATTTGTTAATAGCTGATTTAGCCATATTTCGGGAGTGGATTAATAACGATCAGCGGCGACTACCACGCCGTTTTCAGTTGGAATAGAAAGTTTTTGCCTTAAGTATTTTAGCGATACAAAGTTTGTTTGTAGAAAATTGTAGAACTTCTTGTTTTTGGCGTGGACTAACATTGTAACGCATCTTTTACAGGAATTTGCTTTTGGCCAGAACTTAAATGTTCTAATGATTTTTAACTTTGAGTCGGCATCACATGTTTACTGTACCTCTTGGGAAACCTAACCGTTTGTTTCATCAAAATCGGTCACAAGATTAGACTTTAATTCGGTCCTACTGAATGCAGTTTTGACTGTGTCTCATTGATATTCCTTTTTTTTATTGTTCGAGACATACAGAGTGACTACCACCGACATCTCACCAGGTGACTAATCTACGTCTTGTGTGCTCTTAATTGTGTAGCTTTAAAGTGCTGGGAAAATTGTAAAACATATATTAATTCACTGCTGAACTGAACGTCGGCTTTCTCGCACTTCGAACCCACTCGCTGAAATTTGCAGTCTTTTTTTAAATATTTCTCTACCTTTCCCATTTCAAAACAAAGAAAATTGAAAGTGTTTACTTGCATCAACAAACGTTTCTGCACTTTGTTTAGTTTTTTTTTATGAGGTCAGCGCAATCCTCCAGGCACTACACATACGCGCGCTGTTGTCCAGGTCAAGTGGGGAGATGAAATTTGATAGTAGCTCGTGTATGTTAAAGACGGTCTACCTCGCTTTTGTTAAGACCATGTTAGAGTTTTTTTTGCAAACTACACATTTTGTTAAATCACGAGAACATTCGCCAAGACCAACGAGCAAAATAATCGCTATGATTGCTTTGAGACGCGCCATTTTGATGAAGGCAAACCCTGTGGTGAGCCTCCATGCACATCGCTGTTCAGCGGTCGCGCATGCTCATGCAAAAAAGACCCTGTTAAGAAGCGCCATTTTGATGAAGGCAGAACCTGTGGTGAGCCTCCATACCAATCGTTTGTTCAGCGGTCGCGCATGCTCATGCAAAAAAGACTCCTGTTCTGAGGACTGGGATGTTGACTTTGCCTTTCCAAATTTTAACCTAGCTAGCTTTGTTTTAATGAGAACGAAGCTGTTGTAGAAACTGAATCGTAATCTTACCGAGGAAGAGAATTCTAGTCAGTGTTTGAAAATTTTAACGCAGATCACAATTGAGGACGAGAATGAACTGGCAGAAAGAGAGGTTTTCCCAAAAACAATTAACGAGCGAATCTTTCGACAATGACAACAAACTTACCTTGAAAAGCTTTTTTGCCTTTTGCAGTGTTTTTTCACAAGGACAAACGGAGGAAAGATGGAAACGACTTCTAGACAGACACAGTGCCGGTTTCCAAAATACTCCAGCGTTACATTTAAGAGCTAAAACTTACAGTGCTCTTAGTTTTGACCGAATGAACTTTTTCAACATGGCGAAGTTGTTTTTACGTTCTCGGAAAGCCTTTGTTTTGTGCTATTGTTTTCGTGCACCAATAAAAACTTGCCTTTTTGACGCCTGTCAAATGACTTTCAAATCGTGCGTCCTGCACTTGTTTCCGGTCGCCCAAACAGGAAGAAGCCATATAATAAACATCTTATTACCCTCGTTTTTTCGGTCCGTACTGTAAATTACGAATCCTCGTTTTTTTCCATCGATTTATGGCCCGCGCGCTTCGCGAACATCAAAAACGAACATCAAAAACATCAAATACAATAATTACTTAGGCTTACCATTCTAGATCTATCAAGGAAGGCCGCAGTTGCTTGAGACTTTTAAACCCTCTTACGCATTAAGCAAGGTGAAAAACGAAAACGATGCCATCCGAAATCGAATTACCGAATTTTGACAAGCGACGCATTTCTCAACCAAAAACCCAGTAAACAAACCAGCCATGAACAACAGAAGACTCTTGATAGCAGCTGTATTTCATTTTGTACATCCAGAGGAAAAAGACAGTTAAAGTATCACAAGTTGACACAAAACTCTGTCAGCTTCAGCTGTCAAAGTAAACAGCTTTCCGCATGAATTCACCTGTGACATTTTGACCAATCAGAGTATAAAAATTGGACGTAGAGCGTGACCAACGCGTGACCATGGCAAGATAAGGTCTTCCCCGCCTGTACGTTTAAAAAACTAGATGAATTTTCGCTTCTGAGGTCAGTTTGAAATCAAAATCCTAATAGAGCGGGGCCATAGTGACATAAACACAACATATATGATATGAATCCTAGGAAAAAAGAAAATTGAGCCTGCGATCATTTGAAACTGGTAATTTGTCAGCGGATAACTTCAAAAAATACTCAACCTCGATGGGTCGACACTTGAGCCCGCGGTACGGTCAGGTGATACTGGTCAGCGGATGCCCTGTTTTGATAGCTGTCAATTGATCACAACATTGATGTGCAATTAGTTTTCTCTTGGGCTCCCAAACTAGCTAAAAGTGTGAGAGTAAACATTGGTTGTCCTGTGGTGCGGACGGACGGTCGGAGGGCGGTCGGTGTACGGTCACGTGATTACCAAATTTTCTGGGATAGGTAGATTTACTTAGCTATGGGGCTCCGCTAACAACAACAATAACAATAATATTTATGATAATAATAGATCTAACCGGCCTTTCCTGGATGTAGTAAGGATGGAAGTATATCATGAATGAAAGGATATCATTTACATAATCGACTGCTCATATGATCAATCAGGAATTTCTCAAAGAACATGAGAATCTGAAATCTCTTTAAGTCTCTCACGGGAAGAGGGCATGATACATTTCTTTGTCGGATCACACGTAAAAAAGCCAGAGTCTGGACTTTTTTCTGATTGGGTAGGAAACAATACGGATGATTTGCGCAGTTCCAATTGGCCAAAATGCCGCCATCCGTTCGTTGTTGTTGATTTCATTCTGCATTTTTTCTTGCGTCATGAGCAGTGAAATAATGATCATCTTTATTGAGGAAACTTTTTCATAAAAGATATGGTTTTCAAAAAGGACCTCAAAATATACACGCGAGTTCGTTATAAAATTTCTGCCGGCTCAGTTTTCTTAAATTTGAAGAACGCCAAAATAGAAATTTCACCCATTGAAATATTTTCCATCTCATCGTAT
This sequence comes from Porites cylindrica, assembly GCA_964035525.1. NCBI lineage: Eukaryota > Metazoa > Cnidaria > Anthozoa > Scleractinia > Poritidae > Porites > Porites cylindrica. The sequence goes on along the minus strand of OZ037777.1, from coordinate 32,006,655 downwards.
ACTAAAAAGTTGCAGTCAAAAATTCACCGATCATTTGAATGTAATTTGATAACGGCTACAAGTTACAGAAGCGACGAACGGGTTCACTTTTCAAATAATCAATTCATGAATGGAATCTTGACCTGGTTTGACTGTAATTCCTCCTTCAGAAACCTGTGAATTATTCTGAGGCAGCCTTCGCTTTCACAACACCTTTCAGTTCGTAAAATATGGTGCTTCAGCCTAATTTTTTTTTTCACTGCTTTCGGCACAGAACGAAGTCAACGATAAAGATATGGCAGCTCCAGCTAGCAGTATTTGAACACATTTAAAATTCTTTTTAGGAAGCGCCATTTGAATATGGAAATGTCACAAGAGGGATATTTAAAAACTAGCCGATAAAACACATTCTACTGTTCTTGCTTTGTACATTCGAAGATTTCTTCAATAGATATATCCATGATGATTAGACTTAATGCTCTGTTTGTTGCAATATCAAAACATCTTAATGACAGGATGGGGAAATTTATTTGTACTTTATTAATGTAACAAAACATTTTGCGGGGCTGCCAACGGTACACGATACACACGCGAAAACTTTCACTGACCATTGCACATTTGAAACTCGAGTGTACAATTGATCTTTATACTCAAACACTAAAACTTATTGCACCATATTTATCCGTAGATAATCCATGGTTGTACAATGGCTACAATTATTTTTTCCTTAGCCCATATCTAAAGATCGGAGGGAACGCAACAGGCGCACACTCCCTTAACCTTAGTCATCAGGTTTAAGTGAAATAAAGTAAACAATAATCTGAAAAAGCACAAGAAGTGTTTTCTTGTCACTACGCTTTCACTTCAGCTCCATATTCCTACTCTCTTTAGTTGAACTTTAAAACTAAACTACAAGTTAAAACGACTGAAACCAGAAACATCCGACGCGGGCTTTTCCTGAAATCACTATGGATTTCATATTCTGCTAATGTTTGGGTGCTCTTTCAGTGGTTGGCTTTATTTTTCGTCTCAAAGAAACCCTATCGATTTTCAATACTTCTAACCGGCCCAACATTACTTATTATACACTTCCACTTAAAAATGTATTACAAAGACAGAATAAAGTCACGCAGCAAAGTCAAGCTCCTGCTCAGGAGTACTTAAGTGAGACAGTGTAAGTTTGCTCCTCACTTCAGCGGAAACTTTGAGAAGCATGCTACAGGGATGCTACTGCTGAAATAAGAAAACACTTCCTTGTTTTTCAGTTGAACAAAGGGTCTTAACACCTTTCCCTCCGCTGTGTTTTAAACGTTAAGAAATAAACTGAAATTTTTGGTTTAGGTCTTAGATTTCGAGATTAAGAGGGGGTCTTAGATCTTAGTATTCGAGATTTGGAAGGGCAGACTTGGGTCTTAGTTTTCGAGATTTGGAAGGGGTCTTAGGTTTTATTTTTCGAGATTTGGAAGGGGTCTTAGGTTATAGTTTTCGAGATTTGAAAAGGGTCTTAAGTCTTAGTTTTCGAGATTTGGAAGGGGTTCTTAGGTCTTAGTTTTCAAGATCTGGAAAAGGTCTTAGGTCTTAGTTTTGGAGATTTGGAAGGGGTCTTGGGTCTTAGTTTTCGAGATTTGGAGGGGGTCTTAGGTCTTAGGTCTTAGTTTTCGAGATTTGCAGAGGGGGTCTTGGGTCTTAGTTTTCGAGATTTGCAGAGGGGGTCTTGGGTCTTAGTTTTCTAGATTTGGAAGGGGTCTTCGGTCTTAGTTTTCTAGATTTGGAAGGGGTCTTAGGTCTTAGTTTTCGAGATCTGGAAAAGGTCTTAGGTCTTAGTTTTGGAGATTTGGAAGGGGTCTTAGGTCTTAGTTTTCGAGATTTGGAGGGGGTCTTAGGTCTTAGTTTCCGAGATTTGGAGGGGGTCTTAGGTCTTAATTGGAGATTTGGAAGGGGTCTTAGGTCTTAGTTTTCGAGATTTGTAGAGGGGGTCTTGGGTCTTAGTTTTCGACATTTGGAAGGTGTCGTAGGTCTTAGTTTTCGAGATTTGGAAGGGTTCTTAGGTCTTAGTTTTCCACATTTTGAAGGGGTCTTAGGTCTTAGTTTTTGAGATTTGGAGGGGGTCTTAAGTCTTAGTTTTGGAGATTTGGAAGGGGTCTTAGGTCTTAGTTTTGGAGATTTGGAAGGGGTCTTAGGTCTTAGTTTTCGAGATTTGCAGAGGGGGTCTTAGGTCTTGGTTTCCGAGATTTGGAGGGGGTCTTAGGTCTTAGTTTTCTAGATCTGGAAGATGTCTTAGGTTTTAGTTTTCGAGATTTGGAAGGGGTCTTAGGTTTTAGTTTTCGAGATTTGAAAAGGGTCTAAAGTCTTAGTTTTCGAGATTTGGAGGGGGTCTTAGGTCTTAGTTTTCGAGATCTGGAAAAGGTCTTAGGTCTTAGTTTTGGAGATTTGGAGGGGGTCTTAGGTCTTAGTTTCCGAGATTTGGAGGGGGTCTTAGGTCTTAATTGGAGATTTGGAAGGGGTCTTAGGTCTTAGTTTTCGAGATTTGCAGAGGGGGTCTTGGGTCTTAGTTTTCGAGATTTGTAAGGTGTCGTAGGTCTTAGTTTTCGAGATTTGGAAGGGGTCTTAGGTCTTAGTTTTTGAGATTTGGAGGGGGTCTTAAGTCTTAGTTTTGGAGATTTGGAAGGGGTCTTAGGTCTTAGTTTTGGAGATTTGGAAGGGGTCTTAGGTCTTAGTTTTGGAGATTTGGAGGGGGTCTTAGGTCTTAGTTTTGGAGATTTAGTGGAAGGGGTCTTAGGTCTTAGTTTTGGAGATTTGCATAGGGGGTCTTGGGTCTTAGTTTCCGAGATTTGGGAGGTGTCGTAGGTCTTAGTTTTCGAGATTTGGAAGGGGTCTTAGGTTTTCGTTTCGCACATTTTGAAGGGGTCTTAGGTCTTAGTTTTTGAGATTTCAGGGGGGTCCTAGGTCCTAGTTTTCGAGATTTGGAAGGGGTCTTAGGTCTTAGTTTGGAGGGGTCTTAGGTCTTAGTTTTGGACATTTGGAAGGGGTCTTAGGTCTTAGTTTTCGAGATTTTGAAGGGGTGTTAGGTCTTAGTTTTCGACATTTATAAGGAGTCTTAGGTCCTAGTTTTCGAGATTTGGAAGGGGTCTTAGGTCTTAGTTTGGAGGGGTCTTAGGTCTTAGTTTTGGACATTTGGAAGGGGTCTTAGGTCTTAGTTTTCGAGATTTTGAAGGGGTGTTAGGTCTTAGTTTTCGACATTTATAAGGAGTCTTAGGTCTTAGTTTTCTAGAATTGAAGGGGTCTTAGGTCTTAGTTTTCGCGATTTGGTGGGGGTCTGAGGTCTTAGTGTTCAGTTTTCGAGGGGGTCTTAAGTGTTAGTTTTCGAGATTTGGAGGTGGTCTTAGGTCTTAGTTTTCGAGGTTCGGAGGGGTCTTAGGGTAGTTTTCGAGATTTGGAGGGGGTCTTAGGTCTTAGTGTTCGAGATTTGGAGAAGGTCTTAGGTCTTGGGTCTTAGATCTTGGGTCTTAGATCTTAGGTCTTAGTTTTCGAGGCACCCGTTTTACTCATGCCACCTTTATGTCAAGCAGACAAAATGTTTCGTAAATGTTGAAACAAATAGGTTGGGAAGCTTTTGTAATTCGTAAGGTGAACAGCCGAGTGACGATAAATAATATTGAGCAGAAGATCAGTACAGGATTATTACATATTTTAATTGCTTTGGCAGGAACAATGTTTTTAACCATCTCCGTTTGGTGGTTTATTGGAGACGTCCTGCAAATGAATCACCGCGGCGAAACACTCCGAGCTAAAGATAAGCAGAAGGGGAGAAGGCGATCCAACCGATTCCAACTCGTGTGGTATCACTGCATGGGTCCGACGCTCTCCATAATTCCACTGGAGCCAGTGGTAAAGGTCATCTTATCAGCAATCGGAATCTTGGTAGAGGTACCCCTCCTTCAACAACTTGGCAAAATCATTTGACGAACAGGAGGGCGAACTCATCATAGCCAAGAACCTCCGCAATTGCGAACACGCACTGATGTACGGTTTCTTTGGCTTGAGCGGAATCTTGGATCTCGTAATGTAGTATTGCTTTCTAGTCTTCCACCAAAATTCGACTGTTTAGTAATGTCACTGGCTTTTAGTGTGGAGGGATTCCTATTCTATGTCCATCTTCACGGAAATGATAAGTTTAAAGTAAATCGTACTGTTTTCATTTTAGACTTTGGTACTACCATTGTTTTCTTGTTAGCTGTGGAATCTGATCGGTTTGCCTCAGTGGCCTAAGAGGGGGGAGGAGGGGCTGGTCATCCAGATCTTGAGATAAGCGGGGAGGGTCGGTCTCCAAAAACATTTTTTTCGGCCCTTCGGGCCTCAGTTTGGTCTAAAAATGGGGGGCGGGGGCGGACCCCCCGGGCTCCTCCCCTAGATCCGCTACTGTGCCTCCTTTGTCACGGTATTCTTCTGCACAGGCTGCAGTCCAAGCTCGGCCTTCGGGATAAGGCTTTATTATGGTTTAAATGTTATTTGACGGGAAGAACGCAGCAGGTCTCAGTTAACGGATCGCTCTCTGATAAATTTAATCTGACTTGCGGGGTCCCACAAGGTTCTTGTTTGGGCCCCCTCTTATTTACCATCTACGCGAGTTCGCTGTTTGACATCTTGAAATCTCATCTGCCATCCGTTCACACCTATGCTGACGATACGCAGCTATATATATCGTTTAATCCCGTTGATAAGACCAGCGAGGCTGATGCTGTGATTGCGATTGAGAACTGTATTCGTGACGTTCGCGCATGGATGAGAGATGATAAGTTAATGCTAAATGACGATAAAACTGAGTTCTTGATCATTGGCACGGAACGACAATTATCAAAGGTGTCCGTTGACAAGATCAAGATCGGCCAAGCTGAGGTATCGCCTGCCTCTTCAGTGCGCAATTTGGGCACCTGGTTCGATTCTCATCTGGACATGTCGACTCATGTGTCTAAGACTTTGCTAGCGCGTTTTATTATTTGTACAATATCCGGCACATTAGGAAGTATTTGTCTCGTGAGTCCACCGAGAGGCTTGTTCACGCGTTCATCACAAGCAGGCTTGACTACTGTAATGGTTTATTGTACGGTGCTCCTGAGTATCAAATTAAGAAACTTCAAAGAGTCATGAATGCCAGTGCTCGATTGGCTTACTGCGCACCTAAGTATTGTCACGTTACTCCTTTGCTAAGAGAACTCCACTGGCTACCAGTGCGCTTACGCGTAGATTTTAAGATTCTCCTTGTTACATTTAAGATTCTTCACGGTGTTGCGCCTAGCTATCTTAAGGATCTTGTCTCTGTCTTACCGGACTCACGTTACCAACTACGCCGTAACAATAATGGTATATTGTTAGAAAGACCTCGGCTAAGAACGAAGAAGACCTTGGGAGATCGCGCGTTATCGATGGCTGCCCCCTTTTTATGGAACAGTCTTCCTCTGCCAATAAGACAGGAAACATCAATCGACTCTTTTAAACGCTCTGTTAAAACATATTTATTTAAGAAGGCTTTTAGTTAGATTATTTATTTATTTATTTTTAAATATTGTAATTTTACCGGGTAATTTTACTGGTTTTTAATTTAGTTATTAATAATATTGTAATGCGCTTTTGAGTATTTTTATAGAAAAAGCGCAATATAAGTATTAAATATTATTATTATTATTATTATTGTGAGCTTTTCGAGAGCTTATTTACTAGGCTTACAGGGAAGTTGGTTTTTGCACATTGGTTTCATTCTTTTGGAAAAACACCCCCGAAAATGTGGAGCTCTCGGAATTTGTTTTTTCTTTACATGTACTGATTATATTTATTCTTTATGCATCTATGTGGTCGCATTATGTTATGGGCTCCTGGGTTTCGTTATTTTGCCAAAAAGAACCAACTGAACGAACCCCTTTTGGGGAACTATGCGGAAGATGAAGAGGAAAACGACTAAGGCCAAGACCAGACAGAATGCCGGATAGTGAGATCTGTCATAACATGAACAAATGAGGATCCTTTTTCTCGTTGTCGGCTGAAAAAAAAAAAAAATAAATAAATGCGAGTACATGTACTGAAAGTTTGAAGAACAAAATAAACAAGTGAGAAACTAAATCAAGCAGAACATTTTGATAATCCGGGGCAATCAATAATAAGATGGCTGGCGGAGAAAAAAGCACTGTCTAATGGCGTTTTAGCTTTTTTTTTATCTCTGGAGAATGTCAGGACTCAGTTCATTAGCTAGGTTATCACCTACTTCTCATTCTCGGACTCGGAGAGAAAAGACTGCTAGCTCTATAGAGTTGTAAGATCCAAAGTATATTAACTCATTTACTGAAAGACTGATCCTATTTAGTCAGTTACGTGTAGTAAGCCCTTTGAGAAATTACGGTAAATAGATGGGGGGAAGCCTTCTATAGACTCTGCGGAAGTTTTGCTGTTTGAAACAGCCTCAATCCATGCAAAACTGTTATTCATTTAGAAAGCCTGACGCTACTTTGTCAGTGATTAATTAAAAGCTCTTTACAAGTCACCTGGTACAGAAAAAAAGGCTTCCTATAGACTAAAAATTCGTATACTGCTGACTGCAGAATACGAGTAATTGAAGCGGCCTCTCGACGACATTAAGCTCTTTGAAAAGTGTTTAAGATCTGCTAATTTATGTGCTTTGCACAGCTGAATATGTTCACCTGCATACTAACAACAGGGGTCTTTTTTGCATGAGCATGCGCGACCGCTGAACAAACGATTGGCATGGAGGCTCACCACAGGTTCTGCCTTCATCAAAATGGCGCTTCTTAACAGGGGTCTTTTTTGCATGAGCATGCGCGACCGCTGAACAAGCGATGTGCATGGAGGCTCACCACAGGGTTTGCCTTCATCAAAATGGCGCGTCTCAAAGCAATCATAGCGATTATTTTGCTCGTTGGTCTTGGCGAATGTTCTCGTGATTTAACAAAATGTGTAGTTTGCAAAAAAAACTCTAACATGGTCTTAACAAAAGCGAAGTAGACCGTCTTTAATATACACGAGCTACTATCAAATTTCATCTCCCCACTTGACCTGGACAACAGCGCGCGTATATGTAGTGCCTGGAGGATTGCGCTGACCTCATAAAAAAAACTAAACAAATTGCAGAAACGTTTGTTGATGCAAGTAAACACTTTCAATTTTCTTTGTTTTGAAATGGGAAAGGAAGAGAAATGTTAAAAAAAAGACAGCGAGCGAGTGGGTTCGAAGTGCGCGAAAGCCGACGTTCAGTTCAGCAGTGAATTAATATATGTTCTACAATTTTCCCAGCACTTTAAAGCTACATGATTAAGAGCACACAAGACGTAGATTAGTCACCTGGTGAGATGTCGGTGGTAGTCACTCTGTATGTCTCGAACAATAAAAAAAAGGAATATCAATGAGACACAGTCAAAACTGCATTCAGTAGGACCGAATTAAAGTCTAATCTTGTGACCGATTTTGATGAAACAAACGGTTAGGTTTCCCAAGAAGTACAGTAAACATGTGATGCCGACTCAAAGTTAAAAATCATTAGAACATTTAAGTTCTGGCCAAAAGCAAATTCCTGTAAAAGATGCGTTACAATGTTAGTCCAAGCAAAAAAACAAGAAGTTCTACAATTTTCCTACAAACAAACTTTGTATCGCTAAAATACTTAAGGCAAAAACTTTCCATTCCAACTGAAAACGGCGTGGTAGTCGCCCGCTGATCGTTATTAATCCACTCCCGAAATATGGCTAAATCAGCTATTAACAAATTATTGACTGAAATCGTCTACGGTCACTTTCACTGGTCGCGTGCTCTTTGACAAGTCAGCGGTCGCGCATGCTCATGCAAAAAAGACCCCTGTTGTACCTTTGTCTCTTTGGAAATAAAGACGCTTCGACTGAAATAACATTTCTTTTTAAGTTACCCTGGTCAGTATTGTCCGTCATATAAATTCTTCCTGCAGAGTTTTCGAATTTTCGGCTCGTGTGGGTATAACTAGCGCCGGCATACACATCGGTCACTGGAGTATCTCATGACAGCTATTCTTGACAAAGTTTTGAACGTGACTACATTGTAATTTTTTTTCCCTGACGGGCATCTTGTTCCCGCAAAAGCTGACTCTCCAATGTTTGAACAAGGATCTCGTAACAATTAGTAGAAATATACAGACGGAGTCTTTTTGTTTACCTCAAATCTGTGAAGCGGAGTCTTAAATTGAAAACGTTATGGAAACCAACACCTTTCCGCGAGCAGAAGCAAGATGATCCGTTACTTTCTTATTGTCTTATCTTTATTTTGATTTCTATTTCGTGCTTTTGACCTTCTGCTTGAAAGAAAGGAGCGTGACGTCACAATCATGTCAACAAATCGTTGTGGACAAAAGCTTGTAGTAACTAGCATAATCATAGATGGCTGGACAAAGAGTAATGCAATAGACACTACAAAGGAGCCGCATAAGGTCCCTTTACTAATTATCTTGAGTGACGGTTGCTATGCTCAATTTCCTGTTATAATCTTACCTCCGATCTCGTGCATGTTAGCAGGGGTCAGACTAGCTGTCATCGATAGTGATCTTCACAGAGGCGATGAAACAATTCTAAATTTCGTAACTGTCTCTTAATATGGTTAAAACAATACTAAGCGGGGTAAATACTTGTAAATAAAGTCGAGCGCGGTCTCTTCAACTATTCTCCCGATCGGATCAGCCCGATCAAGCCATCATTGTACGGAGTATATGTGTGTTATTTTTTGCCGTACCCCGGTCGAGAATTTCTGTGTTGATTCGCGATCAAAATCATTTTGCTTAGAAGCGATTGGTATTTGGAAGAACATTTAAACAGGTCGAACAGGTTAGAGAATTCAAGCTTCTCTTCTGAAAACCGGAGATGGCCAGCCTTCCCACTTCACATTGGTTCAAATGTGAGGCCAATTCAGCCTTAGATCAGTAGGTTTACCTTGCGACACATTAATTCTGGTTTGTATAATGACTTGATTAATCGTAAGACTCCCTGAAGGTAAGCACATTGTTCGATTTTTAATTTCCTTTAATTTATTTCGGCTTCGAACATATCCGCGCCAAAACCTCCTAAATGCGCGCCAAATTTAATGTGGCGCTCCCGGGAGTGATCGCACATCTAGTGTTTAGGAAGAAACAGGCCCAGCACAACTTCCACTGGAGGCAATTTTGTCTTACGAAGAGTACCCTAAGTCGAAACGCTCTATTAATTTCGCGCGACATTTTCTTGATAAACAAAGGAATGTGCTGAAAATTATAGACGTCCGTGTTTTATAATACACATACACATGTAGCCGCCAAATTGCTATTCAACTGTTTTGCTTGTTGTCGATGCTTAAATGCTTCATCATGATCCAGTGCGATTCATAGTTGTCACTTCATGCTCAGATCTTTGTTTCAATTAATGCGAAGATTATCTTACAGTAATAAAACACTCTTTGCACAACAATAAAGCCAGTAATTATCGCGTGATGTTGCGTTGTTGCATACGTTCTCAGCACAGCCGTACGGAGCTCGCCCTGTGAAAATAATCGTTTTTTTAGTATCGAATAGGCGAAAATGTCTCCCACTGGTAGCAAATTGTGCTACAAAGCCATAAATAAGGGCTATTCCAAGTATAAACCTCATAAAAGCTTTTTATCTTGATCGAAAATAAAATGAAACGCGTTTAAAACATCAGACGCTCGTGTTACCCATACCCCTACCGACCTACCTAAGGTACTTCACAGAGAGGGGGTTGAATGTTAAGTTTGCTCGTTATTTGTAAGGCCCTAAATCTAAGTAGCTTTCTTTTTCTTTTAAAATTTTTTACGGAGGAATCGAAATGAGTTTTGGTTGATTGGTTGTGTCCATCGCGGTTCACCCCTATTTGTTTTTTTTTTTTTTTTAAATAAAATACGACTGCGCGAACGGTCTCTATTATTTTTCACAAACAGAGAGCTTTGATATAATTCACCGAAAACAAATTCATGAACATGGTTCAGGGTATTCTGTACGTGCTTTTATGTTGGGTGTGTCGCCTGATTAAAAGCGAGCGATCGGCTGAGTCGCCTTCGCTTAGTGCAAGAATACTTTGTAAAACGTGTGTATTAAATGAATCTTTCTGTAAAAAAACGAGGCTTTAGGAAAGCTTATAAAAAAAATAAGGTAAAATAGTTTCGGAAAAAGGTTTGCCAAATATATTCCTTTTTTTGGGGACTTGCTAAGGTTGTATTTCAACTAAACGCTTAGAATTCGTAATTGAACTTATTCTTTGGGTGATTCAAAACAAAGCTAAACAACGACCAAAGTTCCGTCTGCACGTGCTCTTCTGGGTGAGTCGCCTGAAAAAGCAAGCGATCGGGTGTGTCGCCTTCGCTTAATGCAAGGGAACTTGGTTGGTTATGGCTCGTGAAAAATAATAGAGACCGTTCGTGCAATGGTATTTTATTAAAAAACAAATAGGGAGGAACCGCGATGGACGCAACCAATCAACCAAAATTCATTTCGATTTCCCCGTAAAAATTTTATAAAAGAAAAAGAAAGCTACTTAGATTTAGAAGTAGAAATCTCGGGGGAGCAGAATTTAAAGCGGAGCTATTCCCTTTTTTGAGAAAAGGCCGGTGAAGTCTCCTATTTAAATTCTGCTCCCCAGAGAAAGCTACCGTAAAAACTATTTGAATTTATAGTTAATGTAAATTCTATTAAATTTAAATCGCTGCACTTCGTTCATTTTCGTTAAATAAATGCATATTGATTCTGAGGTATCCCCTGTTTGATAATTTGTGCAAAACTCCTCTACACCCCCGGGGGGGCACTTGGGTATTTTTCGGGTGGGTATGTGCCGCCCAGGACTCCAAATTGGCACCCCGTTCTAAAAAAAATTTCTCCTGAAATTGATACCCCGTTCTAGAAATGGGCCAATTTTTTATACCCCGTTTTAGAATTCGCTTTAAAACTGATACCCCCGTTCTTTTTTTTATTTTTTATACTCCGTTCCAGGGTGCAACAAGAGTATAACAGTTTGCTTGTTAACGCTTTGAACCGTATTTTTAAAAGCAATCTGTCCTTGAATAATTTCAAATGGCTGCTTACAAAAGTGGAGCTTTCGTGCGTTCGAAATATTATACCCCTTTCTAGAAATCGCCTCTGAAATTGATACCCCGTTCTAAACCAGGAGCTTCAAAATCACGACCCCGTTGGGCGGCACATACCCGTATAGGTAATGTATGGGAGTGCCCCCCCCCCCCCGGGTCTGCACCGCCACAAGTTTTCCAACTGATGCGCTATTTTCATTCTATCAGGTTGTTTTTTTTAGTTGTGTTCGTCTCATCAGCTTTTTAGTAGTGTCTGCTAAAATGGAGCGGTTGAAAGAAATGTCGGATAAAGCTTCACAGGAGGCCACGAAAGGAGATTCGCATTTCAACTCAAGTATGGTTTCAAGCTGTCAACGATCTATGCTTGGCTGAATTTAAACAATGGCCTTCTGGTCAGATGGGGGACAAATTTTCCCCCATATTTTGGTCGCTAAGGCTTGCGGCTCGCCCTTCTCTTGAAACGATAATTTCCCCAAGACTTACAAGAAAGCGACAAAAAGGTAAGTATTAAAGTTTAGTGTCTTTTTGGGGGCCATTTAATGTTGCTAAGACCCGTTTCAAACGTCGGGCTACTGCCGTGCCGAACTCAATTGATCGAATTAAATTCGACTTTGGCACGCATTTTCGACTTGGTTTCAAACGTCGTGCTACCGCCGTGCCGAACTCAATTCATAAATTACAAATGCATTAGAATACTTTTAAAAGTTTGCTGAACCGTTTCTTTATTATTGTGTTTTGTTTTCGGCAACAGCCGTTCTATTCGACTGAATTAAATTCGACATCTGAAACCAAGTCGTGCTAGTGTCGTGTTGCATTCGAGCTACAGTCGAGCCAGCTTAGCACGGCAGTAGCACGACGTTTGAAACAGGCCTAAGAGGCACACTTAATCAACGATGCGTTCAGTTAATGGACTAGCATCATCGTTTCCAGTGACTAAAGAGCCATGAAATTTGCATCAGCTGGCTTATTAGTGACAAAAAGCGTTCATTTCTAGTCTGTCTATTTAGCATGGCCGCCAGACATGGAGCAACATAAGCGAAAATTTCATTCTGGGGTAACGTTGTCTTTTTTCGTTGGCGCTTTCGTGACCCTGTAAGGTCTATAAGCCAAGCTCGTGCACCCAAACATCGAGTTTACATTCGCCTGCGCGTTCCTAAATTTCAAACATCTATCACGAGTTTATCATCTTGAATTTAGAAACATACGCAGTATGTCTACAGCAATACGCTGTCCCGAGGAACCAGGAAGTTTGCGTACGATTTTTAATGCAATAAAAGTTAAACTTGAGTTAAATTACAACATAAGTCATTGGTTGTTGATTAAATTAACTCATTCATGGGATTTTCACCGGACCGATGTAGTTACTTTGTTACATCGTACTCAAAATTTAATCCCAAACTTTCTTCCAGAGCAAAATAAACCTTTATTGAAGACAATAGCACAAATGCCCGGAATCCTAGCTGAGTTCAACCTTGTTAAACTCTAGGGCAGAATTCTGAAGCATTTTGTTTTTCAAGTACTTTCAACTGAAGATAACAACAAAGATATCGTTTACTAGCTGCATCATCATGACTTCATTTAGTGACCTGCCAGTAGGAGCCTTTTTAGACTGATTTCTTCTATTCCATTTCTTCGGGCGAGCCCCGGGGGAGGAACATCTTGACCAGTTTAGGATGCGCGATATAGTTTGGGATGTGATGATGCAAAAAAACTTTAATACCTTTCTCTTAAGACTACATCCGCGAGATCATGGATTTGTCTCTCTAACTTTTGAGTCTGTGGACGAAATTCTGTATTGTTCCGATTTAAACGAAACGTCTTTATTAGAAATTTGCATAGTAGTCTTCATTCCCCTGGATTTTTTTCAGAAAGAAATTTGATTTATTTTTGTTTTTTTTTTCTTTGGCCAAAAGGTTAAACCCTGGGGAAAAAAAAATTGACAGTTGACACCTGAAAAATGGCACCCTATTTTAAGAGGGTGCGAATGGGGTTAACAGTTAACTGATATTTTGCCTTATAAAGCTTAGAAATATATTTATCCTTTGAAATACTGACTTCTTTTTAGCATGAAACAACCTTTAAGTTTTTGTATTGCAGTCTTAATGATATAGAAATCACCTCTGAAAATTAAACATGAACACTGTTCCCAAAGAAAATAGAAGCTGATTATTAAAAAATAAATGAAGAAAGAAAAGTAACATCCAGGACTTCTGTTTAGCCTGAGGTAAGTGGATAAGGGCTTGAAAAAATATAACTGTCTGGTCAAATTATTATGTTGTTGAAAGCAAAATTCATGCCCCAAACAAGTACAGGTATATGTTTTATTAATTTGATTTAGAATACATCTTGGTAAGGTTTATCATCTACAGGTACATTGTTGCTTTGGATCTCTAAAAGAACCGAGTACAATAATAGTGCTTATCAAGTCCATCTTTGGTTTGAAAAACAATGTGATTCAGATTTAGACCGCTTCAGAGAAAAACACTAACCAAATCTAAAACACATTACTCTGTAGCTAATACATGCAGTGACCCTCACACACAATTAATTTGTCCCAATCAGAAAGGAGTAGCTAACACTCTTCAGATGTGATGAATAAAGCTTAAAGCACCTTCTGATCAGAAATAAATTATATGCCACCTTCTGGCTCTCATGCATGACAAAAGTAACTTTTGTTGCTGTTTTATACAGAAAGATTGATTGATTTGTACCCTCTCAGAAGAGTACTTGACCCTGCTTGACCACAATTTACTGTCTTCATTGACTAAATGTGTTCAGCAAATCCTACAAAAAAGACAAACACAAGGAAAACTAAAACACTGTTTACAAAATAACAACAACACTTAGGAGCCTAAACGGAGGCCGAAAAATGTCAGTAGGTGTAGTTTATGTTTATGTAGTTTATGTACAAAAAAAATATTCGAGTCTCTTCAGTGCCTTCGAATACAAGCTGGGAGGAGCGACGTGAGGCGATTGTATTCACTGGATATGTAATTTAGAAGTTATATTTCAACATTACAGGGTAAAAGATGAGCGAAATTAACATACTGCTTTACGAACAATTAGCAGGGTTAATCTAGGATATTATAATTACTTGAGCGAAGAAGTTCTCAGCACAAACAAGTCTGCCGATTGGAACATTGCATACCGTGTGCGAACACTTGTTCGGCGCTAGCTCCAAACATAGTTAATTTCGGTCATTTTCAATCGAAGTGTATGGCTGGAAAATACCAGCACTCAGTCTGTAACTATGTTTAAGCCACAATTCCGTCCTTAAAACATCTGTCAATCGTAGTTATGAATAGAAACAAAAAGGAACCTTCTAAATAAAGGCGTCCCAAAATAGTCGACAGGCCTAGTAAATATGGCTCTGTAAAGTCAATTTTTGGGACGAAATTTTCTCAAAGACAAGGACAAATAACACAAAACAACAACAAGAAGTGCTTACCTCGAAGGTTCAAGTGTGGCTTTGAAGGGTCGCCATCGCCGTAAGACAACAAACGAAGGGAAAAACATACACCAAAAATTAAAGTAGCTCTAAAAACACCGAAAAAGAACAACATGCAGTCAAACAATGTCTACATTTCGACTGGTTTGCGCCACATTTTCGCCATCGTTTCGTCACAAATTTCCACCATGATGGAACCAGTCAACGCCATCTTGAAGCACGAACCAGCCAATCGGTGATTAGAAATCAGCCCAAGTGACATAAGTTTCCTACCAGTCTTTCTATTATCCATGGTAACAGTTATCATTTATTTACAAAACCAATTTAGTGTCGTCAACTATTCTTTAAAATGCTCTCGTTTCTCGTGAGAAAAATCGTTATAGCTATGAAAAGGAAAAAACTTTGACCTACCTCACGTTTTTGACAACAGACTCCAAGCCTTTAGCGAAACGAGATTGAGTGACAAAGAACTTTATGACCCAGGTTTTTCCGTGAAGACAGATACCATTCTGAAAAAGAAAGTCACGGGGCACCTTCCGTAACTATAAAAGCGAAACATGCAGATCTTCAAAATCCTTAAGGGAAGGGAAGCTACTTCCCATACATTCTGTTAAATGAAATCCAAACGATGATTTTACTATTTGCAAAGCGATCATCCGATCATCATAGGTCTTGGATATAACATAAGATATAACATAAGCTTTATTACCAAATAAAAGTTAACTTAATTTACAATATAATATATTAATACAAAAAAGGTAACATTTACTCAGAATAACTAAAAAGCTAATCGAGCTGAGTAAAGCTAAATAATGTTCAGGCATAGGAGGTAGGTTGGCACTAAAGCTAGAAAAAACAAGGAATTAGTAAATAGATAAAAGGAAAAAAAATGAAAAAGGAAAAAAAAAAGAGAAAAAAAGACTCACGAACAGTAAGACTGTAAGATGTTTGACATGACTTTGTTTTTAAAGGATTTAAGGGGGAGGTGTTTGATGCTTTCATCAAGGTTATTCCAAACTTTTACAGCCGCGAAGCGAAAGTTGAATTTACCATAGTTTGTTTTGACAGTATTGAGGTAATAGGTTGATTTAGAAGCAAGCCTGGTATTGTATGAGTGTATGGATGCTACCGTTTTAAAGAAATTTTCAAAGGAAGATAGAAGAAGATTATGGTGATAGTTATACATGAGGAGTGCATTGTGAAGGGTAACAAGATCAGTTAATTTAAGAATGTTTAATTTCTTAAAAAGAGGCTCAGAGTGATCACCTGGTTCCGAAAAAGTTATAATACGTGTTGCTTTCTTTTGAAGAATTATCAAAGGTCTGAGAGTAGAACTATAAGTATTGCCCCAAATTGATAAACCGTAGGTGAGGAAGGGGTAAATAAGTGAACAATATAATTGAAGTAATATGTTTCCGTTTACATAATGTCTAATTTTAGATAGTACCCCAATACCTCTTGAAATCTTCTTGCCCAATTCGTGCAAGTACGGTTTCCAGTTCAAATTAGAATCAAAAATGAGTCCTAGGTATTTAACTTGGTTATCAGATTTAACAGACATATTTGAGATATTAAGATTCAACTTATGAGCTATTCGTCTTTGCGGAGAATGGAATACCACAAAGCTAGTTTTTTCAATGTTCAGTGATAATTTGTTAGCAAATAACCACTGGCTCACCTTATCTAGTTCTACATTTAGGTTGGTTTCTAAATTTAGAATGTTAGTATTGTCAAGAAACAGATTTGTATCATCTGCAAAAAGGTGAAAATCAGCGGATTTGTGTACAGATCATGGGCATTTCGTCAAAAACAAGGATCAACGGTATTGAGAAGGAACAAAAACATGGCGGTCGAAGGCGGGAGTGTTTCTCACTACTTTATTTTGGTAATTCGCAAATTTATTGATTTTATGTCGCTTTTCATACATAGTGCTTAGTTTTCCTTTCTTTTATAACTGGCAAGTTTTCTCTGCAGAGTTTGGAATATGCAACTTATAGCGTTAGCTGTGTATAGCTGATAAGAATTGGAACCGCCAAAGAGTTGAGCTATCGGTGTTTTGCTGTAAACCTAAAGAAAGTTAAGGTCGCTTCAAGGTACAGAGCTTTCAGAAATAGTGGTGATTTTTTTTCTATTAGGATCGTTTTGAATTTTAACTTTGAATTCAAGGTCAGTTGTTGACTGATCATAATAAACAAATTAAGTGAAATGTTATGATGTGTGAATCTGTTTAATCAGGTATGTAAGCTTATATTTATAAAGCTCCAATTTGCTTCGGAACATGAAAGAAAATTTATATCTTAACAAAGTGGCTACATAGTTCACCTCCGCGTATAATAACGTGTGCAAACTACATCGCGGCAAACCGCCTTCAGAGAAAGATTTCTCCACAATTTTTTGTCGACAAAGTCATTGTTCGTTTTCGCCGGCCAGAAGTCTCTCATGGGAGCTATAACGGTACTGATGTAAGTCTGCTTTAATTTAGTGTCTGCTACTGGTGACAAAATTAATCGTCTTGTTTATAACGTACACTGTCAGTGGCAGTGTTGACCAAAATATGACTTAGCTTTATTCTAATTAGAACCACGGCATTAGAGAAACCTTTATTTTCACATTTATAGAATTTTTAGATTTCACACATTTAGGATTTATTGATGATAACTTGCAAAACAGCTTGAAGAACCGAACCCTATCTACAACGTGTGACATTACAACCTGGGTCAAGGACCTCATGAACGCCCATATACTATTTTCAACGTTCTTCTTTTCTTCGAAAATGGGTCCACTCAGCTCAAAAAGCTATTCCTTAACAACATTGGGAGAAAAGAAGAGAAGAATCAGAGGGAAGTGACCCTGGTTAAGTGTCACAAATTGTAGTCTGGTTGTGTTCCTTTGTTTTTTCGGCTCGAAGCCGAATCATTTTATGTACATTTTTTTTTCTCGTCTGTTGCAAAAGCGACACAAAATCGATTATTATCTACTTGTTCATAACGTTTTTCAGTTGTCGAAAATGACATATTAGGTGACACGTCAATGCGAAAGTTTAATATCTCTTTGTCATATTCTTGAGCCGAAAACCTGCGAAAACCCGGCAGTAATAATAAAAAAACGTTTTACTCATATATATGTAAAAAGTTTGCTACAGAATTACTTCTTGTTTGATCTCGGGATTTTCCTTGTCTCGCTCGCGCGAGTTTTGTATGCGTGAGAAATCTTGCGTGGCTTGCTTAACACGCGGGTCACGCACGCTATAACTGGAAAAAAACTGTAGTAAGCCACCTTAAAGAACTATTAAGGGGAAAATGGAGAGTGGCGGTGGTCAAGAATTGAAACTTACCGTTTCGTACGACTTTCTTATCTTCTAAGAAGTAGTCCAAATACTTCCGAAAACTTTTGTCGATGATCCAAAGATCTTCGAACACCTTACGAATTACTCTTTCGATATTAGGGTGATTAAGATAAAAGAAAGTTTAATTCACATCACGACAACGTACCAATATTTTAGTATTCCTGGAAGAACACCTTTATGAAAGAAACAACCGGAGTCCAGGATGAAGGAAAATTGCAAAACAGGAGTCAAAATCAAGAAATCTTACAGCAAGTAACCGTTGAAAGATTTTTTTTACTCTTATTAGCGTAGACATAGAAATAAATTATTTTGCCGTAATTCCAGCTGAGTGAATGAAAAAATAGCATTATTAGGGAGAGTGCCATTTTTTTTCTACTGATTGCCAAACGTGTGGCAAAGTTTGGCTTGAAAATAACGTTATCCTGTGTTTTAATAAGAACTTACAACTCGCGCATTTTTCAATGTATCTCAGTTTCAGTAAACGATTCCCAGCCCTAACAAAGGCTACTAGCCCTGGACGCGAAAGTTAAAGAAAAGCGCAAAGGGTGGGCTTGGAAAGCGAGATTTGACCGAGATTATTCAGATTATTATTATTACTTTTAATTTGTCATCCTTTATTTACTTACAAAGAAAGGTTGTGAACAGTCCATATGTAGTATTGCCTTGATTCAGGGTCACATAGTAGCGTCAGGCACTTCAATAAAAATGGTAGCCTTGCTATCGAAAAAATCTCAAAAGGAGCAGTTTTTAAACAGTTAGTTTCGTGGCCCTCAAGGGTTACGGGTCAATAGCCCATTCGGCTTCGCCTCATGGGCTATTGACCTGTAGCCCTTGAGGGCTAAGGGTCTAATTATTTTAGTTTCACCTCACTAGTCTGACAAAAAGCAGGTAAGAAATACTTATTTTAGACAATTATTGGATGAGGTTTTTGTGATACCCGGAATAATCAAGGTCGAGGTAAGTGTTATCAGCCGAGCTGGAGGCCGAGGCTGATTCGTCGGGGTTATCTGCTTGATGATTTTTGGACAAAAAAGGGCTGCGAAACTCATAGTAACGTCGCCCTTGTGATGTACTCTGAAGAACCAACATATCTGAGGTGCGCTTTCTGTGATTTTCATTCCCTTTTACCGAAATAAAAGGTTATTGTAAAACCATTAAGTACGGAGGATTTGAGACGGATCCAGGGTATCCCACTCGCCGAGTTGCCCTGTTCCGTAAAGCTGTTGCAGTTGTTCGCGCGTAATAGGATTTTTACGAAGGGTCGGCCCAACTTTCCCCTCCTGCATCATTTGTTTGCAAATAGCGTTGAGGACTTTGTTTGATTTTTGGAAGGCTGAGTCGCCGACTATCGACCATGGCTTGTTGTTGGGAGGTTGTCTTAAGTATCGGTTGACAGCTACCCGGATCGCTTTAAGAGACAAAACTTTGAACTCTGTGCCGTCCTCTCGCCTGACAGCAGCGTAAAACATTGTGAGACATTCATTTAATTCTTCTTTCTCCATCTCTCGTATAACTGTTTTGAACTTTGTCTGGCCTGCAAACCATTCTATTAAAAAAAATTGACTACAATATACTGAAAACACTTATCGAAAAAAGTTAATTTCATTTGGTTTGTTGGTATGGTTACACCTTCGAACCAAGTCAAATGTTCGCAATTTCGTCTAGTAAAAACAAAGTTGCATTTATTAGTATTTTACAGAATGGACTCGGAAATGTCTAGAAAGTTATCTAGAAACTCATTTGAAACCTAGAAAAAACGCGAAGCGGCCGCCTTTGTTTTGGTCAGTTTTCAAAATCGGCGAAATTCGCTTCTCAAGGACTAACAGCCCCCTGAGTGTAGCCAATTAAAATGCAGGATTTGCATTAGTCCACTCGTTAGGTAATAATATATAGATTTAGCCACGGCTAAAAGCGAAGCTCCAATTAAAAAGTTAAGTGATTTGGAGTGAAACAAATCTTGTATCGAGTTGATATAGCCTTATATGTACACCCCAAAAGGTGTACGGTCAAATTTAAGAGCAGTAATGGCTCTTGATCACAGTAGATAAGGCGTGGAAAACAAATCAGGCCGAATTTTTTGCGATCGACGACAAGTTTACAAATTCTTGGCAATAAATCTGGGTGCGTGCAAACCAATGTTTTATTTTTTTGTTAATGCACCACATTTGAGGAGAAAGAGTACTATGAGGCGCTGTTTTTATCATACAGACCTCGTACAAAATGCAGTATTTCACAATTTTTCAAGACAAATTGCATTCATTCAATATTCAGGACCATCGGAGCACGCGTGGTCTAGCGTGGACTAGCGTGGACTAGCGTGGACTAGCGTGGACTAGCGAAACCGTTCCAAAAATTTCCAAAATCACCTATACGGCCAGCCGGTTCTAACTTTTGACAAGGGCTAAATTTGCGAAGAAATTTTAAAAGAGTTACGCTTCAACGTGAAAAAGAATTTATTGAGTCTATTTTTTATTCATGGTTTTATAACGATGTGTAACCTTAAAAAGCGTTTGATACGCTCGGCATTTTGAGTACTCCTGCAAGCGATGTTTATGAACGGCTGAAAACAAACGGCAAAGCGATGAAAATTACACTTTTGAGACTACCAACAATCAATAAAGTAGAACATTTACAGAGACAACAATTTTCATCCACGAAAACAAATTTAAGTGTCTCTTTTGAGTAGCGCCACTTAAGTGCAGTGTCGGGCGGGATTAGAAACTGGAGGCTGACCCGCCGTGAATATCCTGTCATAAAGGTCCCTTCTTTATTCTTTCTTTTCTTCTCCTTCTCATCCTTTCTGTATTGTGAGGCTTAATTTTGAAATATGTTTTGAAAGGCGGGTCTGGTTTTATTTTCTGCGGCTGTAAATCCTGTCGGGATCTAGATCCACAAGCTCCTTGTCTTGACCTGTTTTGATAAACGCATGTCATCAGCTCTGCTTTTTTTTTTTTTTTTTTTTAAATCCTGTGCCCGTTTTGCCACGAGACCTCTATGGAAACTTCAATTCTGATATCTTTAGCTCTTCAGGTTTACACTTGATTAGGAGAGGGGAGGAGGAGGGGGAGGGGCAGCCCCGGGAATTCCGATTGCCGGAAGAATTACAGCGTTTGAAGAACCATTTCATCGCTAAAGTAAGCTAATTTCCTCGACACACCTGTAAGTTTAAAATCTGCAAGAGGCTTCTCTGACCTCGCTTCATAGCAACAGAACGAGGCATAAGCCAACGCGCTAGTTCCGCCATTATGAAAGTCGTGCACATTTGCCGGCTTTCGGCGATGAAATAGGATCTAAGCAACTCTCTTGTTACTGCTGCGCGGTTCCTTGAGTTTTGGTAGCGACTTATGATGACTAATTCTTTCAGTCGTCAGCAAACTAAGCTCCTGAGGTCATTTTTTTTAGAATTGCAATAATTTGGTCCAGTGGGGATTCCTAGGTTGTGATACCAAGAAAAATATTGAGAAAACTGGGAAGCCAGATGCGGATTTCTGTTACCTTTTCAATCACTCGTTAAATCAGCAAAGCTGTGTCGTACTATATACGTAAATTTTTAGTTTTTCGCTAAATTATAGGATATAAAGGCATAGAATAGAAGAGCACTATCCAAGTTTAACGTTAAGATTAAATAACTGACAAAATACTCCTAGAACACACAAAGGAAAGTCTAAGGTGAATTTTACCTCGACAATGTGCCTTATTGACCACAGCATTTGATGCTCGCTACAGTCTCAAACTTCGGTTTATTTTTAATTCGTTTTTCGATATTCTTGTCCACCCGCGAAAATATACCCACGATCGACCTGCGAAAATCCACTCGGAATCCGCGACAATTTACCTGTGACTTGCGACAATTTACGCACCACCGCGAAGATTAGACTCTTTACTCCCACTGATGCTATTCTACCAGACGGATAATGATTTAGTTTCATATATTTCCTCGCGAGGCGCCGAGCGAAGTGAATTTATAATCTCGCGCATTGTGTGAAGCGCGCGTGGGTCCTAGCGAGCTGCAAACTCGCAGCTCTCATCTTTACTTGTATATATCCGACCGTGTCCGCGATGACGTCATACAGTAGTTGACGTCACGTCGCATTTTTTTTTTCTAGGCAACATTGGACTGAAAGCGACTTCGAATTCCCATCAATGACCAAAGCACTCATGTAGAGCTGTCTTTTCATCGTCTGCAAAACAATGTTTACTATCGGTGAATCTTAAGCCATTTCTCATGCAAACAGAACAGCAAACACAAGAACGCCGAATTGTCAATCCTCGCAGGGGGAGATTTGACACCGAAAAATCATCTGGAGCGAAGAACGCCGACTTGAAATTCAACGGCGCAAACAACAAAGATGGATGGAGACGGCAGCAACAAACAGCGGAGCAGAGAGAACATCACTCAATGAATTTGAAATGCTAAAGTTCTTTAAGAGCAAATGGAAGCAATTTTGGATAATTAGCCTTATAAACATATGAGCGAACACCGCGGTAAACCGTATCGTCCTAGACTGTTGGGCTTCCATTCTCTACATGTAAATGCGATAAAATGCATTTACGTTGGGTTTTCACTGTCCAGACTGCAGTCATTGTTCTGAAAAATATCTTTGAACTCACGTTTGATAAGGGTCGAAGGTCTTAATAATAAACATCCCACAAAGCTTGTTCCACGTGGCCCAGTAATAAAGCGTTCGCCCGGTGCGCAGGAGGGCCCGAGTTCGAATCTAGGCAGTACCATTTTCTCTTCGCTTCTTTTCTTTTCTTTTCTTCTTTTTTTTCTTTTTCTTTTCGTTTAGTTTTCATCCTAGGTATAACAGTTTTGTTATGTTTCTATATATAGCTCACATTTTTTGATTGACAAATTTCTTCTCGGCTTTACTTGCCGTTCCCCCCAAGGCCTTCGCGAGGTCCTGCGATTTACGTATTTCTAGTATTATTTTGAAATGATATGTTTCGTAAACTTCCTAAAATGATTGTGTTTGTTTCAGTTTGATGTAATGTTAAGCAGTGCAGGTTGTTTGTTTGTTGTTGTTGTCGTTTTACAAAGCTTTTTTAAGTTCTTAAGAATTTACCAAGAGGAAAGTGGGTGTCAGATTCTTTTCATGCAAACCAACAAAAAACCGCTAAGATTTAGCGCCGAATTTCCCAGTTCTTTCCACTACCATTGGGGTTATTATAGCCTTCGCTCCAATCACTTTTTTCACAGTTAGGTTTGATTAGTTCGAGGCTCTTCCCGCATCTCTGTACGTTTTGAGCTTTTACCAGTATATAATTTTTTTATCTTTGTATCTTTTTATTTCTTTTTAGTGCGTTCATCGCGACCTTTCAGCTAGAAATGTCTTCATTGGAGAAAACCTCGTAGCCAAAGTTGGCGACTTTGGATTGGCACGTGATATCTCAGGCTATGGTATTTACACCAAAATATCCAGTGTAAGTACATGTAGATTCGGGAACCGCTTTGCACTGCACAATTTTGGGACAGCCGACATTTTCAACTGTAAATCGAGACACCATAAGAATGATATACCTTGAACTGCCGCGTATAAGCCCTGAGCTTATGTATCTTTGTAAAGGGTTTTAGAAGGACTTATAAACTGAGGGGCTTATATCCGAGGGAGGCTTATAACCGAAGGGCGCTTATCACCGGACTAGAACAAGCTTTATAACATAGCTAGAATGTTCGCCTAATCAAATTTAATGGCGCGAGCGTGCTCCATATTCCCGTTGAGCACACTGATGACGTCAATAAACTATACCTCAAGTCTTCATGATTATCCTCCAAAGACGACTCCCGATGCAAGTGCATACGCGATGAAGCGAAAGAAAGAATCGGCTTTGTTGTCGTTGTTTTTTATCTCTAAAAGTCCGTGTGGTTATGCAATTTACGCCCGGGTACTTGAAATGAAAAATTTCACCCCGGCTTAATTACATGGAGGGGTGGATGTATGGACGGACGCGTACAGACGATTTTCCCAAAACCAAAATGTCTTGGATGCATAGACAACCAAATTTCCTTACCCATGGTGCTCCGCTATAATTAACAATTATTCTTTGAAATCGAAGTGAATAGTGGCAAAAATATTCCCAAAGCCACTATTCACCGAGATTGAAAAGAATAGTTTTAGTATATACACACGAAGTGATCTCAACAAAATCAGAAAGGAAACCATTAAAAAGTACGATTTGATTGACAGATCAAATCACGCGTAAGTTTAGGAAAAGATCTTTGCAGAATTTTCAAACATGGCAATTTACAAGTTTATCATTTCGCAAACAACAGTGTAATGGCTTAAATCGAACCGCTAAAAGTTTGAACTTTTTCCTTACCTGAGATGAAAAGTAAAGCTTTGTTGTTTTCGCCAAGTTTATAGCCAAAAGGGTTTGTTGTGTCGTTCTTCGCATGAAGTGATGACAAAAATGGCGGCTCGGTTGCTCGAGGTAAGACGTCGTCTTCTTGTATCATTCTTTTTCCTGTTTACTTGAAACGTAGAATTTCTGCAAACATTTCCTTTTAAATTTGTTTGTCATAAATTAACTTCGATTTTTGAGCCAAAATTTTCTTCTTAGAAAACGCTGAGTTTTTCACTAAACGGCTTCTTTTACGCGAATACAGGGGAGTTGTAAACAATCCATCGAGCACAAAACTCAGCTACAGTAAATTGAAAAACGCCGTATTGAATCCTTCCAAGTCTTTTCTTGCCTTAAAAAAAGTCAGCCCTAGGATTTTGTCGACTTTTAAAAGATCGTTCTCTAAAAAAATGGGAAAAACACGGAGCTCACACATAATCCACTCGCTAAGAGGTGAATATTGTTGAATAGTCCGAGAAAGCGAACTAATCAGATTGCTTAAATCACCACAATCACTGTGTGCGTATATACTAATGAGATTTATTTATTATTTTTTACGGGTAGATGGACCTATAACAAGGGGGGCATAGGTGGAGGGGAGGCGGGGGGGGTGCTCTTAAGCTATTCCCTTCAACTTTTACGATGCGATTTTTTTTAGTATGTAATAGGGATGCCGAAAGGACATGATCGCAGGCTATTCAAATCTAAAGCGAGAATCTTTCTCTCTTCTGTAGGGTAGAGTACCTTGGAGATGGTTATCCTTAGAATCGTTAAAGGCCCAAGTATATACTGCCAAAAGTGACGTGTAGGTGTCCAAACTAGTTTTATCAACGATCAGCTGCGATACTTGAAGCAATGATTTTTGACTTCATGTTTTTACATACCGTTTAGTCATATTCGATCGTGCATGTGAATGGATTTATTTGACTTGTATATCTTTCTGTTTCTTTCGTTTCCTTAAAGATGGTCCTACGGTATTGTCTTGTGGGAAATTGCCACTTACGGTGGGTATCAAATATTAGCAAATTTTTACTGTGTTCTCATAGCTGTTTCCTAAGCAAAATATGTTATTATCTTGGTTGTTGTCTTCAGGTGAGGAGCCATACCCTAACATAGAAACGCCAGGGGATCTCATACTTTGGCTCTCCATGGGGAACCGGATGTCCCGTCCCGAACATAGCTCAGAGAAACTGTAAGTTTGCAAAGTAACGTTACTAAGTAGTATAGCAAATAAGGTTTCTAGGAGGGTTCACGCGGATCCACATGGGATTAACATATGGAAATTGTGACAGGTAAATAGTGCGTCAAAAGACAGATGCTGTGTTGAAATCACTCAAGTTTAAAGAAGATAACTGATAATTATTTTAAGTGGGCGTTTTTTTAAGTTTCGTAGAAAGCGGAAAGTCATTGAGCAGACCTTCAAACGTTGTTAATTAACTTTATTTAGTAGCCCTTTTGTTTCCTTAGAACAAGTTCGAGGAAGGGTCGAATATATTGAATACGATTCTTGGTTCCAAATGATTCTAATTTAAACGATTGTTGTAATTTCTGTCACCCAGCATTAAGCACAGTTGAGAAAAATAGTGTGGTATGTTTAAAAAACGAACGAAATCCATAAACTGAGGCTTTGTTTTGAACTTGAGACAAAATATTTGCCGCTGCATTGTAGTTGTTCGATTTCAGCTTTGCTTTCTCTGAACCAAACTTTTCTCCCATTCAAGATAGCGACCTCATTAGTAAAAACGTGTTCACATAAAAAGTTCAAGATGGCGACCTCATTATTAAACCCCGCTTCCATACTTTTTCTCTCACTGAACCCGCCTCCCATACATTTACTACAACGGATGCTCTTTGATTACTCAGAGTTGCTCTTATTAGCGCAAAGGTGCACGTGCCCACCCTTCATTTAGCGTTGCTCAGCGCTGCTCACTGATTATTCAGCGTTGCTTCGAGCTACTTTAGAGCTGCTCTCAGTAGCGCTAATGTGTATACTGCTTACTCAGTTTTGCTCTGAGCTGCTCATCATGGTTATTTAACATTGCTTTAAGCCACTTAGAGTTGTCCTGAGTAAAGTAGTCCTGGGTGACTTAACCCTAAATTAATTAAACGGGGGAGTTTTGCGAGTCCACTTTCCATATCAAACGTTCATCCAATTAATATGGCGAGAAGAATGTTACATTTTAGCTATTCTGTCCGAGAGCATTTAGCCTTAAGTCTAACAGCAATCGACACGAAACAGTGGGTTGTCCGAAACAATATGATGACGATAGAAGGAATAACCAGCTTTTTGAATGAGGGAGAGGGCTTGCCGAGAATAAGAGCTGAAAATATTGTGAGGACGATGTAGAAGATGATGTAAATGAAGGTGAAGACGAGGACAACGATGATGAGCAGGTTTCATAATTGGCCGTTTAAGAACTGTTGTCGTAGTTTGCGCTTCTCTTCCCTTCTGTCTTTTCGCGCACCTTGTGACAGTACAGGTCGTTTTAATAGAGCCTTTAGGATCTGGTGTACGGCCTTTGTCGTCCTCTCTCAAGCTTCTCCGATATGGCATGTCCTAGGAGTGTTGGAGATCCATTTAATCCCTCTGTATGTACAAAACCCATTAATTCTTTGCTGATACACCCATTGACATAGGTCCAGCTCCAACTCCTCATCAGCTCCTGTAAAGTTCTTTCCACAGTCGTTTCGAATTTGCTTTAGGAGACCTTTTAGATTAATGAATCTTCTTAAGGCATTAAACATTGAGACTGTGTTCTAGCTGTGTGCAGCTTCGATTTGTATGGCTCGGAATGTTGATCAAGTGAATAAACAACTATACTGTTTCACTCTGCTTTTGGCCTTGTTTCGCTTCTATGGACCAAAAACGTTCACTCCAATATGCGTGAACAAAGGTTTGTGCGGAGTAACTCCCTCTTGCGGAAAATTTGCGATCAATTGTGGTCCCAATTAAGCTTTTCTTTTCTAACAGTCTTCACTACCCTTAACACTCGCCCTCTGCAGAACGTCCATTTACAAGTCCAGTACCTTCGCTGAGAGATAAAAACACGGACCCCTGTCCAAGGTGACCTACTTTCTCATGGTGATAGGAAAAGCAATTATTAGTTCTGTGACATAGTCATCCCTTGGACGAATGAAAGGATAATAATCCACATCTCAACTGCTGGCCTAACTTAAACGTTGTTGAGTCTTTCCTCATAATATATAGATTTAGCCAGGGCTAAAAGCGAGGCTCCCATTAATAAATTTATAATTTAAATCAAACAATAAACTTGTATTCCACAATTCCTTACAGCACATTCGTGTGACTTTTCAGGGAAAGGCTAAGTGATTTTACAAAAAATAATTTGCAAACAGCCCAAGAGTGAACCAAATCTCACATCGAGTTGATAGCCTCATAAGTACACCCAAAAACTGGCAATCATCTTCGATCACATTTATTAAGAGCCATAATCGCTCTTGATCACCGTAGATTAATTAGGCCTGGAAAAAAAATTCCGGCCGAATTTTCTGCGTTCGACAAGTTTATTTTACAAAATCTTGCCAACAAATCTGGGTGCGTGTAAACCAACTTTTTATATCATTTATACATCAGACCTGAGGTGAAACAGTACTATGAGGCACTGTTTTTATCATACAGACCTCGGACAACAGAATGCAGTATTTCGCAATATTGCGATACAAATTGCTATTCAGGACGATCGAAGCACGCGTGGGCTTTAGCCGTAAACCGTTGAAAAAATTTTCAAAATCATCTATACGGCCAGCCGGTTCTGACTTTTACAGTGCTAGCAGTGGCGAGTGTTTGAACGAAGATTAACAGAGTTAAGCTCCAACATGATAAAGAATTTATTATGTTTATTTTTTATTTTAAAACGGTTTAACGTGCGGCATTTTGAGTACTCCGGGAAGCGTTGTTTACTGAACGACTGAAAACAATCGGCACAACGATTAAAATTACAAGGGAGAGTACTAACAATCAATAAAACAAATATAATTCGGTAAAACTTATACAGAGACGACAATTTTCATTCAGGAAGACAAGTATTAAAGTGTCTCTAAAAATCCTGAGTCTTCGAGCTTAAAGCTGAAGTTTATGTTTTAAGCCGGCTTCCCGGTGTTTGCTTTTTTCAAGGACGAACTCGAGGCAAGAAAATAGCTCAAACCTTTCTTTTACAGCCAGAATTATAACTAAATATTCTTTGAAACGTTTTCTTTCTATTTGCGGTGAAAAAATGTCTAAAGGCTTTTTAAAGATCTGTAAGCTTATATAACAAACCTGATACTCGGTCAGATCATTGTCTCAAATCTTACTAACGTGCGTAAACAAAATAGCCGCATCAACTACGCTCGACTTCATTAAATTAGGAATAAAAAACAAACATCAAATACAATAATTACTTAGGCTTACCACTCGAGATGCAGCTCCTGAAAGGTATCAAGTAACGCCAGTATCGCTTCAGACTTTGCAACCCTCTTACGCATTAAGCAAGATGAAAACGAAAACGATGCCATCCGAAATCGGATTTCCGACTTTGACTGAACCAAAAACCCAATAAACAAACTAGCCATGAATAACAGAAGACTCCTGATAGCAGCTGAATTTCATTTTGTACATCCAGTGGAAAAAGAAAGTTGAAAACATCACAAGTTGACCCAAAACTCTGTCAGCTTCAGCTGTCAAAGTAAACAAGATTCAAGATGCTGCATAAATTTTCCGCATGAACTCACCTCTCAAATTTTGACCAATCAGAGCATAAAAATTGGACGTAGAGCGTGACCAACGCGTGAACATGGCGAGAAAAGTTAAAAGCAACTGTCTTCCCTGCCTGTAGCAGCTGGCTGAATTTTCGCGTCCGAGGTCAGCTTGAAATCAAAATTTTAATTGTGCGGCACATAAACACAACATATTTCATATGAATTTTAAAAAAAATTAAACTTGAGCATGCGATCATTTGAAAACCAGTACCTAGTCAGCGGATAACTTGAAAAAAACACTTGTCCTCGATGGGTCGACACCTGAGCCCGCGATACAGTCAAGTGATACTGGTCAGCGGATACCTTGTTTTGACAGCTGTCAATGGATCACAACATTGACGTGTATCAGTTTTCCTGTGCTCCGATCCCAAACTAGCTAGAAAGTATGAGACTGAACATTGATCGCGATCTAGTAAAATAATTAACTGGTCAGCGGACAGCTTCCAAATAAATCACGTCACCTCAATGAGTTGACACATGAGCCTGCGATATGGTCATGGGATACTGGTCAGTGGCTATCCTGTTTTGACAGCTGTCAATTGACCATATTGTGAATGTCCGATGTAAAAGATGTGGACTTGGCAAGACACGCCTGAGACACCCCTCCCTTCCTTTTGATAGTCTCCCCTACCCCACCCGTACAATCCGTAGACGCGTACGTACGTACGTACGTACGTACGTACGTGCGCTCGGTCAATCACGTGACAACCAAAAGAAAAGAGGTTGACCATAATCTATGGGTATGGGGCTCTGTCCCACGAGCGCCTCGCGCGCGTGGGAGCCCCGCTATGATCCTTTTGGCTTGTCTTTCGTCCGACAAGGTAGAAAATGCGTCAAATACCTCCGGGAACGCAATTACCGGGGCTTATATTCGGAGGGGCTTATCTACGGAAGGAAATTTGCGTCTCAAAATCGATTGGGCTACCCTTATATTTGGAAGAAAATTTACCGTTTTTGCTTTGTTTTACTTTGTATTTGAGGGCAATTTCCAAGTACAAGCCCCTCGGGAGGGCTTATATTTGGAGGGGCGATTTAATGGAGGGTTTTTTGCGTTTCGAGTTTGGAGGGCTTTTATTTGGAGGGGCTTATAAATGGAGGGGCTTATTTTCGGAATTTTACGGTACTTCTTTTTCAGCCTTATGACGTTCTTCCACTGTAAGACTCCCGTTTAAAAACCCTCTGTTATTAAGGATGGCATACTGGTTTTGACGCTTCCCTGTTTCTGCTCGTAAACTTTACTACATCAGCCAAGTAAATGCTGTTTTTATTTTCCACCACAAAGAATATTGATATATTAACTTGTCAAGAGGATTTTAAGAAGCAGTAGTGGCATAAATCTTACTTTTTCCCCTTACTTTGGGTCACTATGCATATGTATCAGTTCTGGGACTTAAATTAATGCAGGCCAGCGAGCCTAGTACTTCCATAAGGAAACGCTGGTCCATTCAGCCATCGACCATTCTCCGTTAGTTCTTCAGATCAGGCCTTGAACCTAATCATCCGCAGGAATGTCATCTCAACTGAAAAACCCCTACTCTAAGGGAGATTTTGCTCCAGATAATGGTAAGGTGGTTTGTCTCAATCATGTGGAAGCGCTTCGTGTCACTATTGCTGCATTTCAGCGCAGTTTTAGAATCAGTTTATTTTTATCAACTTGATCTATCCTGGTCTCTAGCTCTTCTCGTATGGCTGGCTCAGCTTTACTGAGTCATCTCCAATCTCGGTATTGTGATTTCATGTATGGGAGCCAATCTTGTCTTTCCCATAACGAAGCTACAATGGATTCTACCGGCGTTGAAAAAGCGCAGATAGTCTACTGCTCCATAGCCCACGAGAGATCCATCAGAGACGATATGCAGCTGAACACTCGTTACTGAAATGAAATCCTTAGATTTCAGGCACCTGAGATAAGATTTCAACTGTGGGGGATCGTCAAGCCAACGCGACCAATGCATTTTCTCAGGTTCATAAATCATATTGTGCCATCTTAATTTTTCGCGGCAAAGCTGGTGTCGTAGTAGTAGCTTAGCTTTTATCGTGTATGGAGCTATAAAGCCCAGTGGATCAAACAGCGAGCAAAGGTAAGTTAAGGTAAGAACTTTATTTTAGCACGATAACAAAATCAGCATTGCTGGTGGGCTCGTGCATACAACAATTACAAGTCTAGAAAAATAAGGAGTACTGAAAGCAAATGTACAATTTAAAAATTAAAAACTGTTAATAATGTTTGTAACCGATATTTCAGTTTTTAGTTGTTGCTAAAATAAGTTGTGAAAATGTACAGTTGAATATTAAAACTGTTAAAAGTATTCGTATTCGATAGTCTATTTTTAGTTGCAGCTAAAATAGGTTTGAAATTCATTTTATCAGTATCAAATTTTACAAGACAACGTTTAAGTTCTTTCAAGGTTTTCTTTCAAGGCACTTGTTTGCTTGTTTGGTAAAGAGTTCCATGTGATTGCTCCTCTAAAGCGTATGGAGTTCCTGATAAAATTTGTTTCTGGTTTTGGGAGAATGATGTTCTCATTTCTTCTGCGGCCTGAATTCTTCTGTAAAAACAAATTTTTAAATTCCGTGACGGTGTAACCTTTTAAACACTTGAAGACAAACTCCCTTAGTTGCAGTTTGTACATTGTTTCCAGACTGTCCCATCTAGTTCGCATTAAGACATCCTCAGCGCTAGTGTCCCATGGCAGCTCATATACAATCCGTCCAGCCCTTGCATTGAGTTTCTCCAGGTTGTTTAGGTGCGTCTTGTTGCGCGATTCCCACACTGTCAGACCGTATGTAACTGATGACAGTATCAATTTTGTGTAGAAATCTTCTCATTCCTTCTGAGGGAGGAATCGCATGCGTCAGAGTAGACTTAACTTGGATGCGAAGGACTTCGCTACATTTGCAGCATGATCTGACCAGGACAACTTGTCCTCAACTTGTACCGGCCGAGGAGTGTTTCTGAGGTTGTCCGCTTTATAATGTTGTTGCCAAGACGAAGAGCTTGGATAGGGCCAGTAAATGTTGATTTGCGCTACATGATCATTGCTTTACATTTTTCTGGGTGTGGTACCATCGAATTTCTGTCGCACCATTCCTGGAGTTCAGCTAGAACATTGTTTAGAGAGTGTTAGCAAATCCATCGTTTCTGCGATACAGTATATTGTTGTGTCGTCTGCATACAGATAGGTTTCCGCAAAGCGTAGTGATTTTGGGAGGTCGTTTGTGAAGAGCGAGAATAGCTTGGGTCCGAGGACCGACCCTTGCGGCACTCCGTGAGTTATAATGTGTATATCGTTGTCGCATCTGTTGATTCTGACGAATTGTCTTCGTTCTGTACGGTAGTTCTTTAACCACAGCCAGATATCTCCTCTGATTCCAAGGTCGTTCAGTTTTTGTAGTAATATATTGTGCGACAATGTGTCGAAAGCTTTAGTGAAATCCGCAAACAGTATTCCACCAAAAGCTTTTTTCTACTGCTTCTCTCCACCTCTCAGTTAGCTGTTCTGTTCACTTTCCCCTCCTATAAGCCCATTGTCTGTTATCAAGTAAGTTTTACGTGACCACGTGATTAGTGATATTACTTGCGACGCAGGATTCCTAAACATTGGTATGCCTGTGGTGCGGACGGACGGTCGTTCGTTCGTTCGTTCGTTCGGTGTACAGTCACGTGATAACCAAATTTTCTGGGATGGGTAGATTTACTTAGCTATGGTATACTGAGCATAGACAGTGGTCTGTAACATGTTCTGTCTTCGTTCTGTCTTCCTCTCGTCCTTTTTTGAACGCTGCACTGACTCTAGCTATTTTCCACTGGTCTTGTGGCTTGCAGGCTTCGAAATTCTTTTTAAACACGCTCATGAGAAATGGGGCAAGAGACATACCCGCTTACTTTAAAAGACGCGCAGATACGCCATCTGGCCCCGTAGCTTTCTTCACTTTGGACTTTCAGAACTTTTCCGCGATTTTCTTCTGACTAATCGTAATGCTGGTCATAGTCGGCGTATCCACATTCTCACGGCTATGAGCGTGTAATGGCAGAATGTCATCCTCGGGGCCAATCAATTTTTCAGCAACTGTGCAGAAATCATCGTTTAACATAGTTGCCTTTTCAGTGTAATCTGTTGTAAGGGTTCCATCGTCCTTCTTTAATTAGTGGGCTTGTCTGTTTACTTTTGTCGTACCTGGTCTCGAGTAAGCAGCAGCGGATTCTGCTTCATCGAATAGATTGGAGTAATAATATAATCGTCTTTGGTTTTTTTCGTCATTGTTGATACTTTATTTCTAAGTCTTCTATAATCATCCCATAGCAGTGGATCATTAAGCTGACGCGCCCATTTCAGAGTCTTGATTCATAAATATTCAGATTTCCTTTCTTATCCAAGGCAGGCTGTTATTGCGTACTTTAATTTGTTTAAGTGGTGCGTGCTCGTTGCATAATTCTATGAAGAGCAGGTTCCATGCGTAATAAACATCAGTGGGATCATCAAAAACTTCGCAGACTTGAAAAGGCGCACGGGCAAGTCACTTTGAAAGTTCCTTTCGTTAATTTTGTTGAATTTCTTGATGGTAATTAAATTATTTAAGGCGGGACTCTCCGGATACTGGTTGATAAGGTTGAATAAATCATGTCGTGATCTGAGATACCCAGGGGACATGTGCCCTTTTGTTTGACCAGATCTTTTCTATTCGTGACAATGAGGTCAATCAACATTTCAGAATGGTTAGTAATTCTTGAGCTAACAGTTGCTTGACCCTTTTTCCACAAGATGTTGAAGCCTTTCAGATGCCTTCCAAATAAACGTGTCAGCTTCTTCGTCCCATTTCAAGCCAAGTGCACACTCGGTTGTCAATTCTTGTATGTCAAGATTTACCATAGAAACTGCTCTCTCGGTTTCCGGTAGTTCAGCTAGTACCTTTTGGTTATTACTTATCCACTTTGTCAATCTAAATCCGCCCCTTGTTAGCAACTCTCGTTGCTGTGTCAAAAGCCTACTTCGGTCTTTGGAGTAGTAGCAGACTTAATCAAATCATCCACTTTCATTTTTCGTTCCACGGTTTGGGCTACGTCAGGAACAAATTCCGTTACATAAGTCGAAGCACTCTTCTTTAGACTGAAGTTACAACACTGGGCAAGGGCTTTGCACCAAACAAATGTCTCAACATTCGGTATTCTTGTGGCTGCTCAATGAGTTGACCTTCTGGCCACCAAAATAATCTAAACACATCAAGGCCCCTTGGATCGAAATACTAACCGTGATGAAGATACCGGCTCTATATGGGCTGCGATGGCTATCGGTAGTTGGTTCTCTGATCCGTTAACCAGAAACGTCGTCGCTTGGAAGTTTTCCTCGTGTCAACTGAGTTTCCTTCGTAAACACAAACTTCAATGAAAAATTAATCTTCTTTCTGGTCTTATATTGGACCCATAATCACAGTCCAACAAAAACTGTACCAGTCTTTAACTCGAACGGGAGGGAAAGTGTTGGTTTTTCTTCAAACTTTTTCGTCTTCAACATTTAGAATTGGGAATGTCAATGCTCGTAAACTAAATGAGGACAGCGAGCAAGGTCTCCTCCCTTTGCGATGCAAATTGTTGAGTTTGGCGTGTAACAGTCTTTACTTTTCCACTGACTTTGCACAGTTCCACTTCAACAGAATCATCCATCGACTTTACCACAAGATCCACCATTTATAAACCACCTTTTTCCGAGCCCGTCATTCCTGACAGCGTAAGTTCAAATCTTTGCCCATCTTATTCAAGCTTCTTTACTAAAAAGGCACAATGTCACTTCGGAGCCATTGTCAGGAGGGGAGTATGTTTCAATCACTCTATCACCTCGTTTACCTTGAACCTTGACTGGGAAAACTCCAAGACACACCGTCGTTTCTCCGCGTCCGGTAGCAGCTACAGCAATTCCATAATCATCACCGGCCCCAGTTTATAGATCACGAACTAGAACAGATACTCTAGGTGCAGCTCAGAATAAATAATAATAATAATAATAATAATGATAAAACAATAATTATCCACTTGTACATATTTCATTTGTCCAAAACAACACAGGCTAGTGCGAAAATTTATCTCTTTGTACCATGTCATATTCTTGAGCCGAAAATCTGGCAGTCATAACCTAAATATATTATATAACATTCGCTATGAAATTATTATATATCATATTATATAATTATTATATTTAATATCATGGGTGACGAATTACTCCTTAATTTTGGCGCGAAATTTCAGCGATAATTTGAAATTACAAAATTGCCATGGCAACCTTCCGTAGTCAAGATGGCGACGAAGTTTTAAAATGCCGTGAATGAAGATGTCAGGGCACAAAAAGACGCTTTAGATCACCTGAACACACAAAAGAACATCAAGAAGGACTCTAACAGGTATTTTGCCGAAAAAGTCTGAAAAATTCTGAACTTTACAAGCCAAATTTAAGGTCTAAACATTTGAGAGAGTGGAGTTCTCGATCGATATGATCCAGGATAAACATGCCAAAAATCCAAGAATGCTAACGTACTTCGTCACCCATGATATTAATAGGTAATCAAATGGTATACTCGTGAAATTAGGGAATAATTTCACTTGCGTTTTGTCCAAATCCTAATAATTTCCCGAGCCTTTAATTTCACTCGTCACCATTTGATTACACATAAATATATCCCACAATACAGTTTTTTTAGGGTTTTCATATTGTTTGATCTCGGTGTTTTCTTTGTTTTGCTCGCCCGAGTTTAGTATGTGCGAGAGATCTTGGGTGGCTCGATAAGTACGCTGTAATTGTGTAAAAAAAAAACCTCTAGTATTAGCCACCTTAAATCTGAATAGTTCCACCTCTGTGAGGATGTCCCACTGACCCTACCTAATAATAACAGTTAAAAGAGCCTTCTATTTTGTTAAAGGAGGGGTTGGGTGATTTAAGGACAAAACAAATCCCTTTAACACACCAAAAGCGAAAGAAAAGAAGTTACACCGAGCTAAAATTCTTACAGCAAAAAAACATAGGTTTCAAAAACTTTGCTTTAACGACATCAACTTCCAAAACACCCTTTTTGTGAAATTGTTGGTTGTAAGCACCGCGATTAGCCGCGCGTTTAACCCTTGGACGTACACGCAAATTCATACCCCCACCGTGGTACAAGGAAAGAGGGGGTTGATGGAACCCCGCCCCCGCCTGCGTTTTTGATATGTTGCAGTATTTCGTAACGATTTTGTCTTCAGTAGAAAGCCTTTGACCTTCTTAACAAGATAAGGTATATTTTATTAGGTGGTGGCGCCGCTGGGAGCCAGTGATGTCACTAACAATGGCCGCCATCTTGGATTTTACCAATAATTAGAAATCGGGTTAAAACTGCGATAAATGGTAATTTTTTGTGCTTGACATGTAAAATAATAGATAAATAAGCACGTTGCATCATTTCATCCACAAGCTTTACTTTAATTGTTGAAAGAAGTTGAAACAACTTTCATTTCCACTCAAAAATGGCTTGACCACCCGCTACTTATGACGTCATATCTCGTAACCATAGTAACTGATGTACGAACAGTTACTGAAAACGTCGGGTGCTGATGTTTTATCGTCTAGGAAAAAACTCAAAAAACCTTCAGAGGTTGGAGGGGGGGTGCCAACTAGAGAACATGCTAGAGAACATGACCTGGTCAAGATTTCCAGTTACCGTATTTATTCGAATAAGCGCCCAACCTCGAATTAGCGCCCACCTCGAATAAGCGCCCATCCCAAAGGCAGAAAAAGTTAATAAGCGCCCACCCTCGAATAAGCGCCCACCCCCTACTCCTCCCAATCAAACTCAAATAAGCGCTCACCCCACCCCACCCACTTGAGTGAGTAAATTCTAATAAGAGACTTCCCCGAGGACGGAGTCTTCTTCAGAGTATTTTACAGAAACCTTGCTTTGTTACTTCTTCGCGTTTTGTTATTAGCATTTATTGTTTTGTTATAAAATAAACATGCTTCACTTGCTGAAAATGGTGAAAATTTAATAAGCGCTCAGCCTCGAATAAGCGCCCACCTCGAATAAGCGCCCACTCTCAAGGTCCAAAAATTTAATAAGCGCCAAGGGCGGTTAATCGAATAAATACGGTAACTAATTAACATTAATCGGTTTTTAAAAAATTAAATGCGGCAGGCTCTTTTCGGTGATAACCCACCCTCAACCGAGTTATGCAAATTAATACGAAAACAATAGATTTCCGTAACAGGGTTAGGATTTCTTAAACCACCTTGCAAGATAGCTTAAGGCTATGTAAACACTATACCGGATAGCTTTTCATGCGGACACGAAAAGAAACGAAAACTCTTTGCAACGAAACTCTTTGGAAGGTTCCAGCTACTGCTACGACGGTTATTCGTATCCACCTCACTACATAGCTATGCGTCGCAACCTTAATTGAGGTCTGAACCAAGTTTTTCGCAGTGTTCCACTTTAGGCATGTATTCTTCATTCCCTGACTCGCCATATTCTGAGTCTAGTAGTGAAAGTTCTTAATATACGGAGAACACCATGGTCAGAGGCTGAGGAAAAGATTTTAATCGATCTCTGAAAGGAATCCAGAACGGCACTGAAAGGGAAGGACAGCTCTCAAAAATTAACTGAAATTGCGCGGGAGCTGAACAGGTTGAGCGAAAAAGTGAACTCGTTTTCATCATTTAAGTCGGGAAGGCAGTGCAGATAGAAATGGCACAATTTGCTTAACTCCAAGAGAGCTAAAGATTCGTCAACTAAATCTGGGGGAGACGCTAGAAGCATGAAATCTTCTAATCACTCCGACCAAATGAACGGCTTCCGGCCGATAAACACGAAATCGCATAGTCTTTCGTCAGGAAATCTAGCCAGGAGTCCAGCACATTCAGTACAAGTGAGCTGAAAGTAAACTCCCCTTTACATTCAGCAAAACATGAGAACGAAGTAGATGAATCAGAAGTTCCCAAAAAGAAAGAAAAGGTGAGGAATGGAATAGACAACAAACTGAATGAAACATAGTACACAAATTATCATCTTTTTATCTGCAAAAACCGGTCTATGGTTCAATGCCATTAGAACCCGCTGAAACTAGACCTAAATCCAGTTTTCTTGAGTCGAGAGATGCTTTTTCAATGTACAATCAGCACAACTAAATACCGACGAAACGTTTTTATGGCTGGCACAGAATATTTTGGCGAAACCACAGTTCAACGACGCGATCACACACCTGTCAACTCCATGCGGAAATCACACAATCAGACTTTCGCGGCACTGTTATGACTATCCACAACCACGCATTATCTTCTCACGATTAACTCAAGCGAAATATCATTGAATAACTCATCATCTGTGAGCCCTATGAGAAGATGTGCTGACCATGGGCGCTTTCCATTTAGGAAAAAAAACCCGGAAATTTCGGTGGGAGCAAAAGTGGAATTTTCGATTGGTAAGAAGTTGTTCCATTTGGTAGTAAACACCGGTACGTCGCGGTGCTCAACCGTGGACCTGGAACTGGTACAAACTACGAGAAAGGTAAATGGAACACGACATTCCGTTCGGAAATTCCAACCGGGAAAACGGGCCCACCTTTTTAGATTTTCCACTTTTTCTGGGAATTTTCCAGTGGGACGAGCCGACGAAATGTGTTCCATTTACCGCCGAACCAGAAATTCTGGAAATTTTGACTAAATGGAAAGCGCCTCATACGTCTCAAGT
>OZ037777.1:31957986-31962986 GCA_964035525.1 Porites cylindrica | reverse complement strand
AATAAACAGCAATGATTTATATCAACATGAATCTGTTTTAATAATATGCTCTCTTAGCCATCAAAACATACAACCATAAGAAACTATGTTAGTTGTCCCCACATACAGCTTTAAGGAGTTCAGCCCCAAAATTCTCTTGAGGGGCCACTGGTTTGTCATAAAACTTTGTAAATGTGGACTCCTGGGACCACCCAGCACTTTTCATAATTGTGGCAATAGAAATGTTGTTCCCCTTTGCTGCAGATGTAGATGCTGATCTGGTGATGTGTGCACTGTACTTTGAAGTGTCAATTCCAGCATCAACCAATGTAGTCTTAATCCACCGGCTTACTGTATCAGGGGAAACAGCTTTGTGAGGCTTAGTGTAACTAATAAAAAGCTGCTTCACATCACCTCGAAGAATATCTGTACGCTTCAGATATTGCTGAAGATGCTTTACAATACAAAGACTAACATCTGGTGCATAGGCCTGAAACTCAATACAAGCTAAATGTTTACCAGGTCTCGAAGTTTTCAACAATGAGTTAATGGAAAACACACACTTATCAGCACTTATTTGCATACAATCAATTGATAATGTGTGCAGAGTCTGGCGACGCTGTCCTGAAAGCAATGCCATCAACATAACCACTTTCAAAGTCAAGTTCTTCAGACTAAGTTTCTCAGGTGGGCCCAGTTTAGCTAGGTAGGCTAATACCACCGTCACATCCCAAGTTTCTTGATACCTTGGTAGAGAGGGTCTGCATTCGAAGATTCCCTTGATGAAACGACAGACTAAGGGATGCTGTCCAAAAGTGTAATGCGCTGGTGTAAAACAAACAGTAGATAAAGCACACCGGGCTGTCTTGAGAGCACTATATCCAATCCCTGTTTGGTAGAGTTCTGCCAGGAAATTAATCTCATGTTCTATAGTGGCTGAAAAGGAATTAATCTGCCTTTGACTACAGTACTGTTCCCGTTTAGCGATGAATGGTTTATAATATTGTTTAGTGCCCTTTCTCCAGGACTGCAGGATGAGTGAGGTAGTTGATTCCGAAAGGCCTCTGCCTTCAAGTGATTTCCGGACAAGTGGCATATCAGCAGGGTGAGTTTCTGGTGTAGTGGATGCACCAAGTCTGGCTGTTGAGGTAGAAATAAGGTGTGTTTCTTTTTGGGAAGCACGAGGGGTTTCTGAACCAGCAGTCTCATTACCGATGGCCACCATGGCTGAGTCGGCCAGCATGGCACAACCAACAGTCCTGTGGTCTGCTCTGCGTGGATTTTCTGTAACACTTTTGGGATGATACTAAAAGGAGGAAAAGCATAAAAAATGTAAGGTTTCCAAGAGATTGAAAGGCATAAATAGCAATTGCTTCAGGATCAGGTTGGTAGGCGACAAATGGCCTTAACTGGTAATTAAGCCGAGAAGCAAATAGGTCAATCTGAGGCTAAACATGAAGTTTCTTAACAGCCTCGCGGAAAATTCCTCTGTCTAAGGTCCATTCAGTTTCTTTCCTAGATTTCCTGGACTCTTCATCAGCTAGAGTATTCTCTTTACCCGGGACATGACTTGTGGTTAACCACATGTTATTGTCAAGGCACCATTCCCAGAGCGTACGGGTTAAATTATTTCGCTTTTTGGAATGGCTTGTGCCCATTTTACCTAAATCTGACACAGCAGTCATGTTATCAATTCGCACAAGGACATGCTTCCCTGATAGTTCTTTATGAAATGCTTTGAGAGAAACAACACTGCAAGCATTTCAAGATAATTAATGTGATTAGAAGCTTCTTCAGGAGTCCAATGCCCCCCAATCTTGACATTATTGAGTACTCCTCCCCAGCCTCCTTTACTTGCATCTGTGTATAAAGTGATCTCTGGCTGGGGAAGGCTTATAGGGTTATGCAGTAACCTTGCTGAGTTTACCCACCACTGCAAATCACTGCGAGACAACTCAGACAGTTGCATAAATGCATCAAAGTTACCCTTGGTTAAGCGCAAGGCCTCCGTTTTGTCCATGTCCAGTGACCTAAAATGCAAGGGCCCCAGCTGTGCTGCCGGAAAATTTGATATGAGCAAACCAAGAGTGGATGCCACCTCTCTTATTGTGGGGTGTGGACACTGCAACAGGCCTTGACAGGTATGAATTATCTTCTCGATCTTCTCAGAAGTTGGATAGACTGTCATTGTAATTGAATTTATAATAAAGCCCATAAAGGTGATTCGCTGTTGCGGAACAAAGGATGATTTTTCAGGGTGTACAGTAAACCCAAGGGAATCAAATAAGTTGACAGTATCCCAAACATTTATTTCACAGTCATCATAGTCATCACCCTGGAGATATGAGTCATCAATATGACTTGCTGAAAGGTGACCCAGCTGTCTTAAATGTGAATATACTGGCTTTAATAATTTAGTAAACTTCCTGGGGCAAAATGCCAATCCATTTGGAAAGCAAACATACTTATACAGTTTTCCTCGCCACTGAAACTTCAGGTATTTTTGGTCTGCAGTGGCGATAGGTACAGAATAGTAAGCATCCTTTAAGTCTATTGATGCCATATATCACCCAGGTTTTACCATATGTAAAACAGTATTAAGTGAGTCCATTTTAAAATGGTGATATTGTACATGAGTGTTTAGGCACTTGAGATTTAAAATAACTCTGAAGGAGCCATCCTTTTTGGCCCTAGTGAAAATAGGAGAGATATATTCCCCTTCTTTGTGACTACTTGGGGTAAGACCACCTTTAGCAAGTAGTTTATCTATTTCGGTATCAATGACATACTGTTCATCCAAATCAGGATTTTCCTCTCTTTGGGAACAACTCTTTGATAACGAGTCCTAGTAAATTCAATTGGCTGGCCTAATATCATTTGCAATATCTGAGTGTCTGAGGTTAAGGCCTGCCACTGATTATAATATTCTCTCAGCCCCCCTGCTTTAAAGCAGTGAACTTTGTGCTCAAGATACTGTAACATATTTACCTTATCTGTAGGAATATCACATCGTTTCACTGGCTGGACTTATTTGCGGTTTCCCGTGGTTTGTAGAAATTGTTGTGTGGCCGGTAAGACCGGCCCCTCTTCCCTAAAAAAGGCGTTCCACTAGAGTGAGAAGATTTGCCTTTCCAGCCCTCGCTGTGGTTTCGATAAGATGACTTGGCAGTGATCGTATGACCAATTTTGTTGGTCGCTTTGATGTTGTTAAGCTGATAGTGCAACTCATCGCCAAATAACAAGCCCGTGATGGGTACTTGAGAGCCACACAACGCGGAATATTCGGCATTTAAGTTTGGTTTGATAGCGTCGCGTCGAC
This sequence comes from Porites cylindrica, assembly GCA_964035525.1. NCBI lineage: Eukaryota > Metazoa > Cnidaria > Anthozoa > Scleractinia > Poritidae > Porites > Porites cylindrica. Next base: position 31,959,688 of record OZ037777.1, on the reverse strand, counting down.
GGTAAGACAGCTCAGTGTTTACATGGCCTAACAATGCCAGAGCGTCAGCGTTATACGTGACTAATTTCCCCAATTTCTCAATGAGAGCCAACGCTGAAGTCTTCTCAGGATCTGCACGGATGGCCGCAGTGTGTCAGTCGCTTTGGCGAAAGCACTACCGACTTTGACAAGTACTTTCTGCATGTTTGCAAGACGTAAAGCCGCGCTCTTGGTCCCGTGTTTCAGCTTATTCCATATCTCGGGGTTGACCTTTGGCACAGTTAATTTCTCACAATTATCGGGTCGGTTGTATTTCGCCAATTTTTCTTTTAATTTGGCTTCCTCCAACTTAGAGCCCCATCGCTTATTGACGATATCCGCCAATTTCTGACCGACTTTTGGGTCAGTTTGCTCGTCCGACTCAAAGTCTTGAGCAATTTCATTGAGCAATGCGTCCTCTGTGACAGAGCTGCCCGGTCTTGGCGGGTCGCCGTTGGGCGGGAAATTGAGTGCCTCCGAATCTGACTGTTCAGGGTCTGAATCTCCGCTATCGCTTATTGTACTAGGTGCAGGAGGTTGTCTTCTCCTTTTCGGTGGTGGTGTAGCATGGTCTGCTGGTGCGTCAGCTAAACGTTTCATTGCGTTTTCCATGGACAGCATGGTGAAACTCATTTGGGTCATGGCCGACAATACGTTAGCCAGCACTTTGTCTGTGCCTTGGTGCTAGGGATTCGCTGACTCATTTTCTTCAGAAAGTAAATTATCTTCTTCTGCCGGTGAAAGGGGGTCCCTTTCACTGATATTTTCGGCAGCCATACGGCGATTTTCTCGGTGTTCGCTCAATACTGAGCGAGCAAAACAACAAACGTCCGACCTTCCCGAAGGATCGCACACAACTGATCTTCCCGGGCTCGTGCGCTTTCTCACGTCACTCCGTTGCGACCAATGACCAATGACGAAACAGGATTGGGAGGGGGGGGTAAGATAGTAATTCTTTCTACAAATCCCAAACTACAAAACAAGCCCAAAACAAAAAAGACATAAGCAAACAACACAGTAAACAAACTTTAGAAAGGGGAAGTTGAGAAAAATTACAAAATGTTTGCTAACCCGGTTTTCGTAACTCCAGGTAGAAGTACAGTAATAATAATGATAATGATGATGACTGGTTTGAAAATAACTGATGAATATATGAATTTCGTATATTTCCACCGCGGGATAAGGAAATAAGTGACAGGGAAGATCATCACGCGTGAGTTAAATATGCAGCTTAATATGCAGTTGCGAAAAGAAAGCCTGAAAATGTTCAGGCTTGCCGGGATTCGAACCCTGACCTCTGCGATACCGGTGCAGCGCTGTACAGAAAAGAACGCGAGAGATTTCGTGCTTCCTGTTGGGAAGATAGCTTTGAAACCAAGCATAAATGCTCAGCACGACAGATACCGTTGAGTCTTAAACCGACGGAAAGCCTTCTGTGTCATCGCTCACTCAGTATTACCTTAAAAACTCAAAGCCAAAATCTCATTGGATCCTAAGCATCAACTAATGGTACCTTCAACTTTATTGGCGCCTACAACACACATCCGTACAGACAAAGCCACAAAGCCACAAAGATACATACGCTCACACCACTGACATATGAGCTACTTTTTTCAAAGGGACCGGGGTAAATAAAAAAATTATGTTCTGTGTTAGAAAGAGCTACTTCAAACTGATTAATATG
>OZ037777.1:31915486-31952986 GCA_964035525.1 Porites cylindrica | reverse complement strand
GCGGATGGTCACTCAACCAGTTTGTTTACAGCCGGAAATGGACGCGACACTGTTTATTCTTTAATTTTGACATTTTAGTGACGCTTAAATAAAATGATTAAGTGAAAAAAAAAACCCCGGATGTGAGCACATGGTTTTGTCTTTAGTTTTTGTTCGCTTGCACTATTTTGGATGGTCGCCTGTATACGATTGTAAAACTTATTTGGAAACGAATATAGTCCAGAACTGTTCGTACTTTGGTTTTGGTGGTTATTTTTTGGTTGCAGCAGAAATAAAAGCAAGACAGCTAGAAGAGGAAGAAGAACGACGAACGAAAGAGTTTGCAAAACAGCTGGAGATAAAACACAAGATCGAACAAGCAGGTAACGTGGCTCAAAGAATTGAGTTAGATGCTAAAGAAAGGAGAAAAACGCAAGAAGCAAAGGACGAGGCAGCACGCCTTGCGGCAGAATGATAATGATAATGATTTAACTATAAAAGAAGATTAAAAAGCGCTTTACATTAAGTTAACATTAATGAATAAATAATAAATAAAAAATTTAAAAATCCCTGAAAGCTATAATAATAACAATGATATGTTATGCTATGGTAAAATCTAAAAAAAATAAATTGGAAAATTCCAAACTAATTTAAAATTAAACATAAGAACTATTCCAACAAATTAAAAGCTTTCTTAAAAAGAAATGTTTTAAGTTGCTTTTTAAGAAGAAGAAGAAGCCGAAAACCTTGAGAAAGTACGAAACTTTGCCCATTACAATGACCTTGAGTCTTAACCCAATCGTCTCCGTAATTTTGATGATGATTCGCTAGAGTTAATTCCACTGTCTGGATTTACGCAAAGTACTCAAACAAGTCATGTTACGTCGTTATTCACATCGTCCCAACCACTGTCTGGATCTATGCACAATGTACATGCAACTCAGTTTACATCATCAGCAATGTTTATGAAACCAAGACCAAGCGTTTTATTCATGGTTCCTAAAGGCTTGTCAAAGTCCAAAACATCAACACCTGTTTACCAGTCCTGGGTTGGAAGTTTACCAAAAACAGCACAAACTGATGTTGCATCAAGACCTGAGTGGAAACATGTCACTTATGGCTCTTCAAGTCTTCCTAAGTTACAGCTCAAGAAATTTAACGGTGACCCTTTGCAATGGCCTGATTGGTCATCGATGTTCAAATCAACTGTTCATGATGCTGATTTATCTTTGAATGGAAAGATGCAACACCTTCAGAACTCTGTGGTTGGTAGAGCAAAGTCTGCAATTGAAGGGTATGGTTACAGTGGAGATTCTTACTATAAAGCATTGAAAGAATTGGAAGCTAGATTTGGAAAACCCTCACTTGGAGTGTGTTACACTTGACAGATTGAGAAAGTGTTTTGAAAACACTCTTTCGTTTTATAAAATTATATATTATTACTGTGGCTGTTTAAAAACATTTCTGTTAAGAGAAATTGCATACCAAAACCAGACAGAATCACAATATAACTGCGAGTAGGCTGATACTTGCGTACGAAAATAATTCGTGGCATTTCATATTTTATGCGGAATTCGCAGCAGTACCCAAAAGTTGTTTTTCTTTCTTCAGTTCTTGTTGAAGTTGTTATTTTTCTTTAATTTATACACTAGGCTGAGAATCCGATCTTCAAACCGACAACAACAACATTTATGAACCCAATGTTTAGAGTGAGGACGTGAAGAAATATGAAATGAGTCGTGTTGTGCTGTTAGTCGAGAATTTTAAAAGCTGCGCTGTTGTCGCCATTTTCATCTCCTCTAAACGGTCGGTTCCGATATCCCTTGGGCAGGAACGCTGCCATGTATACTGTGAAAGATTGACAAGGGAGGCTTAGTACTCTTAGCTTCAGTGTATTGTTCACATTTAAATTATTTTAAACACGTTTAAACTGGGATGTGACTTACTGAGTGAAAGCTTAATGAAGAATCTATGATATTTCAACATGTTTAGCGCTATTTCTCTTTAGCTTCGATCTTTAGATTCGGGATTTGTGTTATATGAACGAAGTTAAAGCATGCCAAGAAAGGGGGAGGCCACCAGGTTAGCCAACTGATAAACAGTACATAGAATTGGCAAATGTCATATGGTTTTGTTGATAACTATGTCTAAGACTTGTCTAAGACCCCATTTTTATGGAGAAACGTTGTCCCGGGTTGAAGGGTTTCTCGCCTACCCGAGTTACCCTGGGTTAGCCAAATTATCCTACATTCAGGGTTACCCAACGACTGTTTTCTGTAAAATATCTGTTCGGAGAAGCAAATATTGCCTAGAGTTTTCCATTACTTGAGGACTGCCAAAAATGTCTACATGACCGTTTCATTCATTTAATTTACAGCTATTTACAATTTTCGAAGCTTGTTTTATAAATTCGCTACGATTTTCTGAAGTTTAATTTTCACATTTTACTTCCTAAGTTAGTCTATTTTTCGTAGAAAAAAAGGGATCCTAAAATTTTCGGATGTAAAAATGTGATGGCGAGAGAAATCAGAAAATGTCTCAATTTCGTAATACGTCTGAATTTCATCAAAAATTTTCCGAAAAGACTCACGTTCCCCTAGGATGACCGAACAGATACAAATTTTATAGCGCCGATTAGAATGCATTTCTAGATATCTTAAAGTACTGTGGATAGCCTAAAAAGTGTTTTCCATGTATTTAGGAGGAAACCATCGTCGGTTGCCCCTGTACATTTCCTAACAAAACGTGCTCAGCCGTTTACATGTGAATGAAACGTTGACTCGGCGAGAAGGGTGGCCCAGGAGGCACCTCTATAAACTGAAGCCTGTCAAACAGTTCGCTTTAAAGACTTTAAGCCTGCAGATTCCATGGATCCAAACAGTTTTCTTAAGTTATACAAGCTTTAGACACTTTAAAGCACGATACAAATGTCATTGTGGATGGAGGGCGGGGCAGTTTGTTATAACCCCTACGCAAAGGAGCCGGGATTGTCGTTAAAAAATTGGAAGGTTGGGGCGCAGTTCAGAAGGAATTATAAAATTTTTCATTGCTCAGCAGTCTGATATATGTTCGTTTTGTAACGAATTAACATTAAAAGGACTTTTACCTTGTATTTGTGTTGGTGCCTGTTTGCTTCTAAATCCGTTACAAGACTCCTTCGGCAAATTTTTTTTTCGCATTACTTCTCTGCTGTACCATTTACAGTTCGCCTAAACTACCTTTTAAGAGAGTTGATTTGGTTTGGAGTCACTTGCTGTTTACAAAAGCGCTGCTGCATCGATCAATTTACAGACGCCGAGAGTAACCAAGACGAAATTGACTACCTTATGTCCGTTCCGCTTGGTCGGAAAGTACATCTTTCGCCCAAGATTTTTAAGCTTTTCTTGGCTTCACAGCTCGTACTTTTGTCTGGGGACGTAATGCTAAAGCAATGAATACTTCAGTCCTTCGGAGCGACTTCGCTTTGGAAATGAAAGTCTCTCTTCCCTAGATAGTGAAAGCAACGGCCATGACCCATTTGCTAGTCAATAAGCTAGCTGCTCCGATTATTGCACCTTCAATCACAAAGTTGATCAACCTATCTTTTTCTTTAAATGTGTTTCCCAGTTGTTGGAAAACTGTCAAGGTAACACCAATCTTCAAAAGCGGAGACCCCATTGATGTTATAAACTATCGTCCAATATCAGTTTTTACCCATTCTGTCTGAGATTGCGGACAGACATGTTCACAATGCACTCTACAGCTTTTTGTGCGAAAACGATTTAATCTACATCAGACAATCGGGCTTTCGCTCGAAGCACAGTACTGAAACTGCCTTGATCAAGATTATTGACGATCTACTATTCAACCTTGACAATGACCGTGTCAGTGGAATGGTTTTGGTAGATTATCGTAAAGCATTTGACATGATCGATCATACCCTGTTGTTAAAGAAACTTGAAGTGTATGGGCTTGGTAGGGATTCCCTTCAATGGTTTACCTCTTATTTGAAGGACAAACGCCAATTTGTTAAGCTGGGAAATAAACAGTCAAGTGTCACTATTGTTCGTCATGGTATTCTCCAGGGATCCATACTTAGCCCCTTGTTATTTATCGTCTTTATCATTGACTTACCGCTTTACGTCTCTTCATCAAGAATTGATTTGTATGCCGACGATACAACGCTGACCTCCAGTACGAACTATAGCTCTATCAGAAGGCTAGAGGGTAACCCTAAACTCGTCAATTGCCGAAATCGTCGATTGGGCAAAACCAAGGCTATGCTCATCACTGGCAAGTGTCTCCCGTCAAAGATCAATGAAGAAATGACTTTAACTATTAAAGGTCTGAACTCGAACTCGTTCCCAGTGCTAAGCTAACTGTTAGATTAGAGTGCAGACAAACAAAATCATCAAATCCATTTCGAATTCGCATATTTCTCTTTCTTTCTTACTCACTCGGAATTGAAACGATAAATACTTTCATACATTCCCGTAGTTCCCCGAAAACTAAACCCGATTCCAGACCAAAATGGACAAAGTGTATACCCGTTTTCAGACCAAAACGGCGCAAAGACCCTACCCTAAAGGGCGGCACATACCTATATGACTTATATAAGGGAGTACCCCCGCCCGGGCTTGGCACCAAGGCTTAGCCGGGGAATAAAACAAAAGAAATCATCTTGAGTTTCAACAATGAATAATACATGTGATTTGGTTTTATCCCCCTAACCTCAGAGCCAAGTATGAATTTTGATATATCAGCAAGACATATAGCCTGCGTTGCAGCCAGCCCACGCACTTGCCTAAGCCATTTGTAAAGTCAATACAGAAGGTTTAGAGTGTCTACGACGCAGGCAACAAGACATACTGCATGCCTTATGGGGAATTTGAAAATCGCTCAGTGAGGGAAATCCTCAGCAATTGAAGTTGAAGTGTGTTCCAATTTATTTGTAATTTTAAAAAACCCCAGCATGCTCGGCGCACGCGTCTCGAGGTCGATGTGATGTGGTTTGATCGTTGTACACCCGTTGGATTCTCATCGCAAGGTAAGTCTTTCAGAGCTCGTAAATGCTTACCATTTGTCTGAAAGAATGGTTTGGGATGACTGTTGAATAATGTATGGTTTTACCAACCGGAACAGAGACCACCACAGGTAGCTCATGGGTCGTGGGTGGCTCTTTAGTCCTTTAGTTAGTTCTTTAGGTGCTTTGCGCCTTTTGTGCAGTAGTCTTTGGTCCTCTCGTTTTTTGGTTCTTAATAGTTTAGCTGATTAGATCTCTTTTCTAGAGATCCAACGTTGATAACCATCAGGATCTTCGTCCATGGTTTTTTCAGTTAGTTGCTTTATCAGCCCCTTTTGTGTTTTTTACTTCTTCATTGCCATCACCTTTTAACTTTCTAATGTCAGTAGAAGGAGGGGGAGGATAAGGTGCTCTGTCCATTCGTGAAGATTGTAGCCCTGCTGAGAAGAAGTCTATTTTTTTTTCTATTTTTTTTCTCTTTAAGATGGCAGCAACCTCTTTTAAGGAAGCTTACAATGCAGTATTCTCCAACAGACTAGAGCAACTAAAAGATGCAACAACGGTTGATGAAGTTAGAAAACTCTATGATGATTGGGCAACAAAGTATAACAAGGTACGTCTGCTTGTTTTAGCGACAGCTTATTTAGAACAGGGCTGTCACTAAGGGGTGGAGGCTGGGAATTTCCCATGGCTACTAAGAACGTGGCCCCCGGCTACTTTCAAACGAAAATAGAAGAAAAATAGAACCAAAAGAAACCCCCTAGCTGTTTGATTCCCCGCCTACTTCTTGTATTTATCCGGCAACTTGAAATCTTAGTGACAACCCTGCAGAAAAGTTTTGATATTTGTGGTTGTGTGATCCTGGCTTGTACTTCATATAAAGCCTATGTGGGAACTGAAGGCTCCGCCTAAAGGAGGTACCTTTTTCAGGCTTCAAAAGGGTAGGGATTGTACTAGTCAGAAGTATATGAAAGGGTAGGGAAATTTGTCATTTTGGTCTGTAAAGAGGCCCAAAAGGCTAACAGATGCATTTTTTGGCTGTTAAAAGGTTCTGATTTTGTGATATATTCATATTTAAAGGACAGTACATGAAAAGCCATTGAAAGGGTTGCAAAGCTTTAAACTAGGTAAGCCAAAGGGGTACCATTGTCAATGGAATGTATACGAAAGGGGTACCTTTTCTGTCAAAACTGGCATACTTAAAATGGCTATGGCGTTGGAGTTCAGGGCGAGCCTCCCCATAAAACTTTGTTGCGTAATCCTCCCCCCCCCCGCCCACTTTATCAGGAGAGTTGTGCCCTCTTGGGTTACAGTGCATAATTAACTGAAGCCCATGTTTGGTTATTAATTACTGGTAACGTCCTTTTGCGGAGCAGTGCCAAAATCCTTGTTCTGGGCCCACAACCTGTATACCTGAGTAAGCACCATGATTGGCCTGTTTAAAATGCCTTTTAAGTTTTAAGCTTCCTTATGGCGTTCCACAAGGATCGTGTCTGGGGCCATTGTTGTTACCATTTATTCCAGCAAACTGTTTGAAGTCATCAAATACCATCTAACTGAATCACATGCCTATGCTGATGACACTCAGCTTTACCTGTCGCTTAGTTCTGACTCGGCTACTTAAATCAGACTGGTACGGTCGTTGTCATGGAACGCTGTACATCGGACATTCGCACGTGGATGCTTACGGATAAGCTTAAACTTAATGATGACGAAACTGAGTTCATGTTGATTGGTAGAAACCAACAACTTTCCAAAGTAAATATTGATTGCCTTACCGTATGAAGCATTGACATTGCTCCTGGCTGTGGCAAGAAATTTAGGGACATGGTTCGATTCTAATTTAAATCTCTAGGAACAGATCCACAAAACTTGAAAATCTGGGGTTTTCCATTTGTACAATATTCGGCGTATCCGAAAATATCTGTCCCAGGAGTCTGCACGAACTTTGGTCCATGCTTTTATCATAAGTCGTATAGATTACTGCAACAGCCTTCTATTTGGTTTACCCACTATTCATCTACTTAAACTGTAACGCTTGCAGAATGCAGCTGCTTGGCGTATATCTAATGTTCCACGCTACAGTCACATAACACCAATACTATTTTGACCAATCAGAGTATAAAAATTGGATGTAGAGCGTGACCAACGCTCAAAAAGTCAAAAGCAACTGGCATGTCTTCTCTGCCTGTAAAAACTGGCTGAATTTTAGCTCCCGAGGTCACTTTGAAATCAAAATTTTAATTGTGGGGCACATATAAAATACAACATATTTGACACGAATTAAAAAAAATTAAACTTGGGCCTGCAATCATTTGAAAACTAGTAACTTGTCAGTGGATAACGTCAAAAAGATACTCGACCTCGATGGGTCGACAGCTGAGCCGGCGATAAGATCAGGTGATACTGGTCAGCGGATACCCTGTTTTGACAGCTGTCAATTGATCACAACATTTATGTGCAATATGTGTGCAATATCAGTCTTCCTGTGCTCCCAAACTGGCTAGAAAGTGTGAGATTGAACACTGGTTGCCCTGTGGTGCGGACGGACGGGCGGGCGGTGTACGGTCACGTGATTACCAAATTTTCTGGGATGGGTAGATTTAGATTTTTTTTTTGCAGGAGCGCTTCGCGCGCCAGAGCTCCGCTATAAGTCAGGACAGTATTCCTCTCGCCATTAGGGTGGCGAAAACTGTCTTCAAAAGACAAGAAAACAAATCTGTTATGATGTATAAAACCTTACATGGAACGACACCAAAATATTTAAGATCAAGTTTTTTTGCGTCAACGAGAAGTTTACTAGTTAGCAGGAATCCTTAAAACAAAACTGGCTTTTTCACACCCTCGCTCTGATTATCTTAAGAGACAGTTAAGCTCAGTTTGAAACAGCTTTCTCTCAGAATTACATCACGCGACTTTCTTAAGTGGTTTAAGGGCAAAACTGGGTTGTGCAGATAATTAAAATGTTTAGGCACATAAAAGAAGCCTATATTGTTTCATGCAAGTTTCATTTTACTTCATGTTGATAAGTAAGCTGATAAAAGGAAAGTTATCTCATGATAAGTTATTTTACCTTATCTACATCTCTCCACGATTGACCCAAGAGTATTTTAAAGTCATCTTCTGTGAAGAGCTGTAAATCTAATGGAAATGGGGAAGGTTTAAAAAGGAGCCAATACTGCGAGGTTGTGGGTGGAGGGGTTGGGATGAGTCTTCGGGTACCCCTGTGCATCCCTTTCCTATTAGTGTCTCATAAGTTTTTACTTTTTCACCTAAAAAGCCCCTAATTTATCTCAAGTACAAACTTTGTATCTGAGCTGTACTTTTCTCCTCGGTCAGAGACCTAGATCTGTACCTTAGACATACTTCATCGAATTACAGTAGCTTTATTAGATGGCGCTGGTACGTTTGAGGTTGTTCTTCCCAGAGAAGTTCGAATGTCTTAGTACTGTATATTTCCAAATCGCGAAGTCAGGTCTGTCTTTCTACTCAGGTCGATTTGTATATTTTATCCCGATAATTTCTTCTTCTCTTTTGTGTGTTCCGTTTTTAGCTTTAAAAATGACTGCTGGTTCGCCTGAGACCACAATATCAGAGAGATGGTTATTGTCATCTCGTCTGCACAAAATCAGGTCAATAAAGAATAATCTAAAGCTTCTCACTTGGACAAAGTAGATTGCAAAGTTCATTATAGCACTTAAATACCCGACACAACCCGTTCCATAACGCCACGCGTAATCAGTTGCAAAGTCACGCTGTGGCTTAGCTATCTGCGTATATGCAATGTTTCCTAAAAAGAAAAAGAAAGGGATTATAAAAGAGAATGTTAATGCGACGAGAAGTGTGGTCCCCCTGATCTTCTTGAGGCGCAGCTCGGCCTGAAAATCTTTCTTCGTCACCGTGGCAACCTGTCGTCTTCCGCTGTCCCATACGGTTTTCATCAAACAGAGGTTGACATACGTGACGAATATCCCTGGAAGAATGTACTGTATTGGAAGAATGAGCCATGTTACTCTAAAGGGAAAGAAGTGTTCGTTATTTTTACAGAGGACAGTAAAGTGAGTGTCGTTAAGGACCACATTTGTTCCGTCATATGTCGCCGCAGGGAGTAACATGAAGAGTGCTCCCAGTAACCACGCAAAAATGATCATTCTGCGCATGCTCCTGGTTGAGACTGTGCGAAAAACGGTGCGAGTCGCTAAATACTTCTCAATACTTATCACCACAAGGGTGTTGATGGTAGCAGCTGAGAACACGAAGTTGGTATACCGCACCGCCTTGCAAGCCCACCCTCTTTGAAATACATCAAACGAGATTTGAATGCAGAGTAGTGGTGCAGAGACTGCCGAGTTAAGGAGATCTGACAGAGATAAGCTCCTTATGTATAAGTTCAGATTTGTAACGAAGCGATTTGTCTGGATAACACCTCTCTTCGGCTTTTTCCCGAGAAAGTAAAATATGCAACAGTTTCCAAGAAATCCCATTATACCAAGAAATATCGAAACGACGCATAGAACTCGTTTTGTGATGTTTCCAGCCGGCGTAAAAACGTAGATTAGACCCAGCGTCTTTGTGTGATTGCTCAATTGAGTTGAATTGCTTCCAAAGAGCTTTGAAGGTAGCCATGGGGTGGTGAATATGGTTTCGTTGTTCATGGTTAACTATACTCAGCCCGCGAAGTTTAATAAGGCAGCCAGGAAGCTCACCAAGTATCCGGTACCTGTTTAAGCCACTCTGTTAAAGAAAGAAAAATTAAATTAAGAACTAATGTATGACGTTTTAGATAACAAAGCGTGTTAGTAAATCTTAGAGGAAATACAAAGGAAACCGAATCTAAGTTGCATAAAAAACCCCGCATTTTTAACAAACCCTCCTCCCTGGATCTATTTTCCGCGGATTACCATGAAAATGGCTAAAATTTTCCTTGCTGGCTGTATTTTTTCGTTTTGGGCGAATGTGCATATAAAGCTATTTGTTGGCGAATATTTGCGATCCTTTCAGTTTCTTGTTGTCCTTTTTCATTTTCCTGTATTTTCTATGTGTAGTATTGTTAGTCAGTTGATCGTCTTTCTTTCTCATAGAATTGTGGCTGAATATCTTTGATCCAGTATTAAAGGAGGAAATTTTATCTAGAACGAGCACCTAGGTAGCGAGATGGTGAAACTGGAAGCGAATTTTCGCCCAAATTTTAGAAGAATTTTGTTTGTAAAACTCTGGCAGGGTTGGTTAGAATTTTCCAAAATGAGGTGTTTGTGCAAAGATTTCCCCAGAGTTTTTAATATGTTGCAGTATTTTGAAACGATTTTACCTTTAGCGGAAAGCCTTTGATCTTCTTAACAACTTGAGGTACATGTAATATTTAGGGGTGGTGGCGCTGCTGGAGGCTTGTGACGTCACCAACAATGGTCGCCATCTTGGCCGCCATCTTGGATTTTACCAAGAAGTAGAAATTAGGTTAAAACCGCGAGAAATAGTAATTGTTTGTGCTATAATATTCTGCTTCGGGTACAATAAATTTGTTCTTGTTGTTGTTGTTTACAAGAAAGATAACACATAAATAAGCACTTTGAATGATAGTAGCCACAAGATTTACTTTTATTGTTGAAAGAAGTTAAAAAAACATGTATTTTCACCCAAAATTGGCTTGACCACCTGCTACTTATGACGTCATAGCTCGTAGCCATAGCAACTGACCATCACTAAACTTCTCTCAAAATGTGCGCGAGTAATGAATGAACAGCTTCTGAAAACGTCAGGTACTGATGTTTTATCCTCTAGGAAAAAACTCTGCAGTAGTAAAATGACGCCATCGTGCAAGTCGCCTATTGAGAGGTGACCTCCGAAAAGCCGGCACATACTGTTAAATACATTATAATTATGCAAGACAAAGGAAAGTATTAGGTTAATTTATAAGTGTAAGAAGACTGTTGGGCTATTTTCTTTTGAATCACAGTAAAGTCTCAGAATTCTTTACGTCTTTGGGCAGAGAATCAGTCCAAACAAGAGAACGTAAAGGACCTTTATGTTCTCTTGGTGTTCCAAGGGATGCAGCGTGGCCGAGTGGTTAGAGCGCTGGACTTGCAATTCGGAGGCCCCGAGTTCAAGTCCTGCCCTGACCGCTAGCTGGATTTGTTCTCAGTTGTCCCGAATTTAAATCCTCGACCACGCTTCAGTGTAAATGGCCAGCTGGTTTGCTTCCGGCCAGTTGGGATCCTTAGCCCTGTTGTGTTGGATTCCACTCATTTGGTTCAGGAATTTGCTTGGCCCGACTGGCATTAGTGCTATAAATACTGCCAAGGGTAAATAACGGAAATTCATATATTTATTTTTATTCATTTGGTCCAAATGTCCTGGAAACGACTCCGGCCAGTTGAAATAATTGGAAGTTCAATTATAATGGGACAGTAATCTTCTGCTCTTATAATAGGAAATTAACGTAACTCTCCATGAAGTTAAGGTATTGGAAATTAACGCCACGTAGATTGACGCGAATGACAGTGTGATGGAAAACGACTGTCGAATGAAGGAAATTAACGCAAAAGGAAGGGTAACATTTCAAAAAGAAAGTTAACATGTCGAGACAACAGGTACAAAGTTCAACAAATCATCCGAAATGGAAACTTTGTTCGTAGCACTTTCCCTAAACGTACGAAGGGGGCCAAGTGAAGAAATCCTGCCAGTTCGAGGGTTCATCAGGGTTTTACTGGTGCTGGCGGATCTCCATCCTGATAAAATACTCCTCTTTCTTAGGTGTCAAGAATGTGCAAAGAGTATTGAGAATTTGAGGCCGAAATAATGGAAATCAAGGTCGCGGAAATTAAGGTTTACAAAAATGAACGTGACTTGAATTAACGCTCATTTCTAAACTTCGTGTGCTAATTTAATGAAGCGTTATTATAATTTTCTACAATCATGAAACTACAGAAGAGTAAATGATGATGAAGCAAAGACATAAATTTTGCTCTAAGAAATATCACTTTAAATTGAACCCTTGGATGTGCCGCACTCTATAATAATAATAATAATAATAATAATAATTACATTTTTTTAAAATTTTAAAAAATAAACAATAAAAAATTTATTGATACCAATGCTAACTATTAAAAAGTCCTATTTACAACAATTCGCTTAAAAAGCTATTCAGTCAAAACACTGTTTGCAATCCCTCTCGATTAAAAAACACTTAATTTTGATTGGAAAAAATCATTTAATTAAAAAATATATTCGGATTAAAAACATTTCATTTTTTTCTTACTAGGAAACTGATTACTTAAAGAGGAAGAAAGTAAAATAGCGTTCTGAATGTCTTATTAACCGAATATGTTTGTCCTGTTTCAATATCGAAGTTAATGTCCGACATAGCAATAATAATAATAATAATTGCCCACCGTGAGCAGCCTCGCGAAGACGCGGGCTGCGAGGCGACAGCCTAATAAAGCCGTGCGCGAAAGTTCCAACCGAGGCAGAATTGATCTCATTTGCATCATTGCCCGCTGGAATTTTTAATTGCCTGTCGCTAAGAAAAATAATAACGCCGCAAAGTTTATTGTGTCTTTGAAGCAAAATAATTCGGAAGGCTTCATTGGCGCACCATAAATCTTTATTTTTTCCTGAAAAGTGGACCTCCTAAGCTTTAAAAAGCACGCTCAAGTGGATATTCTTGCAAATCTGGCCAAAAATGAACACCATCAGGTTTTGAAAATCATGTAGGAAAATACTAGTCTGTTTAATGCCGGTAAATCTTTTATTCCCAACCATCAAAGTTTGTTTCGAGGAAATTTATGAGTAAGTCGATGAGTAGCGACTGTCATCGCGAACTATTAGCGACTTTATCGTATTATTTTGTCTTGCCTGCCACATTTAGGTCTCGTTTGAGTTACAAGTATTCGTTTTCAAAGACACAGTTTTACAAGATGCTTATTTAGATACCAGCAGGATAAATTAAAATTTCCTGGTATTTTGAGCTAATATTGTTGGACAAAGATAATCTAGATAAAATTTATAAATACTTACCCTCCAAGCTGAGTTCAAACATAAAATAATTGCACATTTAGCGAAGGTAGTATAATCTTGTTTGGATACTGCTTATCTATTTGAGCAGGTGAGTTTTGAAGCAATCGACAACAATGCTGTTGATTAATAAGCATATGCAAAGTAACTAAAAAGAAACCCCAATACATGCGCTGAAGACAACCGTAAAGAGAATTGTTCTTTTCAACCAGGAGAAAATCGGAAACGTTTTGTATTAATTAACTGAGTCTAAAGAAAATGAAGCTTCACTAATGACTAGATGCTTGAAAAGAATATATTTCACTTCCGTCGAACACTGCACAGCATTTTCTATTTTCTTGCTTACATGGTTATGGGATTTTGAGGTAGGGTTTGATTTCAGGCTTGATCATATTTGTTTCATAAACTGTCTCATACAACTAATGTCGTTTTAGATAAAAACGGATATTCCTACAATTTCAACATGCAAATTTTTAAAGTTTCTTTCTTCTTATAGCAGAAGTTGTAGATTGTTTGTTCTAACACGAGACAGGAAAGCAGTCTAACTATAAAAGTTGTGTCTAAGACTCTCAATGGAAATTTTAAGCGCTCGCCGGAAACATTGGCCAAGTAACAATGTGGTGCTTCTGGTCGCTGTGTGCTTTTCTAGCCAAGAAACAATCTTTAATAGAGCATCTGTTTACGAGAACCGTTGCGTAATGATAAAAAAAAGTTTTTGGAAGGGCTTACGTAAACCTAACTGGATTTCAAGCACCAAAAGTGTGATAAACTGCTTTTATTGTAGACCCCCACTTTCCCGGACAGCGAGTTAGTGCTCCTAGTGAAGGCAGTTTGTTATAGAACAGGCTTGCGCCAGGAGAAATTAGGTCGAAACCATTTGCTTTAAACAGATATCATATGTTGACATTCAGATTAACATTCATTAACACCCATTGATTAACATTCACTTTAAAGGAGTTATTTTTATCCTTTTTGTAAGTTCATCTAATTTAACGCTACCACATGGGAAAGAAAGTACTTTATGTAAGTACATAAAATTTCTCCGAGTTGTATTATTTTAACTCTAGAGATAACCCTGTGAAAGCTTTCACACTAGTAAATTCCTAGTTTCTTTTTGCAAAATCCTTAATAAATATGCTCTTATGCAAAAGTTTGCTAAAGTGATTTCATTTGAAAGGTAACATCATAAGGATTTATTCCCTGGTTTAAAAACTAGAGAGGAAAATCAACTTTAGCTAACTTTTCCTAGGAGAATTTCGGTATGGATTCCACGTTTGGATATCTGCTTGTTGTAAAGATGCGAGATATATTCTATATTCTTCCTTGAGGAGGTTAAGGGTGTTAATAAGCAGCGGAAGCAGTGACTTCACAAAAACAAATACATGCATGTTGGGGGTACAGTACAGTACCGCAAATGATCGCCATTGTCGACCGCAAGAGATCCCGTGAAAAGTAGAGGAATAGAATGGATTTCAGGCGTGGATGGTAAATTTGCTGAGAACTTGGACAACGCGTAGAGCAATGAAATGAATAAAAGGATAAATAACCGAACTGTTTCCGAGTTTTGGCATTTTATTATCCTTTCTTTCGAGGATTTGATGTTTCGTTGCTGTGAAAATTTAGGGCAGGAAGGACTTTGAGGAAACTTGTCTTTCAGATTTTAACGCCTACGAATAGAGAAATTTGACCGTCGTAGAGGCTTCCGGTTGATTTCGAAATACACTTAGCAACTACAGCTCGTGAAAATGTCGCGTCTGCTAGAGACAGAGACAGTTATAAAGATACAAATCAGGGAAACAGAAACGAAGTAACGAGTAAGAGGAAAATTTTGTATTAAGAATTCCCCGAATGGGGTTGTACTAGAGCAACTTTTATTTGGGTCGTTTTAGAGACTTAAGCCGTTACACTAAGTTATCATTTTCTCAAGTTGATACGAGGTATATTAAGATACAATGAGGTAGGATTTGAGGAATTTATTGTTAAGAATATTGTATCTAATTGAAATGCAGTATGTGAAGTTAAGTTCAGTTTAGCTTTAATGCTAACCACCAAATAAGCAAGACACTGCTTTGCTGTGCAAGAGCTATTGTTTCACTGATAGTATTTGAGTTTTAAATGTAGTTTTACACTTTATTTTATTTTTTTTTAAGTCTTGGCATTTATTTGTTAAATGAATTCAGTTCAATTAATACTTTTTGTTGCAATAATAAACGTGACACAATGGTCCAGTAACTTGAGTCCAGGCCATTCTAATTTTCCTCTTGGGATCATTTGCGGTCGACAATGGAGATCACTTGCGGTCGAGGATCACTTGCGGTCCATTTTGGGGATCATTTGCGATCTGGGGATCATTTACGGTACTGTACAGTTGTGTACCACACCGTATTTACGTGATTAAACCTCGCCAACCAATAGTTGGCGCTCGGTTCTGAAACCAGATGTATCCTTTTCCCTTTACCAACAGAAAATAGCTAGCAAAGTAACAATACGTGATGTCAATTCTGCCGGCCTGAATTTACGATACACCGCTTTCTGCTCGTAAGTATCCTTTAATTAGGTGCATTTTCACTCGCGCTTAATTCTCACTTGCGTTCGCACGTAAATTTTACGCGTGTAAATTTCATAGAGGCAAAGAATTACACGAAAGGTCAGGCGTAAACCTTTTAGTTCAACGAGAGTTTAACTCTTACTTTTACGCGAGACCTTTCACTGGGTATTTTCTTTTTTTAATTTAAGCGCGTAAAATTTACGTTCGTGCGCACGTAAAAATTGAGCGACAGTATGAATACACCCTTACTTAAAGAAAAATATAACGTCTTATAGAGCAAAAATCAATCTTTTTACTCTAGCCAGTTTCAAGCTTTCTACAATAATTTCCCAGTGTAGCCAAGAGCTTCGGCATGAATTTCTTGTTCGACTAGTGCTGTAATCTTTTAAACAAAACATATTCAGAAACCAATTTGATAAGGTCAATTACCTTTTAAGTTGTAAGGAAACCTGAAAAAATTGCAAATTTTTTCCTCCTTTAACATTTTTATGAGATTAGTTAAAGCCAAACAATGCAAAACAAATCCGCCATCCTCCATTTGCGGTCCTCAACTAACACTTGAATGCTTTTTACGTGTTGTTTTTTTTATTAGGAAAGGAAAGGTTTATGAAAACACAAGAACTTGTACTGGTGTTGAATTAGGAGAAACGGTATTTTATCTATAATATTATGGGTGACGAATTTCTCCTTAATTTTGACGTGAAATTTCGGCGTCAATTTATAATTTCACAATCATGTGAAATTATAGAATTACCATGGCAACCTTCCGTACGTCTCAATAGAGAACTTAAGATGGAGACGTTTTCGGGGCGACGGCGACCGGACTGGCAGAGAAAGCCTGGAACTAAGGCAGCCGTCGCTCCCCGTCAAAAATAGAACATTAAGATCGCAGTGTACTCAGAAGGACGGCGCCTTTAATTAGAAGAATACCGAAGAGGAAAATATGGCTTCACATAAAGAATTAAGAGAATAAATATTTGCTATGCAGACAACATGTATCGGATGAAGAGTTTCTCGTTTTGTGGGAAAATTATGAGTCCAAAAATCCCGATTTTCCTCGGGACAGTAACGATCCGTTCACGCTAAAAAACATGCGGGATGCAGCTGAGTTCAAGGCAGAATTTCGTGTTGAAAAAAAATGATCTCCACAGGCTTGCGAAGCCTTTTAAATTACAGGAACATTAAAATGCTACCAAGGAACCGTATTCTTAGTTTGGTATTGAAATAATTCCCGGGAAATACTTGCATGCAGCAACAACAACAACGGCAACAACTTTATTTCGGTATTCCCACGCCGAGTTAGTACATGGTATTACCTACTATTCTATATAATTTTCAATGCGTTTCATTTATACGATATTCCTACGAAAAGAGCGAACTAAAAACACACAATTAAAATATCGGAGTTCATATTTTTTGTCTGGATACTTTTATTTGGCTCGTGGGAAAATTTTGTCCCTTGTCAAGCTCACTTACGGTTGGCTGTTTGCCAAGTTGGATCTTGACCCTGTGACATGAAAACATAGAAACATTCAAAGATGTAAGTTTAGATAACAGAGCTTGGAAATCGAGCTTGAAATGTGCCTCAAAGAAAACAAGGACAATTTAAGAACGATAATCTGCAAAATGTTGGTTGCTAAACGCAACAAACCTGATTGAAATGAAAGTTAAATACTCACGTTTTCGCCACAACGCCAAACAGACCAGTTTCACGTCGCCGACGGGAACACGACGGCAAGGTGGTGAGCACGAGCATGCGCAATATCTAACAAATGATGATGTCACGTCCGGTTGAAGTTGCCGTCGCCCCGAAAACGTCTCTATCTTAAGTTGCCTAATGCCAGGATAGCGCTGACGAAGTTTTAGAATTCGATGAATTGAGATGTGAGGGCATTAAAAGAAGCTTTAGAAAACCTAACCCGCACACGACAGAGCACATCATGAAGGATTCTAAGAGGTATTTTGTCGAAATACTCGGAAAATTCTGAACTTAAGCCAACTCTCGAGAGCTTCGAGTCCTCGATCGATACGATAAAACCAGGATAAACATGTCCAAAAACCACGATTGAGAACGTAATTCGTCACCCATGTTATGAAAAGGTAATCAAATAGTATACTCGTGAAATTAGGAAATAATTTCACTTGCGTTTTGTCCAAATCCTAACAAAACGCGCTTAAAACCTTCCCTAATTTCACTCGTCACCATTTGATTACACATACTAAAATTGCTAAATGTGATCTGTTTAGCCACGAAACAGTTAGGAGTCCTTGAGCGCTCTTTCGGGCTAGTGCTGCAGTATTCGTGCGTTCAAGATGAAATTGAAATTTTTAAACTGTTATTGTTTGAGGAAAAGGAGAGGAGAGCGGAAGTGGAGAAGCTCTCGGAGCAACGAAAAAAAAAAGCAAAACATGATAACCTACACATGGTGTCGAAATCACAGAAGAGACTTGAATACAAAGAAAATGTGGCCAAATACAGAATTATCGAACGTGTTAGTATTTCGATGACTTACCGTAAAGTTCCAAAAGTAACGACCCTCATTACTTTCGGATTTAGCAGCCTTTTCCTATCCTACTTTCGGAGGGTCGCTACTTTCAGGTAGCTAAAACGTGTATCGTACATGAGCTGTACGACGTTACGATGATATTGTGAAAATATTCACACTTTATTTGGAGAAACTTATTTCATGTTATTGCTTTTTAAATAAATATTCAAAAGAATTCTTCTATTACGTTGTGGGTATTCATAAACGAAAGGAAGACTTTGAAAAAAAGAGATGTAATGTACCTTTTGAGTTACGTAAAGGAATATCAAAGATCATAATAACCGTTAAAAGATAAATCTCGGATCAGTTTGGTAAAGCTTGTTGTAACTATATATAATTTCCATTTTTTCCACCAAGAAGGGAAATCAATATTGAAGTCATCACTACTTTCGGAGGGTCGCCACTTTTGGCATTTGCTAACACCTGTGAAATTTTAGCTCTTCTTTCGAAGGGTCGCTACTTTTGGGGGGTCTTTACTTTGGGAACTTTACGGTAGTTGTTAAACTTTGCTTTAGTACTATTTACAAGCGTGACAAATAACGTTAATTATTTCACTTGTGAGGAAAAAGAATCGAAATTTAATCGCTTTACTTGAAAATCAGCAACCAAGGAGAAAGTCAACTTGTTAGACTGTCTGTCCTGGGCTTTCGAGTCAAACAGTTTATCAAGTTTATTTAAATTTAGTAAGTGTGTATCTCAGTCCTTTTTTTTTTGTCGTGTTTGATTTATTTGTCTGCAGGTTTCCTTTAAGGTGTCTGTATCAACCAGTAAATGCTCGGATGAATTACTAAGGAAGTGAGTACTTAATGGAACATTGTTCAAGGAGTGTTGAAATAAACCCAGCGTATTTCCTTCATGGTTTTGTTTTTCCCTGTTGCTGGCTAGAAATTTTCGCGCCCTTTTCTCAAGCAATTAGGAAAGCCCAAACCAGCCGTTTGCATGTGTTTTACCGCACTTTTGATGCCGGCGACTTGTACTCGCATTCAGTTGTGGTATGTTTATTGTAGAGCCAGCATTTTTTTTCTGATTGGCCCCAGACACTTGAACTACTATAAATAACTGTAAAAAGAAGACTACCAGTGACTTAAAGTGATTAATACGTGGTAAACGTGAGCCCCACAGCTATACGTTATTGGCTAATACAAGCTGCAGCTCTTACACATGTACAACTCTAAAACATTATGGGTCATGCGATGACTTTTCTGAAAATTCGGAAAGAGGCATTAGGGTTCTCGCTAGCTGTAGGATAATTATATTTAGGAAGGCTGTTAAATAATCTATGACGAGTCTGCAAGATGATATAAACATTATGTGATGTGGCGCCGTTGGGGGCTTTAGTTGGTGGCCATCTTGGATCTGACTAAAAAATCAGGTTTATGCAAATACTTAGGAACTAAGCCTATAGAGTGTTTTCACATGACGTCACGGCGGCCATACTGGTGTCCCAAAACAATGAAACGGCGGCCATGTTGGTGTCCCAAACTGGTCCTGTGGAAGTTGAACTCCTTTCTTATGCAAACGCTTTCTTTTGTTCCAATAAATTTGCATTGATGCTGGTCACGTGAGTGAAAACACTCTATTTTATGCTTGAGGCGAAAAATATTTTATGAATATTCATTTTTCTGCTTTTGATGCTTTTTGACAAGCCCAAAGTATGGCTTGCAAGCTTGTTACTTATGACGTCATAAATCGTCCCAATAGTTTCCAACCATCAACAAATCCTGCCAAAGTCTGTCTAAGAAACAAAGGTTATGGCACAAAATCATTATGAATCCCCGGCATTTTTTTTTAATTTATCTGATTAAAAGGCTTTTGTTTCTGAGAATAATAATTGTCCTTTTCTTGTGTTAATCAGCTTTTCCATCAAAACCCCATACGGACAGTGTTTCTAAAGCTGTCTTACATTTGTGAATGCGATTGTGAGAGCAAGGTAAGTTTGGTTTCGTTTCAAGTTATGCACTACTCTGTTTAATCTTACGTTAATTACTTAAGCTGATACACAGCGTCAAAAAAATTCAAATCGTAAGGTACCGTTTAGTTCCCTCTACATTGTTTGGTGTAATTCCCAAAGTGTCGTTAAGATGGAGGGCTTAACCTGCGACATGCTCGTTGCATTTGCCATGCGGAATCAAACGATCAGAGGTTGAGTTTTTTAAACTTGTGATCATGTCAATTTTTAAGGCCATTTAACTAGCTAAGGGTTTGTGTGTTTTTTTGATAAACCACCATAACTTTCATTTACGTAAGCTTTAGTTTGGAAACCAAGAGACTTTTGTTCGTCACAGTTCAAAAAGACGAAGGTGCTAATAATCAGGGCAAAAAATCCTTGATTAGAAGTTGCCATGCCATTATAATCCGCGTTCATCAGTATGTGATAAATGAGAATAATCTGTCGGCTGTTGATAAACATAAGCACTTGGGCATTTGGATTGAATCTTCTTTAAGGAGGGATGCTCATATCAATTACATTGTTGGTAAGGCAAATCGAGTATTGGGTCTAATAAGGAGAACGTTTGGGTCAAAAGATCCTGTGCCAATCAAAACAGCTTTTATCGCTTTAGTTCGTCCTATTCTGGAATATGCCTGCCCAGTGTGGAATCCATATTTGGTTAAACACACACACAGTATTGAATCCATTCAGCGTCGTGCTACTCGATTGATATGTGGATCTCATAATTCTTACACTGAAAGGCTCACTGAACTAAACTGGTCAACATTGGAGCTTAGAAGAAAATACCTTTGCCTGGTTCAACTTTACAAGATAATTCATGGCTATTCTGATATTGATTATACCACATATGTGGATCTGACTGGCCCGACAAGAACTAGAAGAAACCATGACTTTAAAATCAGGCCTAGAGCAGCAAGGACAAACTATTTTAAATTTTCATTTTTTAATCGTTAAGTTAATGACTGGAACTGTTTACCAAACTCCGTTATGTCTGCTTCCAGTTTGAACTCTTTTAAAACTTTATTACTTAATTATCTTTGTAAATAGTCATATGTTTCCCATTTCCTACTGAATTTGGATTTTCTTTTTTATTTAATATCTAAGTAGTTTATAGTATAGTTATGTATTAGTTTTCTATTCTTAATTGTTTTATCTTTTCGTTTTGGAGGGCAGTTTTTATATGGGAATTCAGTTTCCCCCTATTGCTGTCCTTTACCTATTGTACTTTTATATATGTATATATATTTTTATTTTGTACATTGGTAAAAAGAATTATTAAACTTAAACTTAAACTTTTTCGAAGTTAACACAGCTCGTTTGCGCAGAAAAAGTTTTTTTCAGCATTCTTGAAAATATTTTCTAAGGCTTGTGTGTATTTTTGATAAATCACAATAACTTTCATTTACGTAATCTTTAGTTTAGAAACCAAGAGATTTTTGTTTGTCACAATTCAAAAGGACGAAGGTGCTAATAACTGGGAAAAAAAATCCATGATTAGAAGTTGCCATGCCATTAAAAACCACTTTCGAAGTTAGCACAGCCCGCTTGCGCCACAAAAATATTTTTCGGCATTCTTGATATTACAGACAATTAGCCTACTTGATTTTGCGCATATAATCGAAGCGGTTGAGTTTACTCAAGGTGGCGCAGAATACCGCAAGTTTAAGTCAGGGTCAGTTTAAAAGGTATTAAGGTTCTAACCAGAAGCTCACCGGAATATGCACCAATATCCATAACTGTCAGGCATTAAAAGGGAAGAGAAAAGGGATTTGTCCTTCCCTTTGGAACGCGCGCTCGGCCAGGTAGATATTAGGGCCATTTATACGAAGAAAAATAAGACCCGTCTTACATAGGACGCGTCTTAAATAAGACGCGAACTTTCCGTATAAGCGGCACATTTCGTCTAAAATAAGTCGCGGCTTAGCTAAGATGCGTCTTATTTTAGAAAAGCCCTTAACACCTGTTCTTAGATAAGACGCGCCTTAGCTAAGACGAGAAAAACTTCGTATAAATGACCTTCACGTCTTACATAAGATGCGAACGCAAAGTACGCATGCGTAAATTTTTGGCGCGCCACGTTGGATTGCCGTTGCTACGGGCAACATTCACATGAAAACGAGTCAAGAACAGAAATAAGACGCGAGCCATTTATAAGAGCTGTTCTCGTCTAAAATAAGACATGCTCGTATAAATGGTACAGTTCGCGTCTTCTGTAAGACGCGCCTTGTTTTTCCTCGTATAAATGGCCCTATTGTATTACATGATTTGAAATGGGAAAACAAAACATACAAGTTAAAATGGTTTATTGCCTTTTTCCTTTGCAGATAAAGCACAATAGCAGTGGGTGTAATATGAGAGGTGATTTGAAATGTGGAGTGTGCTCTTGTCAGGACGAATGGTAAGTCTACTGAGTTATGATTAGATACAGGGTGTTCTACTTGTACTTTCTCTCCGAAGGAATTTTTAGATTATAGTGGGTGCATTAAAAAAAAGCATTCGATTTGCCGATCGCCTGACAAAACAGCCGACATTTCGCCACGCTACCACTAGAATGCCCGCGAAATGACGTCTGAGAATCGAAACGAGAGCAGAAATTCCATACTGATGACGCGACACTACCTAGATCTGGGAAGTAGTTCTGACTGGCTAAAAATTTGCTTCAGCCAATTAGAAGCACGTCCCAGACCTGGGTAGTGTCGCGTCATCAGTATGGAATTTCTGCGCTCGTTTCGATTCTCAGACGTCGTTTCGCGGGCATTCCAGTGGTGGTGTCGCAAAATGTTGGCTGTTTTCTCTGGCTAATTTGCAAGACGCTGTTGCGTTGTAGGGCTGAGACCATTTCCGAAATGAAAATTGTATGAAAAGCAGAGTTGATGAGTATCACTTCCCGAGAGTCTTGAATTGAAAGGTGTTCCTCGTCTTTTTCTTCACTCACCACTGAGATCAATTGATGGAAGATTTGAGTGCTGTTAAGTGCATGCGCCATTTCCAATGATATACCCATGACATGGGTAAAGAATCAAATTTGCCTTTTTCCTAGAATAATCAATACATTTAAGTTTGGATTTGAAGTAGACCGTCTTTTATTTCACTTCTTTATATTGTATTTTACTTTTGTAATTTTACCTGTTTCAGGGCCGGAGAGAACTGTTCATGTACCAAAGAAGAAGTGAGTAAGGGATGTCCAAGGTATTCATTTTTCACTGACTTCACTCCAATTTAAATAAGCACTTGCGACAGTGTTTCAGTCTTCTGTTTTTGTGCTCTAAAGCTTCTGAATCATTTAATCGTCCTGCAACTCATCCTCTTAAAAAAAGAAAACACTCCCTTACTAACAAAAATGCATGGCGACTTAAACGATTTGCGCTGGGTTGTCCCTTTATCTTAGACTGTTTCCAGTCCGCCTTTTTTCTCAGGTCCGTCGAGGTTTGCGGCGCAAGCTACCCCAGTGTCTTGGAGGAAAATAAGAGACTGTTGGCAGTGTACCTTTTCCTGGAAAAAGTTGATTATGGCTTTCTTTTTTACCAAAATTCATCTTTCTTCAAGACCAAATCATAGGACCATGTGATTTGTATGTTTTAACGTCAATATTTTAATAACTGGGTTGCCTCACTGCCAATGTAAGCTTTTGCTTTTGTGTGCCAAGGTTCCGTGTTTGTGTCCATAATTTCCAATAAGACACGCCACGCGCAGATGCAATAACAATTTTTCATAAGGAAATATGGTCATTTATTCCAAAAGCAAAGACTAAGAATAAGCAGCACACACACTGAATATAATATATAATGATAAAACTAATGGAAATGGATAAAAAAAAATTAGTTGGATTCAATCAGTTAAATTTCGCAACAGCATCAGGTGTAGATACCACTGCAATTTTTGGTTTTGTACCACTTAAACCAGTTCCGGTAGCAGGGTCTTTCTTCTTCTCAACTCTATTCGCCATCTGGGAATCGAAAGAGGTGAGACCGCCTTGGAAAAATTACATCAGGCTGCCTATTTGTTCGTTGTCTAATATACTTTTGATACTATTGACACTTTGTGTTGATCCTAGTGACAGTAGTGGCCAGACATGTAGGGGCCGAGGAACCTGTAGATGTGGAAAATGCTACTGCAATAACAGCGAGGTAAGTCTCTATAATTTTGTTGGAAATGAAAATGACTTATCACACGCGCCCCATATGGCCAAAGCTTCCCGATTCGCGTTTATTAAGCAGTTGAAGGGCACGGGATTGTAACCACTTCCCCCTGGATAATTTGGGTGCCAATCCATTTCCGATCTACCCTTATTATTGGGATCACAAGATCGGTAAGCAGGAGACGACAAGATGAAAGTCACATCTTAAATTACTATTCAGTGGCGGATCCATAGACCAAACTGAGGCCCTAAGGGGCGAAAAACATTTTTTGGGAGAGCGCCCCCCTCCCCCCCCCCCCCCCCCCCTTCGGCCCCTTTTTTCAAGGTCTGGATCTGGCACTGCTATTGACCAACGTATTCAATATTTCATCGTCACGCTTTCTTCGCTTTTCCCGGTTCATTTAATCCGATCTATTTCAAACGAAAAACCCAAGACCTTATATTTCTTCACTATATTCAATTCTTTTGCAAACTGATCCAAATTGAATGGTAGATTATCTTTAACAAGGTTGGATTATGTTCTTCAGGGCTGGTTCAAGAAACGAACCAAGACCGCTAATCCGTTACTCGGGAATTTCAAGTAAAATACTCAGGGTTAATTATTCATTCCTTCTCAATACAGGTTTCAAATGGATTGATCCATGGTGACGAGTGTGAGTGCGATAGCTTCAGTTGTCCCAAAGACCCAGATAATGAAGAAATATGTGGAGGCTCAGGTAGGCTTGACAAGGGGCGTGTACTTCCACACCGTTTATTGTATTACAGTGAAACCTCGATGTAAAGAAGGGCTAAGGGAGTAGCAAAAATGGTTTGCTATGACCAGGTTTCGTTATCGAGTTTCTTTTCCTTTTTCTACTATTCTGGGGTAAAGGAAATTGTTCGCTATACCGAGGAGTTCGTTATATAGAGGCTCATGAGATTCCGCTATACGTACATGGCTTGAGCAGCTAATTCAGACTATCAGAGAACAAAGAATAGGTCACTGTTATATCCTTATAATTCAGTGAAACAAAAAAAATCTCACATTTATTTCAACCATTTCCATAGAGGTCGGATTTAGGAGTGGTTTGAGGGAGGCTCCCTTTTTTGTACAATTTTGTATCATTTTCAAAACTTCTGATTAAAATAAATAGAAGCTAATATAACTAGCAAGTGTTCCGAGTACCCCTTTCTAAATCTTTTGGTCCACTTCTGATTTCCGTTGCATTATCCGAAACGAATCAAAGTTTTTAATGATATACTTTAGTAAATCATATCCACTAAATTATAATATATCCCATGTCAAAGTAAGCGTACCTCCTTTTTAAACACACAAACAACAACAACAACAACAACAACAAAAATAACATCTTTTATTATTGCATCCAAACAGAGACTGATTTTACATTTTCCGATAGCTTATACAGAGAAAAGAAGACATTGTTTTATTATATAAACACCAATGAAATACCAGGTGAGCTTTGGAGAAAACTTGACATCTTCACTTGTGAAAATAACATGTTATCTTCGCGTGTGAAAATATCACCGTTGCTATGGCTTCATAATAAATCGCGCCATTCAGACCAAAAAACTATTAAAGTAAAATGGTTTTGTATTTCATTGGTGTTTATATAATAAATAGAACATTACATGGCCGCTTGGAGATACGAAATTTCTCTTCTCGTGTTGAAAAAATATTTCACTCGTTCGCGCTGCAACTTTCGAAGAGAAATTTCGTATCTCCGCGCGGCCATGTAATATCCTCTATATATAAAACAATTATGCATTATGATAACGAGGATGGCTAGGAGCTAAACGAACAAAACATTTGTACATTTACCCTAACATAATGCGAGGATATCCCCCCCCTTTTTTTTTTGCAAACTTCTGTTGCGGTTACTGCGATTCAATTAGTCGAAATCTGTCCAATCTAAACAGCCTGCCTTGCCAGTTGCGTCTTATATACATTTATGT
The DNA here is from genome assembly GCA_964035525.1 of Porites cylindrica. Lineage (NCBI taxonomy): Eukaryota > Metazoa > Cnidaria > Anthozoa > Scleractinia > Poritidae > Porites > Porites cylindrica. The sequence goes on along the minus strand of OZ037777.1, from coordinate 31,926,859 downwards.
GACGTTATGGGTAGATCCCTTTTTAACATCAATGTAAGAATCTACATTACTTATCTTATCCCACAGAGCGTGGCTTTTGCGACTGCGGACAATGCAAATGCCAGAGGAATTGGACAGGGCCCTCATGTAGCTGCAGTAGAGATTTAGAGAGCTGCACCAAGAATGGGGTAAGTCTTAAACTAGAAAAATGATCACAAGCAACATGTATATATTTTGTCGTTATTAGAAGTAAAGAGCAGACGTTTAAGGCACTTGTCAAGCGAATATAGAAAAGCAGTTATAGTTTATTTATCTGACTTACCGTAGATCCTCTATTAAGCTGATTCCCTGGTTTTGCACTGCGCATCTCTTACTGCCCATAACAAGATGGCCGCCGTAAAAAAGAGCATGTGATGCAACATTATTAAAATGAAGTTGACTAGTTGGAATTTTTGCTTGCCGTTGTTCCTTGCCGAGGTGAGACTCAATGTGTTGGGAATGTGCATGACGTAAGCAGTAGGCGTGTTGCTGAGTTCGACTTCCTCACGGAGAACCTCAATAGTGGATGTTTAACTTGTGCTTACTCACTTTGATTTTCATTTAAACGCTTTCTTTATCACGTTGTGTCCTAAATCTGATATCTCGAAGTAAATTCTGTAAAAACGGATTTTTTAATACTTTCTTCCCCCTTTCACATACATTCTATTTTGAAACTCGCTCCAGTCCTCTCTCAAAAATCGGAGAAAATGCATTTGGTGCCTACTTTCTGCAGCTCTACCGCAAAAACGAGGACAGTGACCCCCATTTTTTATTTCATGATTTTAATAAGGACAGTACTTCCTTTCGATGAGAAAAAAATTGGCACAAATGTATGTTCAGTTTTTTGGCAATTTTACTAAATTGTTTGGTTTGAGCTATCACGGGTCGAATAGCGCGTGTCCAATTTAATTCTACTTGGGAGCGTAAAGTAAAAACAAGGGCATTAAAAGGCATTTTTCTGGTACGTAAATGGATAAACAATGCATTAAAGTCAAAGTCTGTGCGATAACACATGCATCATCGAAAAAATCTCTCCTTTTTGTCTAGTTTTGGGCTGCTAGCGGTTTTTGCCAAAGGGTCCTAAATAGCCGTATTTGTCAGCATTGTGACGTCAAAACAAGCACGGTGACCCGCACTTTTTTCATCTTCTTGACTTGTTACATCAGTGTACCAAGTTTCATCTACAATCTATGTTACGTTCTTTTACTAAGGAATCACCTTAAGCCCCCCTCTCTAATTCAGGGGAAGAAAGTTAATAAACCTCACTGCTGTTTTAAGTCGAAGACGGTCATCATGCGAAAGAGCATGGTGCGATTTCCCGCCAAAAAATGTTACCTGAGCATTCTACTTGTTTTCTCAAAACTCCATTTCCCAAGAGCCTCCAGGGACGGTTTTTTCAGCCTTGACGCACCCAAATGTAACCAGATTTTCTTACCCATGGTGCCGTGTGGAGCTTCGCTACTGAAGGTGTAAGAAAGTGGTCACATGCCCATAAAAAAAAAATACTTAAAGTATTCACTAAAAACATAATGGTTATATCTCCCAACTACTGAGTATAGTTTGTCGTCTGGTAATTTGCATTTATTAGACTTTATTAGAAAATATTCTTGCAGGTCTCCTGGTTGTCAAAACTCGGTGAGGAAAAAAACAAAAGCAAAAGGCTCAAATTATTACTTCTTTGTTCACATCAACGATAAAATTTTTCCTATCGTTTTAGGTGGTTTGTAGCGGCAGAGGAATCTGCAGGTGCGGGGCATGCGTTTGTAATGCTACTTTGCCCTACAGGGGAACTTTCTGCGATGATTGCGTGGTAAGTGCACCGCAGGGAACCCTTCTGGTCTCGGCTCCTGACCTTTCACAGGTTACCATCTTCTAGCAAACCCAAGAACACGCCTAAATATAGATCAATTAAAAGCTATTGAATGAGGCTGAGTATGATATGAGGAATTATGCAGACCTAGGAGGGTTTTATTCACCTTGGCCGAAAAGATAGGAAGGAAAGCGATTGACTCTAGTTCAAGCGTCAATTGCCACCCCACGAAGAGAATCGTTCGTTATAATAATGTCTCGTATTATTGTGCAAAATACTTATTGTTGTTAACTTGCTTACATACACATTGCGGACCTATTTGTATTGCAGGGTTGCACTGGTACTTGCGAGGCCAACCGGGCATGCGTGGAGTGCCGTTTGTTTGGCACGGGGGAATTAGGCAAAGACCAGTGTTCAAGAACTTGCAAAGATTACAGCATTACTCCAGTAGATAAGCTTACACCTGGTAAGTTAACTCGTTGACACTCTTCATGCGATTCTAATGCTACGCGCGCTCATTTTTTCTGGCGTTTTTACTGACCTTCTTGTAGACGACTGCGTCTCGGTCCATGAAAAGCAAAGTAATAAAGAGCAGTTGGCCAATATCCAGCCATCTTGAACTCAGATATGAGTGTACTAAAAGGAACTGTGTGAAAATCTTACCATTCTGTTTTCCAGACTGATGTAGGCTAAACAATTTATTTCTTTCTGTTGTTTTTATCTGTTAGATATGGGTAAGCAATGTCGTTTTCTAGATGAAGAGGACTGTTACCTGACCTTCGCCTACACGGAAGGACCAGACGGCCAACTCAAGATTTTTACCCAGAAAAATAAAGGTCTTTTAGCCAACTTTAAAGATAAAAAAAATAGTACCGGGGATTTGGCGGCGTCTGATTGTTTAAGTGACTGAAATGATAATTCACTCAGTGAAGTTTGAGAGATCATTGCACATGAATGTCAAGGTTATTCCTTTAGTTGTGAGTAACTAAAAATGCTTTCGTTGCATTTCCATTGTAGACTGTCCATCTGAGATGAATGCCATAGCAGTAATTGTTAGCGTCATAGGAGCAGTTTTAGCTGTAGCCTTGGCTTTGTTACTTATATGGAGAGTGTTAGCCACCATTCAGGTAGGCTTTTATCACGCACTGTTCGTCCACACCCTCTGGCTCAGTCGGATTTGCTTGAGTCAAATGCACCTCCCTGTGAGCTGCCAGCATTAAATATAATATAAAATTTAGAATTTAACAATTAATTGTACCCTGTAAAGAAACGTACGTTCTCTGATAAGACTAGTCTCTGATTGCAAGCACCAAACAAGACGGCATACTTCTTTTGAGATGAATATTTTATAGCTTTAATAAGTTCAAACTCGTGTGGCATCAAGACAGATTGAATACGTTTCAGATATCTTAAGCTTTGAGGATAAAATACTCTCTTCTCAGTTTTATCGCAAGAGGTTCACAAGAACCCTATGTCCTTTTAACCATAATGAAAAGAAGATGCTTGTACGCAAGCTTAAGATCATTTCTACCACTGCACGACCTCTGAAATCAAACGAAACTTGAAAAGCCATTCAAAAGTAGTGCAAACACGAACAGTACCTTTTTTGGAAATCGAGCTCCTAAAGCACAGGAGCCAACAACAGTGCTTGCAGTTGGCGCCTAAATTAAGTCCTAATTGTTGATTTTTCTAGGATCGAAGAGCATTTGCGCAGTTTGAAAAGGAACAAATGAATGCAAAGCGTGTTGTGGTAAGTTTCCAGAGAATTTATGTATTTTGTTTTAAAATGGGTCCATCAGATCTAGGTAGAGCAACCCTAACGAACCCTACTGATTAAACAAATTTAAAGGAAAGATTCGCCTAGTGTTTTGAAAACACTCTTTCGTTCTATAAAATTATACATTATTACTATGGCTGTTCAAAAACATTTCGGTTAAGAGGAATTGGATACCAAAAACAGGCAGAATCACAATCGAAATGCGAGTAGGCTAACACTTGTGCGCGAAAATAATTAGTGGCATTTCATATTTTACGTGGAATTCGCAGTAATTTAACCCATCTCTTGCCATTTTCTATCAGTACCAAAAACTTGTTTTTCTTTCTTCAGTTCTTGTTGAAGTTGTTATTTTTCTTTAATTTATACACTAGGCAGAGAATCCGATCTTCAAACCGACAACTACAACATTTATGAACCCAATGTACGGAGTGAAGACATGAAGAAATATGAAATCAGTCGTGTTGTGCTGTTAGTCGAGAATTTTAAGAGCTGCGCTGTTGTCGCCATTTCCATCGCCTCTCAACGGTCGGTTGCGATATCCCTTGGGTAGGAACGCTAAACTTGCGTTACAGGAGATAAATATGCCATGTATCACGCCTAATGTATACTGTGAAAGATTCAAAAGGAGGCTTAGTATTTAAAGATACTTTCCATTAGCTTTAATGTGTTGTTCACATTTACGTTATTTTAAACAAGTTCAAACTAGGATGTGACTTACTGAGTTAAAGTATATAGCAAGAGTCTATGATATTTCAACATGTTTAGCGCTATTTCCCTGTAGCTTCGATCTTTAGATTCGGGATTTTTGTAATGTATGAACGAAGTTAAAGCATGCCAAGTATTAGAGGGAGGCCACCATTTTAGCCAACTGATAAACAATACATAGCATTGGCAAATGTCACATTGTTTTGTTGACAACTTAATGTCTAAGACTTGTCTGAGACCCCATTTTCATGGAGAAAAGTTGTCCGGGGTTGAAGGGTTTCTCGCCCACCTGAGCTACCCTGGGTTAGCCAAATTATTCTACATTCAGGGGTACCCAACGACTGTGATCTGTAGAATATCTGTTCGGAGAAGCAAATGTTGCCTAGAGTTTTCTATCACTTAAGAACTGCCAAAAAATGTCTAGATGACCGTTCCATTCATTTAATTTACAGCTATTTACAATTTTCGAAGCTTATCTTATAAATTCCCTACGATTTTCTGAAGTTTAATTTTCACCTTTTACTTCTTAACTTAGGCTATTTTTCGTAGAAAAAAATGGGATCCTAAAATTTTCGGATTCAAACATGCGATGGCGAGAGGAATCAGAAAATGTCTCAATTTCGTAATTCGTCAAATTTCATCTAAAATTTTCGGAAAAATAATACTCAAGCCCTTGTAATTTCGAAAAGACTCACGTTCCCCTAGGATGACCGAACAGATACAAATTTTATAGCGCCGCTTGGAATGCATTTCTAGATATCTAAAAGTACTCTGGATAGCCTAAAAAGTGTTTTCGATGTATTTAGGAGGAAACTATCGTTGGGTGCCCCTGCACATTTCCTAATTCTAACAAAACGTGCCGAACCGTTCACATGTGAATGAAAAGTTGGCTCGGAGAGAAGGGTGGCCCGGGAGTCGCCTCTATAAACCTGGGCCTGTCAAACGGTTCGCTATAAAGACTACAAGGCTGCTGTTTCCATGGATCCAAAAAGATCGGTTTCTTTAGCTATACAAGCTTTAGACACTTTAAAGCACTATACGAATGTCATTGTGGATGGAGGGCAGAGTAGTTTGTGAGAACCCCTACGCAAAGAAGCAGGAATTGTTGTTAAAAAATTGAAAGGTTGGGGCGCAGTTCAGAAGGAATAGTAAAATTTCTCATTGCTCAGCAGTCTGACATATGTTCGGTTTGTAACGAATTAAAATTAAAAAGACTTTTACCTTGTATTTGTGTTGGTGCCTGTTTGCTTCTAAATCCATCGCAAGGTTCCTCCAACATATGTTTGGCAAATTTGTCCGTCGATTCTATGCGGTAACTTTCAGTCGTTAGTTTAGTTAGGAGCGTCTTCTTCCTCTATGATGGCCTGGTTCTGGTCCTGGTTCCTGACATGCAGCCAATGTACCAACGACGTAGTCGCTGGCAGCGCCTACAATGATGCTGCGACAAAATTAGAAACCGATTGCAGGTTTTAGCCGCCAGTCTTAGTAGAAGGGAAGGGAGGGATGGAGCCGGGGGGGGGGGGAATTAAGTTGCTTGTGTTAAATTTCTCCCTCGCTCCCCACGAAAGTAACATGCTCACCGAATACTAATCAAGAATCTTCATTGGCGGTCGGATCAAACCAAGCCGAGAAAAGGGATTTGCACATTGGAAAAATATCTTCGCCAGTTTTTATGGCCAAAAAAAATCAAAGTTAACTGAGTGGAACTCGTGGACTGATACTTAGATTAGAAATTCCGGTTGCCGCAAAGTGAACTTCGCGTATCCACCAAAGGGTCCGGTATTCTTCATGGAGTTTTATTGTTGTCTTAAAACTTCCTATTAGTTTTGATCTCCTCCTACGGCCATCGCTCTATGCACAAACCGAAGTAATAGTTGAAACCGATAGCGTTTAACTCCTCCTTCAAAAGGCAGGACAAGGGAGACTCCCGACCCTCGTTATGAACTTAAAGTGACCTGGCCCAACGTAACACAATAAATGTGTCGCCACAAGTAACCACATTAAGTCTACATTAGCGGCGAAGCAAGACACATAACAGGTCTAAAGATATTAATTTAACTAGAGATCGGCAAATCTTAGGAACCAATTTTTTTTAGGGTTAATTTTATAGATAACTCTCTTTACTGCTTATGTTTGGCCATTTTACTACCAACGGTTAACCCTGTCTTCACAGTTAACACTTTGCTATGAAAAATGCGCAATAGAAAGTTCTACAACTGAGGCTAACCAAAAACATCAGTGTGAGGTTGCAAAGCCTCCTGTTCAAGCGACAGTGAGAGGTCTGGGAAAAAAGGCGGCTAGGAGCATAACAGGCCAGAGCCCCGATTTTAAGTACTAGGCGACTTTGAAAGACGCGTGCTTCACATATTTGTGGCGGATTAGAATGCCGGCTTGGTCAGAACCCTTTGTTTAAAACATGGCGGGATACTAGCAGCTTAAGGCAAGCATGTGCCTTGTAGCTGTCAACATAATGCTTTTTAATTACATTCTGTCATAATTAACAAAACCCGATCGATGTTTGATTGAAAGTAATTGTACAAATCTGGTACCAGAAAAACCGCTTTTAAAAAACAAAAAAACAAAACTAGTTTATGGTTATTTCTCATTAATTTCACTTATCAAAACAAATATTTAATTTTATCAGTTTTCCCGTTTCTTTCAAAACATCCGTCATTTCCGGGCGTTTCACTGTAGTCAATGAAAGACACGTTTTATCAGTCTTCTTTTACGCGGGAATATCAAAATTTCCATCTTTCAAAACGCGATGAACCAAAGCTCGCAGGGTACCAAAGCGCCAAAGGCGCACGATGCAGTCCCGGTGTTTTGTGAGCACCCGTTAAAAATATTGAACGCCAAAACTATCAAGTTTTGATACTGCGAAGGGCAGCTAGTTTCTGTACCCAAAGGTTAGTGCATGGACAGGCTATCGAAAGAAAATAAAAGGGATGCTTGCCCAATGGATAGCAGGCCTAACTACGCAAATAAATGTCTCATTACATCCTTGTCTGGGAGGTTAGTACTAAATTTACACTCTAGAATACATTACACAACTCAATCAGCAACACTTTGCAAGTAGAATTGGCGATCAGTGTGGGCAATTTATATTTCTACGGGACGTCCGTCGCACAAAGACTTAACGCGCGGGGCTTTTTAGTCAATGACTGACATAACAGTTTCCTCACAATCGACCCAGTTAGAGTGCGATAATGTGCGCGTGAACTTTGCCTACAACTGGCAATAAGCTGAATAAACCGGAAGCTGAACACCATGAATAAGTTACTAAATCACATCGCTCAGGTTTTTAGGTGGATATTAAAAATCGTATTTTCTCAAGTACCGGTGGGTTTTTTCGCACATTCTGTTGCGCAGTTTGGCAGTGATATACCGAGCATCAGACAGGTAACTCACCGAAAGCCACCATTTTACTCTTCTTCTACCAAACAGTTTTCCTGCAATGGTCTTAGTACTTGTCCCGTTGCCGAAGCCTTGCACGAGCAAGATACGGTAATCGAGAGTCGAGAATCGAGAATCGATATTGTACTCGGGACAAGAAAAGGTCGCCGTCCATGGACCAACTGATGCAATGCAAGAGCTTCAAGCTGCTGAGAATCGCCAATTCTGGATTACAACCAGTGAAGGAACTCCTGAGAAGCGTCCAAATTATAAAGGAACTTTGGAGGCCAGTCAGCCACGGTGATTGTCGCACCACGCATAAAGTAGAATAAATTTGTTAACCTGGTATTGTCTTTGACACAAATCACGTAAAACTATAAAGAAGTTGCCACTATGAACTCTGGAAAATGAAAATTCAATAATACTATGGTTGACGACTGGCAGTTTAAAAGAGAGACAACCTTCACCTCAGAATCTTGGGCGCGCCGCCTGTAAGCTCTGAGGGAGAGGGAAGCCCCATTATTTGGCCTATTTCAAAAACAAATGACACAACAAAAATAACCTACAATTATAATTTCCAAAGAGAGTCTACCATCACCTCAGAAACTTGGGCGCGCCGCCTGTAAGCTCTGAGGGAGAGGGTAGCCCCATAATTTGGCCTATTTCAAAACGAATGACAGTACAAAGATGACCTACAATAATAATTTGGATAAATGACCGACATTTTAAAAGAGAGACTACCTTCACCTCAGAAACTTGGGCGCGCCACCTGTAAGCTCTGAGGGAGAAGGTAGCCCCATAATTAATTTGGCCTATTTCAAAAACAAATGACAACACAAAAATAACCTACAATAATAATTTGGATAAATGACCGACATTTTAAAAGAGAGACTACCATCACCTCAGAATCTTGGGCGCGCCGCCTGTAAGCTCTGAGGGAGAGGGTAGCCCCATAGTTAATTCGGCCTATTTCAAAAACAAATGAAACTACAAAAATAACCTACAATTATAATTTCAAAAAAGAGACTACCATCACCTCAGAATCTTGGGCACGCCGCCTGTAAGCTCTGAGGGAGAGGGTAGCCCCATAATTTGGCCTATTTCAAAACAAATGACAATACAAAGATGACCTACAATAATAATTTGGATAATGACCGACATTTCAAAAAAGAGACTACCTTCACCTCAGAATCTTGGCCGCGCCGCCTGTAAGCTCTGAGGGAGAGGGTAGCCCCATAATTTGGCCTATTTCAAAACAATGACAATACAAAGATGACCTACAATAATAATTTGGATAATGACCGACATTTCAAAAGAGAGACTACCATCACCTCAGAAACTTGGGCGTGCCACCTGTAAGCTCTGAGGGAGAGGGTAGCCCCATAATTAATTTGGCCTATTTCAAAAAACAAATGACACTACAAAAATAACCTACAATTATAATTTCAAAAGAGAGACCACCATCACTCAGAAACTTGGGCGCGCCGCCTGTAAGCTCTGAGGGAGAGGAGAGCCCCATAATTTGGCCTATTTCAAAAACAAATGACACTACAAAAATAACCTACAAAAATAATTTGGATTATAACCGACATTTTAAAAGAGAGACTACCTTCACCTCAGAATCTTGGGCGCGCTGCCTGTAAGTTCTGGGGGAGAGGGTAGCCCTATAATTTGGCCTATTAAGTAAAAAACAAGTAACAATACAAAGATAACCTGTAATAATAATTTTTGGATGATGATTGACATTTCAAGGAGACTAAAATAACTGATATAGAAACCATACTGTATCTGTGACGTTGATTATACAGATCGCCCAAGCGAACACGAAGATGTTGAAGTGGAAGAAAATCTGGAGTAATCCAGCGTGTTGGCTCCTGCCAGCGAATAAGATTTTGGCGGGATTTCGACGGAGCTTGGCGGGCTTTTTGGAGAGTAATTTGTCACTGAAGGCACATCGACACTTACATCGTCTTAAGCCAGAAAAAAAAGACGTGAATCCTTCGCCGTTTGATCAAAAAGGTCGTCCATTCAATCAGATAATCGGTCTTGCTGTTCCTCAAGGAGATGTGAAGTAGAGCTCGAGCTCTTGCTTTCGTTTACACCGGCGACTATAAAATGTGCATTGTTGACGGCCTTTCTCAAACGTTCAAATAGAGAAGATCTAAAAATTTCTTTGGTCAGGGTCTTTTCCACGCAGAGTTCCTTCCAAACCGGAGAAAGATGTGCCAGCAGAGAGTGTATTTCTACTTGTGGCTCCTCAGTAAAAACTTGATACGCCGACTCGCCCTTTTCGGGTTCCTTCTGTGAGTACCGGAGCACAGATTACGTAATACAATAGTAATAAAAGACAGGAAACAAAACAACTCCAAATAAAGACTAATCCCAAGTGACCAAAAATACAAAGCTTTCCGGTACCTGCAGAAAGACCCCGTTTTGGTTTTCGCTTCGAAGGTCACCAATGTTGACATGGCATACTACTCTTGAAAGAAGTTAAATAAGCCATCGGAGCACTATTTTCTTAAAAGAAAGCACTTGAAAAACCCTTGAAAGCGTATCAAGCCTATTTGAATCCAAATTCGGCGAGAAAACTGTAGTTATCAATTGCGAAGCCAGCCGCGAAGATCGACTTCCAAATTTTCAATCGACCGTGAAATGAATTTATAATACCCAAATAGTCTGATCAAATTTCGCGTTTCCTTGAGATGTCTGTTTCGTTTAATCAGATGTACAAAGTTCCTTGACAGGCAATGTGTCCGGCGCTCTCCAAAGGTGTCTGGAGGAATGCTTAAAACTAATTACAAAAGCAACGCCTGCCTGTTATTGGAAACCGATCTGCGGTGGTTGCTGTGGAGATTAGGCCTCCTCGGGAGCGCATTAAAATCGGAGCTCTTGCCTGTTATGCAATAACAAAGATCACTTTAGCGACCTTAGCCTGCAAACGCAGACGTATTTCCGTTCGTCTCTTCTCTCATTAAGCACGAGTTTTATCAGGCAAGAAATAGCAGGTACGTTTGTAATGTTTTTGCTTTATTTTATTGTTTTGCTGGCAAAAAAGTATTACAAGCCACAAGTATTATATGGGACGAGATTTACAATGTTTGTACAAATATTTTATTACTCAGTTTCGCTTTATGTCTCAGGCACTCATCATGCAGGAAGGAACCGTAATTAGACTAAATGCCCGGCAGTCCAAAAATTGTACAGAATCCTGCCCTAACCTCCTAATGCGGGCCACATTAATATGTAGTAAGCAGAAACTCGTAACCGACCCATCATGAGTCAACGTCAAATACGAAAACAATACAATTGACCATAAGATTAGCTAATACTATGCCAGATCTCAAGATGCTATACAGTACATGACAGTAACTGTACTTTTTCAAGTCGCGGTGGCCGTGCATGCCTGTCTACGAGCCCAGTTTGAGCTAGTCTAAATTGACAATGATTGGATTACGTCCTTGAAATATATGGCATAGTGGCACTTGGGAAAAGTTTTCATCTTTGCCGGCTAAAAAACCACGAAAATTCGAAACCGCAACCGGAAAAGAAAACTTTTAGTCAAATCGAGGAGGGTCGCACTAGTATTTACTAGTGGGAGTTAATTGTCGTTGTTTTAGCTTGTTTTGACACATTGAGAACTAAAGTAGGCCAGATACCAGAGAACATTATC
>OZ037777.1:31630486-31910486 GCA_964035525.1 Porites cylindrica | reverse complement strand
GAACACAATCGAACTCTCACAAAACAATTTGGGTAAACTTTGATTGAGTCCAATAATATAAGTTTATAATTAGATGGTCGAAGTTGGCATACATTCGATTAAAAATGGGACGTTATGCAGGAAAATTGCGCGTGTTTTGCAGAGTGTTCCCTTTTTCTAGGGAGTCCTACGACTGAGTATATTCGGGGAGTGATTGTAGCGGATCAGTGTTCCGCGTACCGTGTAGTGTAAAATATGCGAAAATATTATATATACAAGAACACCAGGGAAGAAGAAGACTACATTTCCATATTACAACTTTATCCTTTAATCAACCCCCTCAATCACAGAGTGAATATAATATTATGCTGGGGCCGTAGATCTTTTATAGATCCGATATGCCGTAATTCTTGCATGGTTCTGTCCATGTTTTAGAGGTTGGTTTTGTCCAATTCTTATTTTCTCTGCGAGACATCAACTTGACACTTGGACTCTTGCCCCCCAGAAGACACGTGTGTACTGTCGCAATTTGTAATAATCATCGCACTTTGTAATACCTGTCGCAATTTGTAATAAATCCATTGCACTTTGTAATACCTGTCGCAATTTGTAATAAACCGTGTCGCACTTTGTAATAAAAAAGCTGTCGCAATTTGTAACAACCGTCGATCGCACTTTGTAATAAACTAAGCTGTCGCAATTTGTAATAATTCCATCGCACTTTGTAATAACTTTTTGAGAGTAACTGAACTTACTTCGTCAACATTAATATAATGCCAAAATATGCATGGTACTTCATAAACAAAGATGATGACGTCTGCTGGCACGTAACACCTCCGCTCATTCAAACATTTAACTTTATTCACAGTCCTAAACATTTTTTTCAGATTAATGTTGATTAGTTATCTGACTTACGAAATGCTGTACTCTTAAACCTTGCTATTGTACTAGGTGGTTTTCATTCAGTGGTTACCCGGCGGGTGTACTTCCTTATATGGCCAATACGGGGATGTACCTCTAGACAGAGCATTGTCAGAGTACTGGATCTAGACAGAGCTAGACACACTAGACACAAACGAACCATTATTAAAAAGCATTTAATTTCCGCAAATCGTAACATCCATCCTACATCATTCGAATAAGGACACCACGAGAGTTCAAGCTTTCCTTGTTAGATCTTATAACAGGTCGATACAACACGTTGTGCACCATCCTTGTCTAACGCGCAATCTTAAAGAAGTAATAGTGGCTTCCATATTTTGGCCAACTTAATCAAACGAGGTCTGGAAAGATTCAAAATGTTTACTGCAAATAAAAAAAAAACGTCACCAGTGGCAAACCGTCGAACCACAACAGAAACCTAAAAACAAAATCCAGTTAGTCGCTGGCCAATACCTTCGTATGTACCTGTTTTTATAACACTCACTTGGGGTCTTACACTGAGCTGGCTGGGCATTTGGCCCATTATTCTCACTTGATTTGGTCCCATATAGGATCAAAAGGAGTACTCATTCCATCTTAAAACAATTGTTTTCTATAAGGAGTCCTCTAAAGCAAATACCATGGGGCCGGGATAGTAAAAAATTATCCTTCCCTGCGTATATACAAGTCTTTCGAGCTGGATTACTGTTTTTCCACAAAATGGAAAGGATGGAATAAACCATCCATTACTACTTGAGTTACCCTATCTAAGGATCAAACCAAAGACACAAGGCCAGCAACGTAAAAAATGATACCCTATTAAAGGCTCGAGATCCTCAAAAACCATACCCTATCAGGCGGTACTTACCTATCTAGTCCATCCATATATGGGATTATCCCCTCCCCCCCCCCCCCCGAAGACTTCACGTGTCACGTGGCAAGCAAACATGGATTTGGACGACGAATGCCAGGTTATTCATGAATTTTCTGTTGTTAAATGTTGCTTTTGTTATTTAAATATTCTTGAATTTGAACATGATTCATATCTTTTTGGTGATATGTCACAGGAAGTTTCATGTCTTTCATAAAAGCTTTTCTAGTTGGTCACGTGATTAATCAAGGCATAAAAATTTATAGCGGTAGACATGCATGTTTGACCAAAGAAAATGTTACGGAGATGTTACGTGCTAGCAGACGTCACCATCTTTGTTTATGAAGTAGCATATTTTGGCATTATATTAATGTTGACGAAGTAAATTGAATCACTCTCAAAAAATTATTGCAAAGTGCGATGGAATTATTACAAATTGCGACAGCTTAGTTTATTACAAAGTGCGTGTTTATTACAAAGTGGCGTGTTTCTGTGGGCGTTGAGAATTCTAGGTTAGGGCTTAAATCAGAGTGCGCGGATATTTTTCATCAGAGCTTTCTCTGGTTGTTACGCCATAATGACGAGCCCCAAAGAGGGCGAAACAGCTGTCTATGGCTACAATCCCGCTCTGTTTTGCGTTCTTTCGGTGTCGTGTTGACCAACGGACGTCTGCGAGGAGGCTAGTTGATGTCTTGCAGAGTTAATTTTCACGTAGTACGATCGTGTTACGAAAACTAAGACCCTCGAAAACTAAGACCTAAGACCCGTCTTAGTTTTCGAGATTACGAAAACTAAGACCCCCTGAAATAGAATCCGTCGAAATATTAAGTCAAATTGTAACCGAAATAGGTCTAATCTGTCAAATTATCTTCTGTCCGATCCTTTCCACCCAGTTTTTGGTCAAATTTAACAGTAAATTCAGGAGTCTTCTAAGACCCCCCAAAAAATCAATCCGTAAAATATATATGAAGTCGAATAACGACCGTTCAAAGACTATAAACCGTAAAACAACCAAAAGCTATCATCATCACGACCCGCTTCTTCTCAAAATTGCAGACATACCAGTATTGAGGCTTTAAAAACAAGATGAAAGCCATAGACTATACCTGTGTATAATTGTAAACTGAAAATATGCGTTACCCTGGCCATTGGTCTATAATTTTGGTTGTTTATCTTTAAAAATCGTAAAATTGGCTTTCCACTGGAGATGGATTTTTGTCTTCGTTTCCGGCTGACATGTCGCTGCGATCCCGGCTGCGACCCTGATAGGGTTACTTCGATCGTCAAGCGCATGGTCATTACGGCGTTATCGGTCAAGCATCACACAAAAATACGGATTTTTTCCTTTTCTCGCCAGGCTATAGCCAGAAAAATGCTTTCTTAAAAAAGGCGAAAAAAAAGAGTATATGCTACATTGCGTTTTTCAAGAGTTTATTTTAATAGTTGCCATCCCGGAGATGACACTGACCGGAAACGAGAATACTGCTATGTCTGCAAATTATTAGAAGAAGCGGAAGGTCAGGCTTTTACTTCGGGTAGAAGAGCACAGAACGCCAATGAATTTCGTTTTTTTATTATTATTATTATTATTATTATTATTATTATTATTATTATTATTATTATTCGTGTGTTCAAACTGAACTTCTCTGGACCATGTGATTTTTATGTTATATTCTAATTCGAGGTGTTTGAAAGTGCCAGGTCCAGTAGCGAGCATCGCGCGATAACAACAGCTGCAACAGTTGGTGCTGAGCAATTCGATATTGCTAAAGAAATAAGGAATTTGGAACTTTCTTCCCTGGATGAGTCCGCTTCGAGGAAACTTGGGAGAGCGAAGAAGAGATTTGAAGAAGCTCGTCTTGAAGCAATAAGAGCTTTTAGTAATGAAGCTTTGGAATTGCCTGATCGTCTGTTAGCTATGCAATATCGACTGATGGCGACAATACTGGAGACGGTTGACAATCCGACCGACGCATTAGCGGGTTGTAGAGTCTGCCTTGACGAGTTACACCAAGTGCCAGCTGTCAAAGAAAATTTCAAAGTTGAGTTGGAGGAAGGATTGAGGGCTCTTTTTAACAAAGACGAAAGAAGGCAAATAATTTTTTCTGTCTGTCACGCTAATCGTGTGATCTATGATGTAATGAACATGCTCGGTAGTGTAAAAAGATGGACGTTGCCTTATGTTGAAACTGGGAAAGAGAAAGTGGATCTGCTCCGCAGCGAAAGAGTTGTTAAAGCGCTGAAAAAACAAGGTAACGAGCACTGCTGTTTACTATGGTCATTTTGTCAGGAGGGTGAAGAGAAGCACAAGCTGAAGTATCCGCTTGGTATCGCTACAAACACCAAAGGACAGTTCCTGGTGGCAGACGATGGAGATAAAACCGTAAAGGTGTTTGATAGCAACGGAAAGTTTGATTTTAAGTTTAATCCTCAAACTGATGACGCCGATACAAATTTATATATTTGGGATGTCGCCACCGCAGGCGAGGACGACATGATCTATTTACTGGTCGAACTGAAGAAGCCTTGGGCTAAGGAATGGGAGTGGGAAGTGCAGTTTTTTAACAAGACCGCTGACCTACAGCACAAGTTTCCTGTGAGGAGAAGGTACCGGGACAGCCCCCGGGACAGACTAACAGTGAGCAGCGGTAAACACGGCAAAATTGTGCTGTTGGCAGATAAGTTTGTTGATGTTCACGAGCCGAGTGGCGAGCTTGTTTGTAGCTTTGGCGAGGGAGTGTTCAAGAGGGCAACAGATATCACTGCTACTTGTGATGGTCGCGTCATGATAGTGGACCAAAAGGATAACAATTTGTACATATTTGATGTGGAGGGACACCAGCGTGGCAAATTTAATATCAAATATGAGAGAGATGTCTATCATCGCATTGCATGTCACCCAGCAAGGGATGTCGTCCTCGCTGGTAAGGAACGAGAGACAGACCGCCTGACGCTGGCTATATACACTGTTAATGGTAAATTTGTTCGCAGAATTCGGCTGGATGAAGAAGTACGTTATGTATTTGGAATAACACTGACCGTGGAGGGTCACATTGCTGTGCCTTTTGAGGACATGGATGGCAAAGGAAAGGTAATAGTACTTGGTTAAAACTAAGAAATTTGACGACACAAGTCAACAGTTCGTATTTTACTTTCATGAATAAATGTCATCAAGGCAGATGTTTAAATTTAATGCTGCAGTTGGTTGGCATCACTGGACATGGCTGGATTAAGCTACATACGACAATTTTCGGAAAATATCTGTTCGGAAGACGATTTGACATCTAGAATTTTCGGAACATTTGTTGTAAAATTTCTTGCTTGCCTGCCTCTCCTAAGATTTTCGAACATCTAAAAACTACTATAATTGCTCATTTTTAACGGATTTTTACCGTTAAAACGTCACCTAGAATTTTCGGGAGCCTTTTTTCTGGTAAATTAAGGTAAATTTTGATCCCTATAATTTTCGGATCACTAGACTTTCAGCTAGGAAATCCGAACGGATGAAAAATTTTTAGGGGATAAAAATATGCCTATATCTACTGTTTGAATACTAAAATAAGTTTAACAATGCTATGTTTAAGTGGTTTTGAACTATATCCTCGTTGCGTGCCCCTGTGATGTTTGAAGTAAGTCTTGTGTTATACACTGTAGCTCTAACCTTTAAAAAGAAGCCAAGACAGGTAAAATGAATGAGATACATGTACAGCAAACAGGTGCTAATAAGAACCTACATTTTTTGAGGTCTGGCAAAAAAGGTTCTTTTAGTTTGCGGTAGTTATTGGTAATAGAGCGTTTTCACTCACGTGACCAGCATCTGTGCAAATTTATTAACACAAAAGAAAGCGTTTACATAAGAAAAGAGATCAACTCCCACAGGATTGGTTAGGAACACCAACATGGCCGCCGTTTTATTGTTTTGGAACACCAATATGGCCACCGTGACGTCATGTGAAAACGCTCTATTTAGGCTGAGGGTAACTAAATGTCGTGGGTCATGGGTAGTGGGTGTGGGTAAAATGTCAAGGGTAAGAAAAAAAAGTATAGAAAGAAAAAAATTAATAATTAGTCGAAAAAAAGTTGTAAAATTCATGAAAATGTCTGCCTACACACCGTCCCATTCCCCTCTCCAGTGGTCAGCAAAGCAAATAAGCAAATCCTTAGAGCAAACGGACACTAAGAGGGTATTTAGGAGAAGTAAGTAGGGTGCACTATGTACGGTAACATGTGTAAACAGCTGAAGCAGGCTAAACAAAAAATCAGGGACTAAACTGCTCTTTCTTAAAGATATGTAAAGCATTCGATACTCAAACATCTTTTCAGTTTTAAATCAATGATATTCAATCATTACAGCAAAGATTTCATACTTGAAACAAAACAAAACAGAGCTGCCCGGGTGCAGCATGCAAAGAAAGTAGTGTCCGATAGCCCTGGGCTAGTGGATTTTGCTATCGGGCTAGTGAATTCTGTTCTTCACTTGCCCGACGGGCAAGTGAAGTAGTTTGAGGAATTCAACTTACAGAAGAACAGTGAAATCATTTCTGCTCTTCAAAAAATTTTGGGGACTAGTTGAAATGACATTTGGGCTAGTAAATGTTAGCTTCAGCTTGCCCGACTGGCAAGCTGTAAAAATGACTTTCTTTGCACCCTGCCAGGTGTTAACTTCTTCTAGTTACGGTAGGTGATCAGTTGAGATACTGGATGAACTTGGGCGGAATCTTCTTGAGACAAAAAGGACAAGGCAATTTAAGCCACAATAATTTATAAATTGAAAAATCACATTGCACCAGATCATTTGGCTCAAATTCTTAATAGTGCAAACTCTATGTACTCCTATCATCTAAGGAACTCAAACATATTAATATTATTGTTTGTACCAGACTGAATACTGAGGCTGGAAAAAACAGCTTTCACTATAAAGGGGCGGATGGAATAGTCTATCAAACACTGTTAAATGACAGACAAGCTAAGCTTGAAGTATATATATTTCTCTCACATTTGTAATTTTAGAACAATTTTAATAACTGTGCTTATCTAATGTTATTTTATTGCATGGTTTTTGCACAGCTCCCTGGAAGAGCATTTTTATGAATGAGATTCTGTGATTAAATAAGGATGATGATGAAGATGAAAACAAAACATATCCATTTCAATACATGTCATCATTCTGTACGTATCTTACATCTCTTGTTGATAAACCTCTCTGTTTGCAATTAATTATTAACCATTGAAAATATCTGAAAAAAGCATTTTTCAGTGTGAAGTCATGTGGCTATAAAAATGAATAACTTTTTTCAGGCAATAAAATTTAAAGTCGTGCCTTGACTTGAAAGGTTGATGGGCATGAAGGTGGTTTCCTCGTGTGCCATAAAAGACATAAACTTGTTTAAGTACTACATGTACCTCAATAAAAAAAAAACATGAAATAGCTCAAAATTATACCAGCCTGAGTCTTTTTCAGTGACCATTTGTTTTGCTAATGAGTCGTTTCAATAACATGTCAGGTCAAACAAACTGGTGCTTGACAAATGCTCAAATTGTTCAGAGATCATAGTAGATCCCTCGAAATCCAAAAGCTTCAGGGTATAGAGTGAAAAATTTCACAAGGAAAAAGTTCAAAGTAAAAAAGAAAACGTGCCAAAGTCTAGTCTGTGTACAGCCACCCCCTCCACTCAAACAAAATCGGGGGGGGGGGGGGGGCCTCTTTCCGATTGTTTGTTTGTTTATTTTTTTTTAAGAGTGCAGTCAACGGTCAATATTTATTAACTACAGGGAAGGTCATATTTTCAGTAAGTCATGAGTATGATTATCATTTTGTCCATGGTGATTGCATTCCTTCGAGCAAAAGAATCTCCGATCTGCTGACCATTTGAATTGTAAATGTAGATCTCAGCGAGTCGGACAATGCCACTTTATCTGTTGATAAATTAAGATAGTTCACTATGGTAGGATGGGACGGTTGGATGCGTATACAGGCAACCTGGGGCCATGATGGTAAGAAGGCGCAAAAATTTTCAATTTGCATTTAAGATCAGACAACAAAACAGGGAACGGTTAAGTCTTATGTGCGAAACTAGATAGAATTAAGGCTCAATTACTGAAGAGTTTCTTATTTTATGCGAAGAAAACCAGTCAGAAGAATAAGGGTTAAATTAAAGCTAGCTAGTTTTCAAAACTAGTCAATGTTTTTAAAATTTATACTTTCCTGCTCTATTAGCCAACACCTTTGCAGTTAAAGAAATCTTTTCTTGATAAAAATACAGTTTTAAGTTTATAAAAAAAAGATGGCTACAATCATCACTGTTAGGCCCAGTTCAAACGTCGAACTTCTCATGTGCCGGAACTAATGCACAAATTACTAAAATTTATTTTCACCTGTTTGTAGCATTCAGCTAGACCATGCATTGAACATCGTGAAAATGAATTGAGTTCGGCTAATTATTTCAAAGTTCGACGTCTGAATCAACCCCGAACTTATATTATTTGGGTTGACCTAAATAGGGTATTAATTAAGTTTGGTACATGAAAAGATTGACGTTTGAACTGGGCCTTACCTTTCTTTTCGGCAATTTTCCTCTGCCATGGCAGACGACACTAGGTAGAAAACAAGCAGTTGCGCGAGCTAAGTTGTGAATGAACTCAGACATTTTCAATTTCGCTATTTTTTTTTTCATTTCACCGATAGGTACATGTACATCAATGTAAACACAACCCAACACATATTTAACCCAAATAAGCTACTCAGTTTTAGAAGAAAAGTTACAACAAGTATGTATGCAACTCTTATCGGTTTCACCGTTGTCTTTATGATGAAAAACCTGGTGAAAACATACCGTCTCCGAAGGACAACGGTAAAAGGTCACGTGTTTTTTTTCTGACGTGAAATCTATCCAACCGTCCCAGCCGACCGTAGTCACCTATCTTAAAAGTCGCTAACACTCACACTTCGTACTTGACATTTACAGCTGCCAAGATGCTTTTCAATAGCCTGCTTTAGGACTGGTGCGTATGCAGAGATCTTCTTTTCAGGAATTTTACAACTTTTTAAATTATTTTTACTTCTTTGTTTCTATCCTTTTTTTACCCACGACATTTACCCATGCTCATGACCCACCCCCACTACCCTCACCCACAACCCCTACTCACAAAACACAAAATTTACATATAGCTACACTCATTTAGGCTAAGTTGGTTCTGAATGTAGATTCTTAATTTCTTCATGAAGGATCACCAGAAAAATAAAGAAACTTGCATGAGTTTGCTCCTTAAATATACAGTATTTATTCACAGCTGCATGTACATTGCAAAGCTACTAATTATGCAAGGTCCATTACAACGATTACAATCTGTACTCTTTTTAAACCATGTTTTGTTGTAGGAGTTAACTTCTATTTGAAATTAGATCATGCCGATCAGTTTGTGCAGTATTCTCGAAGTCAAGCTCCTTGGTTAAAATACTTACATGTAACAAAATTTACCTGTAACCCACATGCATACTGCATAAGAATTTGCTTGATTTTGCTTGGCTTAACAGCTTCAAATATTTTTGGGTAAGTTTAAGTGCCACCAGCAGGTTCTTAAACCACAGGTACTTGTCAGCGAGTGTGTGTTTACTGTAAGTACAGTAACATTCTTTTGTCTCTTTGACAATTAGTGGTATATTAATATTACTAATTTGTGCAGAATGGAAATTAAAACAATCCAGATTCAGTTGGTTTACAAAAACATCCTCACTATTCACCAGCTTCTCTATAACTCTTTTCGTCGTAGATTCAGGTTTTTATGCTTAAAATGCTCCGACTAAATTCTATGCCACATCAAAGAACACCTTTGAAATCTGCTCCAGCAAAATTTGATTAGTTTCTGCTAAGTAAATACACTGTAAACTCTCTTTAACATGATTATGGAAAACATTAGCAAACAAAACCTCAAAAAAAAAAGCGAATAAGATGTTGTCTGAGTGTTAGTGAGAGTTTATACATGAAATTTGTTTGTTATTAACTTGAAAAGAAGCTATGACATCATTGCCTATATTAATATACAGAAGGCTGTAAAATAATTTAAAACCTTTTGTATATTAATTATTAATATTCTCAATATTATGGCCTTGTTCCCAAGTCATCAGCTAACAAGGTCATTATTATCACCACTAGGATTTTGACATCTAAAAAGTAAAAGAAGATGTCAACTCATGCTTACTATATATTAGTCGGTTATTGATTTTAAAAATGTTTTAAGTAATTTATGTTTTAACAGCTGTACATAAAATATATAATCCAGTCACGTCCAGTGAAGCCAACCAACTGCTTGTACATGTAGCAAAATTCAAACGTTGCCTCTGATGACATTCATAAATAAGATAATTTGCACTGTTCACTTGCCGTAATGTCTTTGAGTTTATATTAGTTTTAAACAACAATTTTATTGAAGGGGTGTGTAGAATAAAGAAAATAATATAACAAAGTGACTCTTGATCCAATATCAAATTCTCCCTGTGATCCAAAAAGCATCAACACAGCGAATTCAAGGGAGAATTTAGTAGTGAATCAGAAGTCAGTTAGGGATTTGTTTCAATATGGGTAAACTTTCCACTCCACCAGGCTGAGAAAGAAAAGAAAAGCTTGTAGGATCGTCAGGGATTAACAAAGGTGATTTAAAGGATCACATAACCTTGCAAAGATTCACAAGGTCCCTGCAATAGTGAGAAATTACATTCTCATCACTTTTAGAGTCAAAAGGGTCATGTTACATCAGTAAAGATTGACCAGTTCTTTAATTTGGGTGATCTTTGGGCGGTCAGTGTAAAACGCAGACTGCGGACTGCGCCAGACTGCGGACCAGGGGTAAAAGGCAGACTGAGTGTAAAATGCAGACTACAGACTGAGAGTAAAATGCAGACCGAGCATAAACTGTAGTCGCGGAAGGGTTTAAGGGCAAATAAAATCCCGCAAAATACAAACACTTACTTGACGACATATATCTTCTTTCACAAATCCAGTCATTCCTCTTTGGAACTTTGTCGACGACCCAAAAACATAATCGCAATCTTGAACCTTTTTTTTTCCGTTCGAGCATGGATAATAGATAGACTTTACTTTCTATTATCCATTGTCCGAGAGACCTCACGCTCCAGTTTTCGATACAAGTGACCGTGAATTGGTACAACACGATGTTTACGCAAAATCAGGGGCACCCAATGAGAATATAGTTCAAAACCGCTTAAACATAACATTGTTAAACATATTTTAGTATTTAAACAATAGATATAGGCATATTTTTATCCCCTAAAAATTTTTCATCTTTTCGGATTTCCTAGCTGACAGTCTAGCGACCCGAAAATCATAGGGATCAAAACTTACCTTTTCGAAAATTCCAGTCAGAAAAAAGGCTCCTGAAAATTCTAGGTGACATTTTTAGGGTAAAAATAGGTTAAAAATAGGCAATTAGACCATTTTTTAGATGTTCGAAAATCCTAGGAGAGGCAGGCAAGCAAGAAATTTTGCAACAACTGTTCCGAAAATTCTAGATCTCAAATTGTCTTTCGAACAGATATTTTCCGAAAATTGTCGTTGGGTGCCCCTGTTAAATAAAAGCTGCTGACCCAAAATACTGTACAGAAAGAATTATGGCGATAAAAGTGGGAGTAAATCATTCCAACAACAAAGAAAAATGTTCTGCAGGAAATTTGGATGACCTTCTATGAAAGTATTGCAAATCAAGGTAGGTGGACGTAAGCTGTTCGGACATTCATTGAAACTTCTGGCGAATGTGCAATGTACTTCGAGAAGGAAGTGAGGTGTGTAACTGGTACCAGCTAGCTAATTCACCTAGCCTGCAAAGCAGGCGTATTTTGCTGTGCGATCGATTTGGACTTTTGACTGACCGAGAGTTGGGGCGAGTCAAAAAATGATTCAATACAATAAAACTCTTGCTCTGAGGCTATAATTCACCTATTTGGAGAAGAAGGAGCACAAATGTTTAAAAAGTCTGCAGTCGATCTTAATTCTGCATTTTACCCCTAGCCTGCATTTTACTCTCAGTCTGCAGTCTGCATTTTACACTCAGTCTGCATTTTACCCCTGGTCCGCAGTCTGCAGTCTGCAGTCCGCAGTCCGCAGTCTGCCAGTCTGCAGTCTGCAGTCTGCGTTTTACACTGACCGAGATTGGGTAAGCAGCAATGTTATACAGAGCTGTAGCTAGCTGGGGGGGGGGGGGGGGGAGGGCAGCTCCCCCCCTGGACCATTTGAGCCAGACAAATCAAGTCTGTGGATGGATTTGTTTTCTTTAGACTCAGTTATTTTGATTGTAGTGACTTGCAATTGTTTGCCATTCCCATGGCCACAAAATTGTGTGTGCAAATAGTAAACTAAAGGAAGCAAAACTCCCTATTGAAATTGGCGTGTATATGTACTACCGCTATTTTCAAGGTTCACTCTAATTTACAGAGGGTGCCTGTAATGGCGCAGCCTGTAACTAGTCTAGTAGCGAGTAGAATCCTGGGATTTGAGAATTTTTTGGAGGAGGATACCGCCAGACCCCCTTGACAGCGCTAATAATGCCCCCCCCTTCCCCCACCCCCCAGTTTAAAAAACCTAGCTACGGCCCTGTTATAATGAGAAATTAAATGCTCATCACTGAACAGGCCTATTATAAACTGGTAAAGGGTTGCTGTTGCTTTTTGAATTGTATTGTATAATATCACCTTCATATTTTAAGTGAGATATTTTAAAGCATAAATGAATGTTTAGGTACAAAGGCTTTGAACACTTTTATATGTAAACTTTACTGTCAATAATAGCTGGAAGTATTACCTCAAACATAACAGTCAAATATCTGCCAAAGTGTGTTTTATTTTTCCATACCTGTGATTCGACAGACTCCAGTTTTGAGTAACATGTAACTTTGAATAATTTGTGCACAAGAACTGAACTGATTTCAACAGTCTGGAGTAACATGAACAAAGGCCAGTTTAAAAGGTCTAAATTCCTTGTTGGGCTAGCTATATAGGGAGCAAGAAAATTGGCGGATCGATTTTATTGAATAGCTGATGTTAGTTTTATACATTCAAGTGCCAGACTTTCCAAGTAATTTTTAGAGGCAGTGTCATCAAGGTTTTATGCTACTTCAGAATCCAACAAATGCATGTACATGTATCATTATGGGTCCACATAATCGTTTGCCAATCTGTTTTTGATTTAATCATGTTAAATGGAGTTACATCATTTGGAAAGTCTTTCACCTTTCACAACTTTCATTTTGTGTAATTCTCCGTGAATTAGTGTGCCTTCATACTCCTGTAGCTTACACAAAAAAAACCTTGAGAACATTATTCATACTGCCCCCTAAATTAATTGTCAAATAATTCAGTAACTAAAGGGGCCTTATTTTTTAAAAAGTATGTGATTGCTCTAGCATCTAGGCACTTTGCATGGAATACTATTCAGTTTTAGGGTTGGTTATTAAAACAAAGCCTTACTAGTACAAAGAAGTTTACAGAAACCTCTGGGCCCTAAAAAGTAGATAATTAATAAAATGGTTTTCCAGACTGGCCTGGAAGCCTTTTTAATGCTGTTAACAGTAACCAATATTAAACTGAGATGTATGCAGTAAGGATGGTGAAATTGAAAAATAGTTTAGCCTGCTGAAGTTCTGTTAAACACTGTCTAAAATATGTCTGAATAACCAGTCTTTTAGTTTTGATATCTAGATTCACGATTACGTCAAAGTTTTAGAATCAAAACCAAAGTTGCCTTACAAGGTAGCATGCTTTAAGTTGTTTTTTTGTCCAGACTTTCTACCAAGTAATGTTATGAGTTACTTAATTTGTACTTAGACTTTGGTTTAACAGAAAGCAGCGTACATGCAAATGGAGTCAATATTTCTTATCTCTTAATTAGTAATAGCCATTTCTGGGTTTAACAGAAAGCTTTGTAAATATGCCACGTTATTTTTACTGACCAAGCTTGAGCAGGTCAAGATGGCTGGACATTGTTCGAGTTCTTAACGTTTTAATGAAACTATACAGAGTTTGTGATCAACAAGTTCTTTATCCTACCTAGACTAGCTAGTTTGGTGTGTTTGAGAGACTTCTCTCACTTTCCAAACCATAAACTAAACACCCCCCCCCCCCCCCCCCCACCCTTTCAGCTGCGGCGTAGGCAGTACAAGTGCTTGGAAACTCAGTGGTAGTCTTTACACTAGAGCCTGAATAAGCTAAGAAATATTTCAAGACAAGTAAATTTTAAATTCTTCAAGTAGAAGAAAGCTTCACACACAACCTATCTTTTTTACTTCAGGTTTACTTAAACCTATTTTCCCACGCAACATAATTGAGATTGATTGACATGCTTCGCCTTTCTCAAAGCTTAGAAACCGCGAGATTGCTAAGTCGGTTTTAAGGATGGTTTTCAAGTCACTTGAAACTTTCTTGAATCGTTTCAACTTTCCGACTTTAATTAGATGCAAAGTAAAGTTACTTGAGATTTTACTTAGGCCTTCACACGTATTTTTTGGTTAAGTAAAACTTGGCAGCTCCTAAGTCTTACTTAACAGCCTAGTGTAAAGACAACCACTAGTGTTTTGTTGCATGTTCTCCTTGGTTTTAATATTAATTTTAATTTTCTTCTTTCTTAAATGAAATGAGCCAAGGCTGAAAATGAATTTCTACATTGGCATACAAACTGAATGTGTTAATTTTTGATTTGTTTTTAGCTTTTAGAATGTATCTTAACGACTGAACTGTAGCATTTTCATAGAATTAGTATTTTGTAAATTGCTGTGTTTTATTTACAATAAAATTGAATGACTTACTTGTTTACTGCGTGTTTTACATGTTTTTTTCTTACGTTGGGAGATGCTCTCTTCTCGAGTTGTCGGAACTGGACTCAAGCGGGGGGGGGGGGGGGGAGGGGTGAGGCAGTCGTCAGAACCTTCGTCACTCGTCACTTGTCTCCAACAACAACAATAACTCTTCTTGTCCACGGTTAAAAATCACCAGTTAAAGTAAACTACATAAAAAAAATCAACTTATTTAACGGATTTAGAACTTTAACTAATTAAACATGACGCTTGCCGCAGCTCACTGATCAGGTTGGCCTGGGACCCCGTTTTTTGCATTTTCCCCCGTTGCGGACCCTGCCCCCTGCCTAAAACAAGTGAACTATTCCACAGCACCGATCCTTTGTAGCTAAAACTGTTTTTAACATAATTGGTACGGGGCAGTGGAATAGTTAGCTTGCCCTCGGATTCCCTGAGGGAATAACTGGAGACTTCATTACGAATGGGGAAAACAAGGAATTCAAATATTGCGGGGCAAGGCCATTAATTAAAGTCTCCAATCAATGTTGCCTGAATTCAGGTCTCGTTATGTACGCCATATATGGGCTGGGGCTGAATAGTTTTGCGAACGTACCAATGACCACGCTAAATCAAAGAAAATCCCCACCCAAGAGCAAGGTGACGCGCGGAGCTCTCTCTATCTTTCGCGTATCACCTTTCTCGCGCGCGGGTGACGAGGAAACCGACAGACTACTCGTAGTCAGATTGTTAAGACTACTTTCTTTCTTTATTTTTTCATGAGAAAAAAATTAAAGTGTGGTTCTGTGGCTGTGGAGTTGAGCTTTCTCTGGAAGCAAAATATTTAAGCGGCGTACAATTTGAATTTCACATTCTCAAAGAGTGGACAGATGACTGAGCTGGATAGTTCTTTCAGACGTGGTCATGAGGTGCCCATTGATTCAATGCGCGGACTTAAATAGCGTTAAACTTCGCGGAAGTGCGAAAGAGTGTTATTCTCAACATTTCCCAGTTCCTAGTTGTTTTACCCAGTAATGCACTTAAATACTAGAAGAGCAAGTCGAAAGTATAGCTGTTGCTTGACTGGGAGCCAGCGCAAGTCCTTTAACAAGGGAGTGATGTAATCAAATTTTCTAGCCCCGCTCACAATTCTACAGGCGAAATTCTGTAAAGCTGGCAGTTTGTCCAGATTAGATTGGGTGGTGTTGCTCCAAACAGAGGAGCAATAAAATAGCTTACTAAAAACTAATACGTTTATGATAATAATCAAAGTGTTTTTGTCAAAAAAATGCTTAACGCGATTGAATTGGCCTAATCGTGACATACATGAGGATGCAGTAGAAACAATATACTCATTAAATGTTAAATTAGCGTCCAGCATCACACCAAGGTCTCTAGCAACTGTAACAGGTTCCAGTTCCTTCCCCAAAAGAGAGGCGAAAGTCATTTACCTTCGTAGTCATTTGTCTGCTGCCAAACACGACAAGTTTTGTTTTCTCTGGGTGAAGTAACAGCTTATTACTGAAACACCAATACCGAATCCTTAACATGTCCTAAGCGCTTAGAACTGAAAAGTATAAGCGCTATATAAATATTTTATTATTATTATTATTATTATTATTATTATTTTATTATTATTATTATTGTCCTAGTTCATCCTGGTCATCACTTCTTCTTTATCCTGGAGTTGAAAGGATATTGGAAGTTTGGTGTCATCAACATAACATTGTGGTGGCGGCAATCGAAGGGAGGTCATTAACATAGATCCTGAATAGTAATGGACCCAGGATACTACCCTGTGGGACGCCAGAAATGGCGTGTAGCTTGTCCAACAGGGTTGTGTTTATTCGCACGGCTTATCAGCTGGCTTATTGGTATCGTGAAGTCATGTAGCTCCGGAACCTTTCAAGTACTGATACTGAAGCTCCGATATCTTGTAATTTGTCCAGAAGTATTTGATGGTTTCAACCATTTTAACCATACTAAACTGAAATACTGTCAAAAGCTTTGCTCATGTCGAGAAGAACGATGGCAGTTAGTTTCCTTTCCTTTTATCAATGGCACTCGGGATTTCATCGGTGGTCTGAAAAACTGATGTTTCCGTTGAATGCCACTGTTTATTGCCTCTTTGTCTGGATGTTAAACGACCTGTTGCAAGTAAGTATAACATGAATTGTCAGCTGAATTGTTTGTGTGCTACACGTTCGCAAACTTTTGACAGGACTAGGAGCGGTGAAATCGGTCTGTTATTGTTCGGGATTTCATGGCAGATCTCCGTTTTTGAGTATGGGTATCACTTCGGCTACTTTCTGCACTCTATTGCCTTGAAGGTGAACTACTATGACAGTGGGTAGGTTCTCGGCACAAATGAACATTGACCAAGGGTGTAATTCGATTCCTTTGCCAGTTTAGTGATCTTGGCGACGGTATTCTTTTCCCAAGCGGAAAAAGAATTGATTGAATTCATCGGCAACGGTTCTGTCATCTTTAGTAAAAGTCCTCTGAGAGGCGGACTTCTTAGGTACGCACATTCGGATCGCTGGAGTTGTTTCTGTTGTTTAGAACTAGTTCCGCAATAAAATCTTTCTCAACCGCTCTGATCTCATTCTTAAACTTTCAACACAGAGTTTTGTATGCTTACCAGGCGTATGGGTCTTTAGTATTTTTGGCTACCTTTTTCACCGATCCCTAGATCTCATAAGGTTGCGTATTTCGCTCGTTACAAAGGGGTTCAGCCGCCCGCCAATTTTGACTGTCGTTAAAGGGGGTGTCTGTAAAATGTGGACCGGATACCTGCGGATGGCGGATGCGGATGGAAAAATGAGGATAGTAAAAGGAGGATGGAAAAAATGTGGATAAACTAAAAAAAAATAAGAATAAAACGAGAAAATGCAGATAGCAAAAAAAGAAAAAAACAAACAAACACAAAAAGGAAAAAAAGAAAGAGAAAAAGAAGGGAAAAAGACGCTCCGTTCCTCTTCCTTAGAACCGCTGTCAAAATCTACATGTATTCGCCTCTCTTAGAAGCGGACTGAGAGGTAGAAAACTGATTTCATTAAGTAATCGTCAATACCTAAAGCAAAAACTAAATCTTCCTGATTTTACTTTTAAATATAAAACCGTTTTTTTTCAAATCTCTCCGGGAATCATTCATTATTATTAAGGTAGTAATTAAAAAGGAATCCACCCATTGTTCTAGTTATTCAAGACTAAATAGAAGGAAAAATTTAGCTCAAAAAAGTTGCCAAAGTAGGAATTGACGGGGACTAGCACAGTTCCACTGCATGACAAACAAGAATTCATTGACTTCTTTTCCTTATCTTCTTTCTATAATTCTCAATCTTAACCAAAGTTCATTACATCCAGTGCAAGCTTTAGTTTCAACCCTCTATAGTCTAAGCTATTCCTGGACATTTGAGCGAGTAACTAGCGAAGGGGTGTGGAACCAATCAGTAGGAAGTGTAATTTTGCGATAATATGCATAGAAAACTGGAAATAAGCCAAAATATGGCGGGAAAAGTATCCGCCCGTGTGATAGAAAAACAGTGAAACCGAAGAGATATTCGCAAACAAATGTCGAAGGGTAACGTAAACTTTACAAGCACTTTACTACAAGCACTTTACTACATGATAAACAACAGAAAAAAAAGTTAAAAATACTTTTCAGCGCAAAATTTAAGAAAACTAAAAGATAAAAATGTTACGCCATTAGGCTGCGCCAGAATTTCATTTATCATTTTCATTTAAGTTCTTTCATTCTTTTCCCTTTAAGAAGCAGTTACTTTTACACCTGCTTTAGTTTGTTTATTTCAGTATACATCATGATGGAGCAGTGGCGGATCTAGGAAAGGGACCCGGGGGAGCCGGGCCCACCCCTTCTTTTAAGACTAAACTTCGGTCCCCTCCCCCGCCCCCCTGTTATCTCAAGATCTGGATCCGGCACTGTGTAGCAACAGAGGCAAACACTAACTAAATGTAACATCGCAATATCTTAACTTTGCAAAAACAAAGGTCAAAAGTTAACGAAAGAGTTCCTCGGTCTAACGCTGTACCATGGAAACTGTAAATAATATCAAAACCCTGATACACCGTAATTAACCAGGAAAGACCATGCAACAATACTTGCCGCAACTTTATCCCAAGTTTGTGCTGTAAAAAAACGATTAAAACTTGTCATTTAACTTCAAAAATTTAGTTCTTTAACAAAAGGTAACAAGTATAATCTCTAAGTCATCTTCACGAGCTAATCGGACAAACCCAAATTCATTCTAAGATAGGCACGATGCTAGTACGATATGCAGTTCAAGTCCTGCATACTACCTATTGTTTTCTTCTGTTTTCTTTCTTCTCTTATTTACTACTTTGAGTTATAAGACTGCTAGCATGTATTTTGAGTGAAGATGACAATCTGACTTTGGGGTATCCATTCTAGTCACAACCTATTTGCTTGTACATATATGTGGTAATGGCTGTGACCGTCGGAGGTGCGTAGGCTCTCTGGACTGTTGTAACTGTCTCGGATCGCTGTGCCTTTGACCTTCCACCCTTTCGTCGTTGCGTCGAAGACTTCTCTTGATCTCCCTTTCTCCCCACTGTTTTTGAAGTGTCACTTGTTAGGAAACTCGTAGCAGTAATTGTCTGAGGGCTTCTTCTGTACCAAGAAATAAACTTCTGCATGAAGTGTGCCGCATTTTTCAGCCACAGCAACAGAATGACAGCATATCTTTGCAGATCTGTATCTTTCGCATTCCTCACAAACTATAGCTACTTTTCCATTAGTTTGCTGAAATACAAAGTATGGTCTCGTACCATTGTCATTTTTGACGACAAATAAGCTCCCTTTAGTCTATAGTTTGTTGACTCACAAAGTGACCTCTGAAATAATCTAGGCTTCCAAATATTAAACAACTGTATTAGCCCTAACACCACCCAATTACGTTTTGGATGATAAGTGTGAAATGACAAAAAATACCTAAATAAACTGAAGAACTGCACTGTACGGCCTCTAGAATTTCAAGAACACTGCCAATCACAATTTAAAGACTGATTATTTTCTATTTAATTTTGACTTTAAGACTGAAAAAAATAAAAAATCGACTTAACAACCTGTTTTTCTTCTTCAGTTTATGATCTTAGCTGTGAGAGTGTGATCAAGTTTAAAAATGAAGAGAGGCTGATCTTAGGCCAAAGTATATATTTTTCTGGTTTCTCAAGTTAACTTCTTCCACCGAAGAAATATCAAAGAGGGCATGTACGAATTATTGGCCTGTGGAGTCAAGTGTATCCATACTTCCTCCGTACATTTTTTGGAAAATGCATTATATTTCTTAGCCTGAGTATCAGGCGTTTCTGGGGAAAAGGGGAAAGATGGAAGCGAAAAAGGGAGAGAGGTGAAGGAGAGAAACTTCCTTTCTCTTCTCCCCCTCCCCCATTCCCCATAGGAAGGCCTGATACTCAGGCTATATATTTGTCGTTTGTGAGGACTGTGATAATCATGGTGAAGAATTTATAATAAGAGAGCCAGGGTAAACTTTTTATTGCTCTATTCCGTTTATTAAACATTAAAAAGGAAAATACGGCAAATGCTTTTCAAATTCTTCACAAAGCTTCCAAAACAGGCCAAAGACTCTTCTTCTCTTTGGGACTTTATTTCCCGAGAGAAAAAGAACAAATCTCCTGAGAATATCATTCACGAGATTTGCATTAATTTATAGTGATAAATAATTCGATCAGTCGATTGACTTGGTTCTTATTTGCTTGCCCCTCGCCCCGCTACTTCACTGGCTAAAAACTAAGTAATAGTGGAATAAGTAATTTATTTCGTAAGATTTCCTTACAGCCTCATAACATTTATTATGCAAGATACATGTTTCGATTCTATTCATAACAAAAAAACTATTTGTGTGAAATACTGAGTATGAAATTGCTGCATGCATGATAAATGTATGGAGCTATAAGAAAATTCTACCTTCATTTCGCAATTTAAAAGTATAACAGGGAGAAAAGAACAATTCCTTTTTCTACTTCGGACATCCAATTTTTTTTAGTAACACAAAGTGTAAGGTGAATTGACGGGCACTATTTACTTATTTAGATCTGAGGAATCTTCACGAGCACCGATCTTGAAAAAACTGTGATCATAGCTGATGTACAGGTGAATATAAACAGCTGTGCAAAGCGAATAAATTAGCGTACCTTTATACGCTGATTTTCAAAGAGCCTTAACTATGATTATAAAGCCGTTTTAAAAAGCACAAAAGGAACCGTCTATAGAGGGTTTTTCTGTAGCATTAGACTAGATCAGTCTTTTTAAATAACTTATAGTCCTGGATATTACAACTCTTCTGCTAGTCTTTCATCTGTGAGTCCGAGAAAATGACGTGGGTCTGTAATAACCATTGAACTGACTTCTGGCTTGCGGGTGACAAACAAAGGTTGAAAGCCTTTATTATAATAATACTTCTTGCTCCGTCAATCATCTTCGTCTCATCTCACCAGTTGTCAGAATATCTCCATTGATTCAGTTTCTCCCTTTTTTTTCAAGAAAATTGTCTTTCAGTGCATACACTCATGCCTTTTTTGTATATTTCTAAGCGAACGACTAGACGAACGTTTTCATTTGTTTGTTAAGACAGATTGCAGTATCCCGATTCTGCCTCACCTTAGCCTTGACTGCATTCCTCTTCTTCTTCCGAATAGTTACCCAAAAGGAGTTCGTTAAGTTGGTCCTGTTTGGCCAAAAAACGGAAACATATAATGCGACCAGATAGATGAACAATAAATAGAACCAGAGCGTGGCAGGAAAATACGATTCCAGAGAGCTCCATATTTCCCGATGTGTTTTCCCAAGGTCTGCTACCATGAAGAATTGTAGCAATCTGGAAAAACCAACTTCCTTGTAAGCTTAGTAAATAAGACCTAGAAAAGCTCACAAATGGGGCAAACCGATCAGAAACAACAGCTAAGAAGAAAACGAGGGCAGTAACAAAAACGAGAATGTAAAGAATACAATGAACATGCACGTTGAGTTCATCTCTTCCGTGAAGATGGAGATAGAACAGGAATCCTTCCACCCAGAAAGCAAGTGATAGTACTAAATAGTCGAATTTTGGTGGAAGCGGTAGAAAGCGATACCACATTATGAGATCTACGATACCGCTCAACCCAAAGAAACCGTACATAAGTGCGTGTCCGTGATTGCGTAAGTTCTTGGTTATGAGTTCGCCCTGTTCGTCATATAATTTCGCCGAGTTGTTAAAAGGCATTTCAACCAAGATTCCGATTGCTGATAAGACCACTTTTATCATTGGCTCCAGTGGAATTTTAGAGAGCGTCGAACCCGGGCAGCGATACCACACGAGGTGGAATCGGTTGGATCGCCTTTTCCTCTTCTGTTTATCTTTAGCTCGGAGTGTTCCGCTGGGGTGGTTCATTTGCAGGACGTCTCCAATAAACCACCACACGGAGATGGTTAAAAACATTGTTCCCGCCACAGCATGGCCTATGAACCCTCCCATCTTGTTTCAGGAGCTGGAATGAAGTTTGGCTAAAACTCAGGACAGTGATCTTGCTACGAGCTATAAGTATGGCTGACTTTGACGAGGCAAGTGACGAGGCAAAAATAGGTGCCTTTGATTACGTTTGTGCTGATAATCTTTGAAGCAAAAAATACGGCATAGATAACGGTTCCTTTGATCACCTTGGAAACAACATTAAGTGAACATTTGAGGAAGCAGCCAGCTGAATTAGGGTGCTCACAGAGAATAAGCAGTCATTAGTTACTAAGTTACGCATTGGCTACAATTCAAGGCAATCCAACAATACTGAAAAACAAAATTAACAGAAAATTCCTAATTTGAAAACTCCTTCTTGATACGAACTGAATAATTACATATAATTAAAATAAACAAATATTGTGATAACTGAAAATTAATGTTAATTCTCTCATCAATAGGAGACTTCCACTTCCGCTCAATAATGTGAAGAAGCATTTGAATGACGCGGTAATAACGGCTGAGTATTTTAAAGTATTCGAGACTGAGGTTTAGCCAACTTCATTTCAGCACTTCCACTAAGATGAGAAGGTTCATAGGTCATGCTGTGGCAGGAACAATGTTTTTTAACCATCTCCGTTTGGTGGCCGGTTTATTGGCGGACGTCCTGCAAATGAACCGTCGCAGCGAAACACTCCGAGCTAAATATAACTTGAGCAGCCGGAGGGAGAAGGCGATCCAACGATTCCAGCTCGTGTGGTATCAATGCCCGGGTCTGGAGCCACTGTTAAAGGTCATCTTATCAGCAATCGGAATGTTGGTAGAGGTTCCCCGCTCCCCCTTCAACAACCTCGCAAAATTATTTGACGAGCAGGAGGGCGAACGCATCATAGCCAAGAACCTACGCAATTGCAAAAACGCACTGATGTACGGCTTCTTTTGCTTGAGCGGAATCGTGGATCTCGTAATGTAGTATCGCCTCCTTCCTCTTCCGCCAAAATTCGACTATTTAGTAATGTCACTGGCTTTTAGTGCGGAGGGATTTCTATTCTATGTCCATCTTCACGGAAATGATAAGTTCAAAGTAAATCGTACTCTTTTCATTTTAGACTTTGGTTCTACTATTGTTTTCTTGTTAGCTGTGGAATCTGATCGGTTTGCCTCAGTGGCGGATCCAGACCTTCCGATAAGGGGGGGGGGGGGGGGGGGGGGAGGAAGGTGCGGTCATCCAGATCTTGAGATAAGGGGGAAGGGCCGGTCTCCAAAAAAATTCCGCCCTTCGGGCCTCAGTCTCGTCTAAAAATGGGGGGGTGCGGGCCCCCCGGGCCTCTCCACTAGATCCGCCACTGTGCCTCCTTTGTGAGCTTTTCGAGAGCTTATTTACTAAGCTTGCAGGGAGGTTGGTTTTTGCACATAGTTTCATTCTTTATGGCACTAAACCTTGGAAAAACACGCCAGAAAATGTGGAGCTCTCGGAATTTGTTTTTTCTTTACATGTACTGATTATATTTATTCTTTATGCATCTATGTGGTCGCATTCTATGTTTTCGTTATTTTGCTAAAGAGAACCAACTAAACGAACCCCCCTTTGGGGAATATATTCTGAAGATGAAGAGGAAAACGACTAAGGCCAAGACCAGACAGAATGCCGGATAGTGAGATCTGTCATAACACGAACAAATGAGGATCCTATTTCTCGTTGACGGATGAGAAAAAAAAATGCTACTGTACTGAAAGTTTGAAGAACAAAATAAGCACGTGAGAAACTAAATCAAGCAGAACATTTTGATAGTCCTGGGGCAAGGAAGAATAAGATGGCAGCTGGCGGAGAAAAAAGCACTGTCTAATGGCGTTTTAGCTTTTCTTATCTCTGGAGAAAGTCAGGACTCAGTTCATTAGCTAGGTTATTACCTGCTTCTCATTCTCGGACTCGGAGAGAAACGACTGCTAGCTCTAGCTCTATAGAGTTGTAAGATCCAAAGTATATTGACTCATTTACTGAAAGACTGATCCTATTTAGTCAGTTACGTGTAGCAAGCTCTTTGAGAAATTACGGTAAATAGATGGAGGGAAGCCTTATATAGACTCTCCGGAACTTTTGCTGTTTGAAACAGCCTCAATCCATGCAAAACTGTTATTCATTTAGAAAGCCTGACGCTACTTTGTCAGTGATTAATTAAAAGCTGTTTACAAGTCAACTGGTACAGAAAAAAAGCTTCCTATAGACTGAAAATTCGTATACTACTGCCTGCAGAATACGAGTAATTGAAACGGCCTCTTGACGAGATCTGACGACATTGGGCTCTTTGAAAAGTGTTTAAGATCCGCTAATTTCTGCGCTTTGCACAGCTGAATATGTTCACCTGCATACAAACTGTAATCAAAGTTTTTTTTTAAATTAGCGCTCACCAAGAAGGCAAAATAACCTTAGTAAGGATTGCTGGTCAATTCACCTTATACGCTACGAGTTATTTATTTACGAAACAGAAAATGAAAGAATTCCTTTCATTTCTCTCTCCTTATTACTTGTAAAGTGTAAAATTAAGGATGCGATGGAATGGGAAATCTGGATTCAAAATCCGGATGTCGTATTTGCAATCGAACGCGAAGTCCGTAAACGAGTTTCAACGCTGAGTAAATAATCTATTCTTGGATTTCTTTTCTTTCCGTATCCGAAAAAGGAATTTGAAAAACTGTTCTTAAGAACAGCGGTCTTGCACGCGCACGCGTAAGTAGCAGAAAAAAGACCACTGTTCACCAGAACAGCTTTGCAAATCGAACGGTAAAAAAGGAAATCCATGAGATCCGTATTTGGGTTTCTTAAATGTAATCCATCCAGAGGAAGGATTTCTAGCTCGAAGGTGAAATCTATTTACGGATTTCGCTTTCGATCGATTGCAAAATCCGAAATCCAGTTTTCACCAATCGAACGCAACCTAAATGTTTACTTGTCCATTGAAAATTGGAGGAGGAAATCAGAACAATCACTCAATTATTTGAATTGTTCACTATATGAATGCAAATCTCATGATATTCTCAGGAGATTTGTACCTTTGTCTCTTTGGAAATAAAGACGCTTCGACTGAAATAACATTTCTTTTAGTTACCCTGGTCAGTATTGTCCGTCATACAAATTCTTCCTGCAGAGTTTTCGAATTTTCCGCTCGTGTGGGTATAACTAGCGCCGGCATAAACTTCGGTCAGTGGAGTATCTCATGACAGCTTTTCTTGACATGTTTTGAACGTGACTACATTGTAATGTTTTTCCCTGAAGGGCGTCCTGTTCCCGCGACAGCTGACTCTCCAATTTTTGAACAAGGATCTCGTAACAAGTAGTAGAAATATACAGACGTAGTCTTTTTGTCTACCTCAGATCTGTAAAGCGGAGTATAAATTGAAAACGTTTTGGAAACAAACAGCTTTCCGCGAGCAGATAAGCAAGATGATCCGTTACTTTCCTATTGTCTTATCTTTATTTTGATTTTATCAGCGGCTTTGACCTTATGCTTTTGACCTTCCGTTTGAAAGACAGGAGCGTGACGTCACAATCATGTCAACAAATCGTTGTAGACAAAAGCTTGTAGTAACTAGCATAATCATAGATGGCTGGACAAAGAGTAATGCAATAGACGCTGCAAGCTTCTCTTGAAACGATAAATTCCCCAAGACTTACAAAAAAGCCACAAAAAGGTAAGTATAAATGTTTAGTGTCTTTTTGGGGGCCATTTAATGTTGCTAAGGGCTAAGAGGCACACTCAGGATCAACGATGCGTTTAGTTAATGGATTAGCATCATCGTTTCCAGTGACTAAGGAGGCATGAAATTTGCATCAGCCGGCTTATTAGTGACAAAAAGAGGTCATTTCTAGTTTGTCTATTTAGCATGGCAGCCAGACATGAAGCAACATAACCGAAAATTTCATTCTGGGGTAACGTTGTTTTTTTTCGTTGACGCTTTCGTGACCCTAGCCAAGATCATGCACCCAAACATCGAGTTTACATTCGCCTGCTCGATCCTAAATTTCAAACAT
The DNA here is from genome assembly GCA_964035525.1 of Porites cylindrica. Lineage (NCBI taxonomy): Eukaryota > Metazoa > Cnidaria > Anthozoa > Scleractinia > Poritidae > Porites > Porites cylindrica. The sequence goes on along the minus strand of OZ037777.1, from coordinate 31,884,397 downwards.
CTATCACGAGTTCATCATCTTCTTGAATTTAGAAACATACGCAGTATGTCTGCAGCAATACGCTGTCCCGAGGAACCAGGTACTTTTGCGTATGATTTTTAATGCAATAAAAGTTAAACTTGAGTTAAATTACAGCATAATTCATTGGTTGTTGATTAAATTAACTCATTCATAGGATTTTCACCGGACCGATGTAGTTACTTTGTTACATCGTACTCAAAATTTAGTGCAAATCTTTCTTCCTGAGCAAAATAAACCGTTATTGAAGACAATAGCACAAATGCTCGGAATCCTAGTTGTGACAGAATTCTGAACCATTTGGTTTTTCAAGTACTTTGAACTGAAGATAACAACAATGATATCGTTTACTAGCTGCATCATCATGACTGTGACCTGCCAGTAGGAGCCTTTTGAGATTGATTTCTTCTATTTCATTTCTTCGGGCGAGCCCCGGGGGAAGAACACCTTGACCAGTTTAGGATGCGCGAAAAAACTTTAATACCTTTCGTTTAAGACTACATCCTCGAGATCATGGATTTGTCTCTCTAACTTTTGAGTCTGTGGACGAAATCCTAAAGTGTTCCATTTAAACGAAACGTCTTTAGTAGAACTTTGCATAGTAGTCTTCATTCCCTTTGAGTTTTTTCAAAAAGAAATTTGATTTATTTTCGTTTTTTTTTTCTTTGGCCAAAAGGTTAAACCCTGGGAAAAAAAAAAGAAAAAGGAAAAAAAAATTGACAGTTGACCCCTGAAATTTGGCACGCTATTTTAAGGAAACTGACAGATAACGCAAAATTCAGTTGCAGTGGAAAAATCTTGCTTATTTTCTTTTCGTGAACACTTATAAGGCCAAAAAATATATCGCCTTGTTACCACCTTAACTTGAAGTAATGCTTGAGGGGAAAGAGACGGAATAAGTTTATAGTTAAGATTCTCTTTTTTCTCCTCCTTCGGCCTGTGGTTTTATACGTACACTATCAGTCACCCAAGAAAACAGACCCCATTCCGCGGTAGGCACAATATGGGAGTTCCCCCGGATCTTCTCGCAGCAATTTATGAACTATGATCAACCGCGTCGTGTCAAGTTTATGAGCGTCCATGCATTAACTATACTGTAACTGAATGGAACCGTTGCAAAGGGAACGTGTCGCTGTCTCTTGAAGTGACGCAGGAATTTCTGCATCGTAGAAATTTTATGACTGTTCTCCAAGTTTGTTTGTTTCGTCTTATCTTTCACCAAAAGTATTTCCTGATCGAAAAATTAGATAACCTTTTTGGGAAAGGTCTTCAGCATTCGATGTGAGTAAAAATCCCAGCGCCCGGGTGGGCCGGAATTTTTAATTATTGTTTGTAGAAAATGATGTTCTTTTCTGGAGGAAACTGGTGTTGTATTTGGCGGATCTAGACTGAAGGAACTTAAAAGAAAGAACGCAATTTAAAAAGCGAGATGAAAGGATTTTTTTCAAAGCCGCTGATAAACAAATCAGTTTATTGTTTGCCTTTGTCTGTTTGTTTGTTTTTAACATTCACTGCAGTCTTTTGTAGTAAACAACAATATTAATAACAAATTACTGAGATCTTGAAATATTTGTGTGCACTTTAAAAAACACTGCAGCCTCCTTCCTAAATTTTTTATCTCAGGGGCGCCCAGTTCAAACATCGAACTTTTCATGTACCAAAATTACACTAATACCTATTTGGGTTGAGGCTGGTTGACCCAAATTATTAGCAGGACTCAATTCAGTATCATGATGTAAAATGATGTACAATGCGTCATCAATCAAAATAGATTAAAGTAACGACTTTATGCATTAGGTTCGGCAAAAGAAGAGTACGACGTTTGGAACGAAGTCGACCACATTCGAAATTCCTGTTTGGGTCACTCGAAATTAATTCATGATACTCATGTGTTGACCCAAAAGAGACATGTTGGGGTTCATTGATTCAAACGTAAATCTTTTCATGTACTTAATTGGAGGGATTATATGAACACTTCGATATTTGAACCGGGCCTCCGTCTTGCATGCAGTAACTCTCGAGTGCGCCTCACTTTGCTTCATGTTAAGATTGTAAATTTTGTTTTGAAACGCAGACATGAAGATAAGAAATGTAATACAGTTTACGCCCGTCGAGATGAAACTCGTGTTTCAGTGATAATGTTTGTTTCTTGACCCGTGACATCTTGGCTTGGTCGTCATGCTTTTCGAGGAGGGGGGGGGGGGGGGGGGTCGAAAGAGGGGAAGAATACGCTTTCTTATCTATCTTCTATGGAAGGCCTGTACCTCAAGTAGGCAAAGCAGCTGAAGTAACTCATGTATCTTAAGTAAGCTCAAGTAGGTAAATTATGTGGAACACATATAGGGAGACTATTTGTTGGTTTGACGTGAGGTATTTGCCCACGCCGGGCTTGAAGTCAGGGTCGTAACATGGTATATCAGGGGCCCACTGATCCCTATTTTCTTTCCGTCATTTTGATCCCTGAGCCCCATTTTCCCCCAAATTTTGATCCCTGAGCCCTGATAAAAGAATTGATCCCATCCATGTTTTTTACACAAAATTCTAACTTAGGCAACTTTTTGTTATCTCCAAATATAGAATATAGAACATGCTCAAATGGGTTGATGAGAAAAACATTAACTTTAATTTTTTAGTGCAAGTTGTAGGTTCTATCAGAGCTTTCTATTCTGCTATCCCTGTTCATGTTGTAGTCTTATGCAAATTTCTTCTCTCACACTGTTTGTGTTACAGTGAGGATCACGATCAATTACCAATGACAAAATACCTGCTTTACATGAAGTAGAAAAATTAAATGATGCAAGCCACAGGTTCTACAGTTTAACAGCTTTTCTGTGTCAAGCCCATTAACGGCTTTTCCTGGCTTCATAACCATTGTAGATTGTCAGAGGACATATCTTGTTGTAGGTCTTCCAGACCTACTCTTTCCAGCTTCAAATGTAATTGGCTCTGAAAAGTTGTCCGCCGGAGCTTGCTCCCCTTCCTCTTCTTGACCACCTGACGCAGGTGAATCCTGGAGCAATGCAACTAGGCGTTGCTCTTCAAGGCAGCTCAAACAGAAGTTGTTTCCATCTTTTATTATTTGAACTTTCCCGATGATATACACTCAGGTGAATTTCTATCGTCACGGTGGCCAGTCTGGTATACAAGGGGCTCTTCCTCTGACTGTTCCAGCCATGTGATCTTCCAGGAATGCGTCACCGTTATGTTGGAGATCTTTTAAAAGGACTGCAAGGAAGAAAGGATGATATACCTCTTGTAATTGTGCTTGAGAGCAACTACGTCGCCTTTTGAACAGATAATCTCATCATATTCTTCGGCGGCGTCTTGAACTGTAGTTTGTCCTTCACTCCCTTGAACCTCTTTCAGCAGATCGACTTCTCTATATGCGACGCATTCCTTCTGAACATACTCAGAGCAAGTAGAAGTGTACCAGCACTTTCTTTGGTCTTCCCTCTTGTTCGTTGCTGTCGTACACCCCGTCCGAATTCCTTCGCAAAGCTCTGCAATGCCTTTCTTTGTTGCTCCTTTCCCTCCGCGCTAGTTTCCTCGTCCATATCCTCCTTAAGGTTTACTCTTGCCGTGCGACTTTCGAAGCCATTCCAGTGCCTTTGGACCCAGCTTTCTCTGTGTGTATAATAGCTTTGAGGACCGGTATAAAAGATAAACGAGGATTGGTAGAGCCTCTCTATTGATTCTAAAAGGCAGCTGGGCCGCCGCGATGCGTATTCGTTCAGAGCTGGTGTTGTCACTCCACTAAAAAATTCAGGCTCCAAATCTAAGGTGGTGATACCTTTCGGGGCCAACCATTACATAAGCCGAGGCCGAATACCCCAAAGGGCCGAAAAAATTCTTGTAGATCAATATTGTCACTAAAGTCTGTAAATTTTGTACAAAACAAAATAGCCACTGCACGATTGAGGTCTGAAAAAATCTTGCATGAAAAAACTAACCCATCCCCGGCTCAAAAATCAAATAGTGGGCCCCTTACTGGTGGCCCTTCATGCTGAGTGCTATAATATATTAAATTCCTGCAGACTCTGCTACTTGTACCTAGTATGCAACATTCCTTTCACTAATTCAACCGTTTATTTTATAAAAAAAAACTAAAGAAAATAAACTATTAAGGTTTTGGTACTTTTATTTCACCGAGGTAAATCTTTGGTGTTCCACTTATTTTCACTGATTCTACAGTGTAATTTCAGACTATTTATCATACAAGCGTTTATCAGTTATACAGTAATCGAATGTGTCCTTTACTTTCCCGGCCCAATACTAGTACTGGAAGGTGAACCGATCTCGGTTTCTCATCAGAGTTCGAGATGACCCTAAAACTCCATGCAGTTAGAGCAGATTTATTAAATTGCGAGAAAGCATTTATTTTGCAACAAAGCGCGCGAATTCATTGTACTTTTGTATTCTACTTTTGACGTCCATTCTAATTATTTAAGTACTTTTAAGAGTTAAGTTGCTGGTCAAAAAATACGAATCTTGATTTATAGTCGCCTTGTGACTTGCTTGCGGCGATGAGGCAATCGGGACCTATACAGTAAATTCCGCTTTCAATGAATCGTTTTGTCTATTGTCCTGGCGGTATTGTTATGTTTGATCGGCCGAAAAACTCTATGCTTGGACCCTTGCCGGGAGTAAATCAGTCAAGGAAGTACTTACGTACCTTTCTCTGTCACAGGATTTCTTTTTGTCCTTTTTCTTCTTCCCCATTTCTCGCAAAAAAAAGGTATGTATAAATCGCTTTCTCTGCCTTCTGGGGTTGACAGCGCGTTGAGGAGTTGCGTTACAAAGCGAGAAAAGTGACTTGAGATTCATATTACGGTGCCCTTAACAATTAATAAATTAAGAATATGATACCATGTTTTCGTCAAACAACCAGGACTTCGTATGACAGGAACTGCCGCCAGCCGGAAGCAAGAATAAGTAATGTACCTCGACCAGGAAATACTGTGGACACAAACCTTATTATTAAAGCGGAAAAATATTGTGATAAGAGATTTTTAGACCGTGTAATAAATCTGATCCCTGATTCGGCCTCAAAAGCCTTGTGATCCCAGATCCCATTCTTCTGAGCCCTGAGCCCTTTCCTTTGAGCCCTGATCCCAGTCATATTTTGGGCTTTGAGCCCTGAGCCCATATACCATGTTACGACCCTGTGAAGTGTATATCCGGGACTTCCCTAGCGCGGGTAGTCTGGAGTCATATGACATGTTTGCGAGGGTTTTCGAGTTGTGTTTGAGACTGTAGCGGTAAGTATTGCCTGAGTTTTTTTGGTACATGGCCTCAGTGGCCCGTTACAATACTACAGGGCTCGGCTTCAAGCTGCTGTCACCGATCTGTACTCTCAAAACGGTGGTCTCAACATAATTGGTAAGATTACGCTCTCATAGATGAGGAATCAGTTTTATGAGTCAAGTGAAAATGTCAGCAAAGAAGCTTATTTAAAGAAGCTTATTTAATTTTCCGTGGTAGACTAGTGACAGGCTCATAAGAGCAAAGAATAGGCAATAACAATCATAACATAGCCCAACAGAGCCCTGCATTAAGAAAGCAGCAGACATTTCGCAACGCCGTTTTTCAGTTTTCCCCGAAAAATGACGTCTTAGTAACAAGCGCAGAAATTCCATGTGGCATGGCATGATGACTATCTAGATCTAGTATGACTTCTGATGGGTGGAAAGTTTGCTTCAAATCCAATCAGACGCGCTACTCCAGAGCCTGGATTTTCTGCCGTCCTTAATAGTCACGTGTAATAAAGAAGAGCTCTGGAGACGAGAACGCCAAGCTGATGCGCTACAACGTTCGGTTTGAAAATTTGCCTTTAAAGGGTCCATGTCGCGTTATTTGCTAACTTTTTAAAAAGCTAAAACGTTTTGGCATCAATTGAATTCCAAAAATAACGGTTCAGTTTTAAGCATTGAAACTGTTTCCTGCTCACGTTCTTCTGTTGCAAACGGATGGCAAAGGTGGACATTTATTGATACAGTGACTCCCGATAACTCGAACCCTCGCTAACTCTAATCGAACCTCGCGCTAACTCGAACAGAAACCGATTTCCTCTGGATTTCCGTAAATTATACAGTCAACTCTCTCTAAGACAGACACCTTCGGGACCGGCACTAATTGTCTGTCTTTGAGAGGTGTCCATCTTAAAGAGAGTCAAATAAAAGGAGTAAAGAAAGGCAGGGACCAACTCTAGGTGTCCGTTTTACAAAGGTGTCCGTCATATAGAGGTATCCGTTAAGAGAGGGTCGACTGTACATTTACTGTAATTTTATCCTCGGTAACTCGAACTCTCGATGACCCGAACCTCCCGCTAGCTCGAAGTAATTTTTGTTTCCCCTCAGATCATTTCTATATAATTTTACTCTTGATAACTCGAACCATGTTTTGAGCCCTTAAAAAGTTGGAAAAAATCAGTGTACTGGCGTCCGAAACATTGAATTTTGAATTTCCCATTGACGACGTGTTGTAGCCACAAAGTTTACTAGTTGAGGCTGATGCTGTCAAAAATCTAACGTCAAACAGCTTTACTTCTCAAAACAGTAAATCACATGCTCTATTTAGGCAATGTGTTGTTACGTTTCGTTCTGATTTATAATCTTGAAGTATCTTAACTTCAATTGTCACTTCACCTCTCTACAATTAAATGTGATTAAAACGTTAACTGTGCAGTAAAACTGTTCCTTACTCCCGGCTATTTTCTTCGCGCTCCCGATAACTCGAACTTTTTTCGATTTCCGTTGAAGGTTCGAGTTATCTGGAGTCGACTGTATTTGAAAAAGTTGGGCCAACTTTAATTTTTCAAGTTTTAATTGCTATGCCTGCAAAAATTACCTAAGAAAATGTAATAGCTAGTGCTCCCTGGTGAAACTGATTTGTTTGATATCTTATTCATAATTAAGGTGTGTATTGGTAAAGTAATGACTTCAGCACATTAAGTGACATAAAACAGCCGAGTATCCTCGTGACACAACCCCTTCCTCAGAAATTAACGCTAAGATATATATTTGAAACTACACGCAGATAACATTAAGAAAGCAGTTTGAAAGAAGAAGAAAGAAAGAAAGAAAGAAAAAAAGAAAACGACAGCATTCAATGTTGTCTTCATCTCAGTCTGCAAAACAGCTATTATCCTTATTTGGCTGACTTTCGTAGAATGGTTTCTTTAGGGGTCGAACAATCCAATGAGCCAAACTTAAATGGTCTCCTACAGAGATTTCATTCTTTAATTAGAATTTTCCAACGAGCCTTCCCGTTACTTTCGAATGGGATTCACCCCTACGAGACACACCCCTGTAGAATTACCCCTAAACTGCCGCTTATAAGCCCTGGGCTTATACAAGTTCGTGAGGGGTTTTGGGTGGGCTTATAAACGGGGGGGGCGGGGGGGCTTATATCCGGATGGGCTTGAAAGCGGACGACAAAAAAACGTTTCGAAATGAGCAACAGCACTGTTGATCGACGTATGATTACCCTTACAATTGAAGCCTTAAAAAGGCAGCAATAAATCGAATTCAGTTAAATCTCAAAACAAAATCAAAACTGTAACTGGGGCTTATATCAGGATGCGCTTATAATCGGATGTATTTTTTTGTTTGCATGTAGGTGGGCCTATAACCGGGGGGGCTTATAAGCGGATGGGCTTATAAGGGGCAGTTTACGGTACTAGAAAAGTAGACATACGCTTAGCCTGCAGGCGACAGGGGACTGTAAGCAAAACGTTATCTATATTGTAAATGTTATTGTTTATTGCAGACTCTTTTGTTCTTCACGATGCCCATTCTGACTATTTACCTTGTGTTTCTCTGTTGGGTCTTTGCGAGACGTGTTTCTGGGGGTAAGTGTAAAGCTTGGTGCATGCCTGAAGCATTTACCCTTTATTTCTACATTAATTTTACAAGGACTTACATGTATTGTATGCATTCCAACATTTTGGACAAGAATAAACTTAAGACTATCGTGCGCGTCTAGCATAAGTCATGACTTTCGACCAAAAAAATCAAATCAAATCAAATCAATTTTATTTAAGCTCGATAGCGTGAGGAGTGGTTGCCCAATCTCCCGAGCCAGGGGTTCATGTATTAAACGGTCGAGCATTCCAGATCGAATTGGAATTTAGAAATGTTGGTTTTTGCGGAGAGGGGAAAACCGGAGTACCGGGAGAAAAACCTCTCGGAGCAGAGAAGAGAACCAACAACAAACTCAACCCACATATGACGTCGAGTCCGCGAATCGAACCCGGGCCACACTGGTGGAAGGCGAGTGCTCTCACCACTGCGCCATCCCTGCTCCCCGACCATCCACACGCGCACAATTTTCACTTAAGATATTCACATGTGTCGTATGACTGTCGTGTGTATAATTTACCCAACATGATCTGTCGTGAAGTCATGACGTATGCTAGTCGCGCACGATAGTCCTAAGCAATAATCGTAACGTCTAAATCGGTCTTTAGACCTTCCCGTGCAAAATGTTTCAAGTTCTAACACAGGCTGGTGAAAGATTTATCATCTTCCCTGCTTTACAGTCGAACTCCCCCCCGGAGGGAGTACCCTCGGGGGGGCTACTTTCTTATAAGAGGCTAATGGCGATGTGCCGCTGGATGGGGTCGCATTTTCACGACTGGATTGACAATAATGGGGTAGCATTTTCAAGAGAGTTACTAGAATGGGGTCGCACATTTTCTGATTTGTGGGGTAAGACAGTTCTTCTTATTTACGGTTAGCAAACGTACCAGAATGTTTGTACTGTAGATGAAAAGTAAATTGTTCTTCATTCAATCTAAAAAATGGGTCAATTCATAAAAATGGTAAGTGACTAAGTTGGGGTCGCGAAAATTACATATTTTCCCAAAAGTGACTAAGATGGGGTCTATAATTGGCCACATAATAGACTATAATGGGGTAGGGGCTCTGAGAGGCCAGCGGCACATACCGGCCCAGCAAAAATTAACCCAATTAACCCAAGTACCCCCCTCCCCCAGGATGCTAAATCCGGACACCTCGTTATTACGGACAGTTGCCTTTGTCCCTGGAGAAAATTTTTAATATATTTTCTCTAAATACAATCAAAACCGGATAACACCCTTCGAGATCTCCATAATTCTTCACATGATACGAATCCGAATAGCTAAAAAAAACACAACTGTAAAATACATCGATTTTAACTTTATCTTCGACAGTGCACGTTTAGGGTTGTTCAGCTCCGCAAATATTCTCCAAATGGCATATGTCGCTCTTCGAATTGTCTTCTTGCTGTTCTTACCGGACTTGCCATGTTTTTAGCTATTATTTCCCCTATTTCTTACTCTTGAAACGAGTGAAATGTCCGCCATTTTTGTTTTCACAACCAAAACAACTCAACCTCGTCCCCAGCTCTTCTCGGTTAACGGTGCATTAACCTGCAAGAAAGCTGCACTTTTGTCGTCATCGGTTCATTTATTGCTAAATTCTTCCACATTTGGTCATCAGTAGCTGGTTATGGTGAATTATGCGTGTGCTTTTAGCCAATCAAAATCGGGGAAATATTTTGAATTTAAATTGTAAATAATAAACACAGATAATAAACTTGGGTACCATGATCCTCAGTTTACATCCTAGTGATAGACGTTTTACTTCTCTTTCATTTTTTAGAATCTACTGACCTCAACTGCAAGCAGTACAACACATGCACAGATTGCATCGTTAGCAGTCCGGAGTGCACATGGTGCGAGGATATTGTAAGTTTGGATTTTTTACTTTCCTTTCTTTATGGACAAAAGGTGGATAAGTATAAAAAATCGAAGAAATTAAGTTGTCAATTTTTCAAGCTCGTTAGTCGTGTTTTTCAAAAAAAATATATCCCTGAAAACAGAACTTTCAGTTTCAAGAATGCTGAAAAAACCTTGAAAACTATAAACATGGAAGATGAGGCATAGCCGGGTTCTTCTAACCTTTAGCGCTTGCTAACGAGGCAACTCAACTAGAGAGATTTAGAATCTAAATGCAACATTAACGTTAATTTGCACCAACTGGGTACGCTTTCCCTTTTTCAGTTGTTTACTACATGTATTCCGTTATCTATACACTGCAAAATATTACAGTTGAAAGGTAGTTTCTTAGTAGGTTCTTCCAGTGGCATACTAATCATTGTGGTCAATTTCTTCTCATTTCCTAATTTGAGATATTAAATCGGACGTATGTCGTTTGCCCTATAATGTGATTCTAAATAAGTGGACCAGAGGACTTTCCTTTGAACCTTACATGACAAATAAGAACTTGTTGTTGATATTGGAGACCTTCAAGGAATGGCTACGAGGACGAGATTTGACTATTGAAAGGGTTTTTTGCGCACTTTACAAAAATAGACACCCCGGAATGCTTCATTGTAGTTTTTTTCACCAGAAAAGTTAGCACTGTTATCTTTTTTGGATGAGGGAAAGCCCTCTCCCGGTCGCATAGTGATTAAAACTCTATCAACCTTTGATAAGGGACTGGTCAAAAAGTATAGGGGGGGGGGGGGGGGGTGGGCCGGAGCATTTCGAAATATGGTTGATAAAAAACACATGACCTACCCCCTCCCTTCGGCACAAAAATGACTGACCCACCCCCTAGTTAAAACATGGATGTTCGGTTTCCTCTTAATAATCCAATAAAACCTTGTTCTGTGCTTGACAAAATTTGTTGATACACCAAGCAATATCAAAATCACAGAAATCATACCTTTCACTAAAAAGACGAATGTGAAAAACCGAACATTTCTTGTTTCAATGGACGTTATGAGTCTTGACACAAATATACACCAAAACGAGGGTATATTGAAATTATCTGTCACAAAGCACGAGTACGACATCCGCGCTAAGACTCCTACTAGAATGACGACGGCTATCACGTTTTCCCGCCAAAATATGGACTTTCAAACCCATTTACTTTGTCAAATGTGGGCGAACCCTCCTAAAGCTGAATTTCAAGGGACCATAGCCAAGCTCAGAAAGAGAAATAAAATTTCGTCGTTGCTTGTTTACGCTCTCCAGTCCATAAAACGCAAAAGTAGGCATTTTCACTTCGTAGTCGTGCAAAAACAGGAAATAAATGTACCAAAAAGCGTGATGAACGTGCGAAGTTGTTGTTTTGCTTATTGACTCGATTGCTTTTTTGACGTTCTCGTTGCCGTCCGCGTCGTTGGATCTTAAAGTCCCTAATGACGCTGGTTCACGTACGAGAGAAAATCTCGTACTCTTAGTCATCCTCTTCTTCTAATGGTCTGGAATTATCAGAACTCTAACTGTGATTTTTATTCTTATGACTTATTAAGGATTACCATATATTTGGTCAACCCAGAAGCAGGTGCGACATGGAAGTAAATCACCAACAAAACAAATGCAAAAAGATCTCCAATCCAAAATCAGGATTTACTGTTCATTTGGTAAGTGGATTACGATTTTAACTTGATTGAGGAAAAATTTCCTACGGGTAGCGAACACTGGGTTTAGTGTTTAGAGTGAAATGTGTTGCACTGATGAACAAGTTAGGGGAATTTTTTTGTAGTGTTTGAGTTCTAGAAATACACTGCCTGATAGTATTTTGCGTTCACCCACACCACGATAAGCCTACTCTACATTGTTCATAGACCAAGCATGCAACCCAAACAAAGCCAGGAAACGCCAAATAAAAAGATTAAAACCCTGCCAAAGAATGTTTTTTACAGGTAGTTACAAACTCAGTTGACCTGACTATTCATTGAAGTATGTGAGTATTCATGGAAGTATTTGAAACTTTTCCCCACAAGAGTATTTGAAGTATTTGGAAGTATATGAAACTTAAAAGCTAGCCTAGCTAAAGACGCGATGGATACATATTCTCATACTCATTTCCTTAAATGACACAGCTTCGTAAGTCATTAATCTAGTAATTTTACTATGCATTAATCAGTTTTGCTGATCGTGACGGTTAACGCCTTCTTTTCAGAAAAAGGATCCAGACGGTGATGCTATAGTCTCACCGCAAAATCTCACTCTGCAGCTTCGACCGGGTATTATTATTTTTATTATCATTTTGCCACATTTGAATGAAATACATTCACAAAATTCAAATGGATGAGGCAAGGGAGCCCATGGAAGCCAGTAAGGCTGATGAAAATGGCCACCTTTAAAAATATATGATATAACCATAGAAATAAATAGTAAGAAAGATTGCGAACATGGATTTACAAGTCGTCTTATTACTCGCTTTGCTTGGAAATATAGCGGTTCGACAGCTTCGTTTGAACAGCGCAAAAATATTCAACGGTTCCGTGTGAACAAAGTTTCTGCAGTAATCAAAATTTTTAACCGGTCGAAAATTCGACCGCTACCGAGTGAACCTAGCCATTGTATAATTTGACACGACGCCGACCCATTATCAAGTAGCAAACATAAACAAATTACAAGGGGTAAATCTTTTATAACGAGGTTCAATTTTGTGAATGATGAACGTTTCATTTTTACAGGACTACAGACAACCATTACTGTCAACGTTCTCACCCCGACTGACTTTCCAGTTGATTTGTATTACCTTACTGATGTGTCCCGATCCATTGAAAAGGAATCCATCAAGAGGCTTGGCCAGTTGCTAGGTAACTGATCGGGCACTGTAGGCAAATGTAACAAACAGGACCCGGGAAGGGGTCAATGGATGTTTACAAATAATGTCCCTCATTGACTGCAGAAGAAATATTAACTACCACCTTTAGGAAACGACAAACAACACAAATTTGAAAAGTGGGTTAGGGGGAGGGGGATCCAGATTGTTTTGTTCCCAGAAGTATACCCTGTAATTCCGACGGAAACGGTCCTCGTTTACTTGCGGATTAATAGCAGGCAAAAGGCGCTGCTACTAGGGTAGGTAGTTTTTAGTTTGGGAAAGTCAAAGAACGTTTGTAATTTACAGTCGTTTTGGGACTCACAAAATAAGATTACAGTAGACGTTCTCCTAACGGACACTTTCGTAAGCAGACAAGCTCCACTTTCGGCCGCCTTCCCAAAACCCCATTTTTCTTAACTCCTATACAAACTGTGTATTTTCCAGGTCCAGTAACGGACACCTTTTTCGAGTCCTGAGGGTGCCCGGTTACGACAGCTTCCACTGTGAATGGTCATTCCGTTACTGACTAGTTGTTGAATAAATACCCAAAGAAAAGAGCTGACAAAATAAACAGAAAAAGCTCCATTTGTTAGTTTTGAATGTCGAAAGTTATGGCTACACTATCATATCGCAGTGTAATTAATTACAGTATCATTTGACCTCATTTGAATCCGCTGACTAAATAAATGTATCTTAATCCAATTTAGACAATTTACCGACCTAAATCACTGAATGTGTAGCGACTTGTGGGCCTCAATTCGGGAACTCTGGAGGGACTTTTCTTTTGGGCTCCAATAGGACGGTAATTCCCGGGAAACGCTGTTATTGCTTTTTTTCGAGGGGGGTGTGGGGGAGGGGGGGCGTTACTTTCGGAATTCTACGGTGCCCCAAGAGAGAATGAGCTCATTCTCCCTTGGGTGCCATAAACCGGTCACAGAAATGGAAGTAGTACTCCATGCAATCTAATCACTCTAATCACTTTTCTAACCATATTTTTTTCCATATTTTAGCCGATGATATATCAAACTTGACGTCTCATTTTCGTCTTGGTCTCGGTGTGTTTGTTGATAAGCCGATATCCCCTTACATGGACTCTGAGCCGGAGAGGTAATTGCATTTGTATTTGGACTTCAGACAATGTCAGAGCGGTAGGCCCAATTTCCCCTAGACCAACGCTAAGGAACAAAAATGAGAAGAAAGTGCTCCCTTCCTTGACCTTTCAAATTGTTAGGCCTTAATTTTCAGTCGTCTCGGAAAAGGACGAAAATGTGGGGCAGGCAAGGGGGCCGGGAGCTCTGAAAAATAAGCGGGTAAGGGCGGAAAGAGGGGTAAGGTCTTAAACGGTGGGAGGCGTGAGAAATAGGGGGAGATCAAGCAACAATGCTTAATATTTCCAAATCGAAAAAGAGCTTTATTGAAGAAGCCAAGAAGAAGGGGATTGGAGTCGGAGATGCAAGGTACAGCAGGTAGGAGGTTTGGATCACCTATTTCCGCCGACCAAAAACTGTAGGTTACATACATCTTACAGTGCTATGACTTAATCCAACAATGTTGGACATGAAAAGAAGAACCCGAACACGAAGCCGTCCCTGGCTTAACCTCGCGTATAATACTGTTTTAGCTTTTTCTTTGGTTCACTGGATCTCGCCTTAATTCTATACATAAATTAAATGAAATTGAGCGAAATCAAAAGTCGAGAATTATTATTACTTTTTTGTTATTCCATTAGCCCTTGTTGGATACACGTTTTGTTACAGCTAACTCAGGACTTTGCGCTTTAAATGTAAAGTTATATATTCCGCAGTTCAAATCGATAAATTATATACACTTGTTTATATGTATATGTTCTCTTTCGTGCAACTGAGATAACTTTATCTTTTGGTTTACGTTTATCGCGTGTCTTCCAGTCAGGTCTCCTTTTTGAAAACATATTTTTTGCGTTTACTTTCTCGAAGGGTTGCTCGTCCTGATGCAGGAAATCCTAATTCCATTCCAACATTCGGTTATCGCAATGTCCTTCCACTGAATAAAAATGTCTCCCTGTTTCAGGTAGGTACGTTGTAATACCTCGCTCAGATTAAATTGCCAGGTCACTAAGCACAACCCTAACTGTAAAACTGCGTGTTAGAAGAAGAAATCCTGAATCTTTGAGACGAGTCTGTATCTAACAACCCAGAAGTATATGCAGCGTTGACAATAGGAAGCCTAAGCAACCGCGACGACAACGACTTTAAAGTGACATTTCACTGTCCTCGTCATTGTGGTTGCTTAAGCTCTTGCTAAACTGGCGGGTTTACAACTGTCGTCATGGCGGCCATGTTAGTTGGTAATACCAAAAGCGTTTTCCTTCGCTGGGGACTAAAAGCTGTTTTCATGAACATGATTTCTGCGAAAAGATTGTATTTTGACCACCAACCTGACCTTGTCACGCTTTTCCAAAGCAAGAAGAGGAGACAAAAATCATTCCTCAGCCTCTGTAACATCAGAGCGTTTTCTTTGCCGCGTGGCCAGCGAAATTTTATGGACCAAAAGAAGTTGTTTGATGCATAAGAAAAAAAGTTTAACTCTAACAGGACTGACCTGGTGCACCAACAAGGCTGTTGCTGTCTATTTTCCGCTTGGTGTTGCTGTTTTTGCTTTTTTTGGTATAGCACTGCAAGTGACCTGTGACGAAACACTGTAGTGTTTACATTCAATGAAACTAAATCCATATAATTGTTTTCAGTATGCCATTGAAAAGCTTAAATCGTCTGGGAATATTGACAGTCCCGAAGGAGGCCTGGACGCTCTTGTTCAAGTAGCTGCCTGTGGAAAGGTACATTGATGATTGTTTTGCCTCATCCTTTACGGAGGGGGGATCAAAAAACCGTGCACTGGTGAGAGCTCTCGCCTGGCGCCAATGTGGCATTTTCGGCATGATCGCTTACGGGAGGTATTGAGCTCACGAAAATTGTACCACAGGGGATCTCTTCCTGAGAGGACCGAACACATCTAAATTTTATAAGAGAATTCACTGCAAGTAGTTTCCAAGTTACGACATTCGTAGTTTCATGTTGTCATCGATCGCATTCTCTTAGTAGTGCGCTACATACAACGAGCACAAGGATCAAACCATACGACAGGGGGATAACAACAATAGAAAATTAACTAGGCCATCATCCATAAATGTGGGTCGCGGTCACTGACGTGAGAGTGTAACTGTAGTGATTTCACTGGGAAAAATGTGGTGGTTGGGATAGGTGGTCGCATAAGAGAGGCGGTCACACGTGGTCGGGTCTGACTGCAGTTTTGCCATAATCTGTAACGGTCATTTTGGAAAATTATGCTGGTTATATTGCTTTGTAGAGAATCGGTTGGCAAAACAAAGAAGAGGCCCGAAGAGTGGTGGTCTTAACAACTGATGCAGGTTACCACTGTGCGGGAGATGGACTGGTATGTTTTAATTTTTTTGTATTTGTAGTTGCATCGGTTTTTGCATAAGTCGTATTGCATTTGCACTTATGTTGATCCTTGCATGTGTAGTCTTCGTTGCATTTGCCTTCGCACTTGCATTTTGTAGTTGCATCGGGTTTTGCAAAAGTCGCATTGCATTTGCACTTATACTCATTGGTACTTGCATTGTAGCCTTCGTTGCATTTGCCTGCGTACTTGCATTTTGTAGTTGCATCGGTTTTTGCATAAGTCGCATTGCATTTGCACTTATATTAGTACTTGCATTTGTAATTTTCGTTGCATTTGCCTTCGCACTTGCTTTTGCACTTTCAATTGGATTTGCATCCGCATTTACAGTTGTATTTGCATGGAATTTGCATTCGCATTTGCGTTGATACTTGACTTTTTACCTGCATTGATATTTGCACCCGCATTCGTGACAGCTGCATTTGATGGCATTTGCATTCGCATCCCCTTTTACAGTTTGTAAGGGCGATGGAGTTATCCGATTGGCTTTCTAATGCATACCACATCCCACAAAGGCAAGGTTATGTTACTCTCTGGTGGAGAAACCTTTTTAGAGTAAAGAGTACATTCTTTACCTTCTCCAACCAAATGGCAGAAGCAGGTGTAAGACACAACGTCAAAGGGACACACGATGAAGCAACAACAACGTCGACGGCTACGAAAGCGCCACTGTGGGCTGCTTCAAACTTCACGTTCAATTCATTAAATGTTGGCAATTTCTTCTTTGAATTGAATTCTAAAAGACTTTATCACAGTTCAGGAAATAAGAAAGAAAGTCGTTGTCTTGTGTTCACGTCCTCGTGATAAAACGTGACATAAGGCATTTTCACGTCGTAGTCTTGCAATGAAATGTACAAAAAAAAAAGCGTGTTGTTGTTTTGACATTCTAAACCTATTGGTTTTTTGCCGTTGACGTCGCCGTCCACGTTGCTTTAGCTCCCTATTATTGTCACCCCAAATAAGGCGATTATCCGATCTATAAAACTTTTGCACAACCGCATTCTCTTTTAAGGTCGTGATATAGTATATATGCGCTATTGGTCGAGCGTGTGGTCATTAGTGAATTAGATGTAGGCACAAAGGCTGGCCCATCTTGCTGGCTCGGGTAGCCAGTCAGAATACAGGATTTGCTATGTCTTGCCCATTCTCAGGAAGCCATATGATAAAACTGATCAAGTGCATTACCTTGTATAGCTTGGGGGAGTGATTATTCCGAATGACGGTCTTTGTCATCTTGAAGGGCAGGAATACGCCGCATCATTACATATGGTACGTTGAAGAGTTAAAAACTGCTTCCAGGTCAGCAATATTCATTATACTTACAGGGAGGTATCAAGGCTCAGTAGTTGGCAGGCTAGACTTGCAATCTTAAGGTCGCTGGTTTCGAGTCCAACTCCAACCACTGGCTGAGATTTGTTTCTGATAGTGACGAGGTCACCCTGCGAGCATTTGTTAAGGTCGAGAAAAGGAGGCTCTCCCTGAACCACGTCAACCCTTTGAAGGCTCCGAAGGCCGAATAGCCTCCGAGCAAGCTCTCCAGGGCGCTCTAGCGGCGGGGCGGGAAAAGGAAGGAGAGCTTGCAACAGCGTCTCTGGAATTTGAATTCCACCTCAAATTCATCTGTGCCTGCCCGTCGAATGAGCTGCCAGATTTCCGCCAATCAGCGCGAAGCGGAAACGAGCGCGAATGGAACAAACTTTGAAAAGCAAGCGCCAAGGGTAATGACGCCCGGCATTACTAATGTCATCTCCACCGATCAGTATTTCGCATCGACTTTTTCGATGATAAAGAAAGACTGTATTACAGACTTTCTTGAGTAGGCCAACATCGAGCATAGTCAAAGAAGGGAGGGAGTGGCAGGGAGTGACGAGTTCAACTTGTGTATTATTTTTCGTTTCTAATTATTTTAGTGGAATGACTGTAAACTAGCAAGGAGAGCTAATGCGCTCTTCCACCACAAGCAAAGCATTTCGTTTAGACCAAGAAACTAAGATTTAACAAGAGTGTTGAAAGCACGCCCGAGTAAAAAGAGAGAAACGAAATTTCACCAGCGAGCTCGAGTTTGAGTTTATGGCGTACCATTGTCGCAATATGTAAGGGAATCCGGTGTCCTGGAAATTTTTGCCCGTGGAATCCGGAATCCTGAGCTTTAGAATCCGGAATACAGCTCAAGGAAATCCGGACTTCTGCTAGCGATTGGAATCCGGAGTCCAAGTTCTACTGAGAAAGAATCCAATCCAGTGGCTGTAATCTGGAATCCACGGCGTGGAATCCAAAAATTTCATCAACTGAAAGACTGTCTTGGATTTCTTTAGATGGACTGACCATTGAATAAAAATAATTCTCTTGCACAGGCATTATGGCGCCACACAACAAGGAACTTACAAATAATTTTGTACTCTCTTTTCTTTAGGATTATCCTTCACCAGGATTGGTTCGCGAGGTTTTGCTGGAATCGAATGTCGTTCCAATCTTCGCCGTCTCCGCTAAAGAAAAACCAACTTATGAGGTAAGCGTTGAATTAAAAAATGTTTTGATAAAAGTGTTAACTTTCAGGCGTCATTTTTTTATTTCTCGCAGTAAATAATTTGGCGAAAGTAGACTTTATGAATTGACCTTTTTTCCGAGACTACAGATCTTTGCACGAAGAAAGAGACACACTGGCATTGATGAGTCTTTCGTAGCATGCCCAGTGCGTGAAAGAGAGCAATATGCGGAAAGACGGTTTAAGTTGAAAGCTTTTTATAGACTAAGCATCAGGCGCATTGTAAAAGAAGTGGAAATTGCACAAAGCAGAAATTTAAACCTCCTCTCTCTGTTATCCTAAAGGATGTTTCAAAGGAGCACGAGTCACCTCCTTCAGAATTTAAAAGTATAGCCAGTAATTTAAAAGATCTTAGTACAGCTTGAACCTAATTTGCTTTCCCCAATTTAGAGACTAAAGCTGACTTCCATGAATCCATCAGTAAACATTAGTTCAAAAGAGTGCTTAAATAGTTTTTCGGTTGAGGCTTAAATAACAATTACATAGCCCTCCATCAATTAAGCAGCTGTACAATAAACTGAATCAGATTTTGCCTCGGAGGTATTTAACTTTCTGGGCCCAGTTGTTCAAATCGTGGATAATGCTATCCACTGAATTAATCTCTTGCTATCAAGTGGATAACGCAATTATTTTCCCCAATAATCATAACTATAACAAAATTCTCAAATCTGATTGGCTATCAGCTGCCCTGATTTCAGCCTTAATTGGACAGTTTGATAGGACAGTACGCGTCATGCCTAAGTAATTGGACAGTACGCGCCATCACGCGCGCGCTTAAATGGCTTTTTTTTTCACTGCTAGCAAAGCAAAATTTCGAATTTCTTGTGTTTTGATTTAAAAAATAGCCTATTATATCACAAATTTTGTTAAAGTTATGATTAATTGGTAACAGAACTTCGTGTCGTCCAATTCGGTCTGTAATCATACTCGTGATTAAACAAATCGGACTCCCGCTACGCGGTCGTCCGATTTTGTTAATCACTCGTATGATTACAGACCGAATTGGACTCCACTCAGTCCTGTTACCATTACTTATACTTGTTCGCTATATCCGTTTGGATAGCGTCATCCGACGTATGAACAACCGGGGCTTGCTGATGAGGAAGTTGATTGCCGGTTGGCAGCATCTCGCGCTGCACCTGTCATTGCAACTATCCATATGTGATACTTGCAAGGATTGTAGAAATTATGGCCAGTGGCTTTAAATGCATTTTTTGCGGAATCTAATTCTCGCTACTGTTAGCGGTTTTCCCCCATGCACCCTTCAACTCAAAATAAAAGCAATTTTGTCCACTTTAAACACTTATGCTTGGAGGCGTTGTCTGTTTGAGAGCTAACCTGCAACCAGGCGTCGTAATTGTGTTGTAATTTGTTATCCACGGAGCGCTTAGGAGTAGTTAAGAACTCGTACGCGTTGAAACGTGTCCGTGCGTTCCAGATCGAAATGGAATTTGAAGCGTTGGTTTTTAAGGACAGGGGAAAACCGGAGTACCCGGAGAAAAACCTCTCGGAGCAAGGGAGAAAACCAACAACAAACTCAACCCACATATGGTGTGGACGCCAGGATTCGAACCCGGGCCACATTGGTGGGAGGCCGGTGCTCTATGCAATACGCCACCCTTGCTCCCCCAAAAAACACAGTAGGGACCTTAAGATCCGACGACGGTGACGGCAACGGGAACGCCACAAAAGCAATAGGTTTAATTAGCAAAACAATAATTTTGCACTTGCATCACGCTTTTTTGTACATTTCTTTGCCGTCACTGCACGACTACGCTGTGAAAATGCCTAATTTCACGATGTACAGAGGGTCGTACAGAGGAAGTACACAAGCGACGACGAAATTTCCTTTCTCTTTCTGAACTTGAATTATATGGTTCGTAGGAATTCAACTTTGGGAGGGTTCGCCTACATTTGACAAAGTTAGTGACTTGGAGTAATCGCGATGAAGATTGAAAGAACGCGAATTCACTTTTTCAGCGACGTTTTCTCTGCCGTCACCGTCCTCGGATCTTACGGTCCCTAGTATTGATATGGGGAGGGCATGGTCACAGGCTAACTAGGAGCTAGAGAGGAGCCCTACACCCTGAGGGATACTGAAGCCCCATTGCCCCTCCCTTCCTTGTCTGTACCCGTCTGCCCCCGTACTAGGTTCTCCAAAAGAGGTTGCAACTGTAATCGTAAATTCAATGTTTCACCAAAGTTACTTTATCACAAAAATGTTTGTATGACATGCGCAAATATTGAAGCTTTTACTTTTCTGCCGCATGTACCAATAGTTAGTCCTTACAAATTTTTTGACTTACATTTTCCAGGAACTGGCCAGGTTTCTAGGAAACGAAACTTATGCGGAAACAGGCGAGCTGAAACAGGGCTCATCCAACATTGTGCAGGCCATCGGACAAGCCTACAGGGTGAGCTTCAAAATAATACAACCGACATTTACGGCCTATAAGTCAGGACAGTATTCTTCTAGGCATTAGGGTGGCGAAAACTGTCATCAAAAGACTAGAAAAGAAATCTGTTATCAATGATGTATAAAACCTTACATGGAACGACACCAGTGAAAATATTTAAGATCAAGTTTTTTGGTGTCAACGGTAAGTTTACTAGTTAGCAGGAATTCTTAAGACAAAACTGGCCCTCCCGCACCCCCGCTCTGATTATCTTAAGAGTCAGTTAAGCGCGGTTTGGGACAGCTTACCCTCAGAATTACATCACGCGACTTTTTTAAGTGGTTTTAGGGCAAAACTGAGTGGCGCAGATAATTAAAATGTTTAGACACATAAAAGCAGCCTATATTGTTTCATGCAAGTTTCATTTACTTGTTGTTGATAAGTAAGCTGATAAAAGGAAAGTTCTCTTATAATAAGTTATTTTACCTTATCTACATCTCTCCACGATTGACCGAAGAGTATTTATTGTCATCTTCTGTGAAGAGCTGTAAATCTAGTTTTTTTTTTAAAAATATACTGAAATCAACTTAAAAAAAGAGAATTAGGTCGTGTTAATTATAATTCCGATACACTTTACCCTTTCAAGAAAATATGGGGAAGGTTTGAGAACGAGCCAATACTGCGAGGTTGTGGGTGGAGGGGTTGGGATGAGTCTTCGGGTAACCCTTTGCATCTCCTTCCCTATTAGTGTCTCATAAATTTTTACTTTTTCACCTAACACCCCCTAATCTATGTCAAGTGCAAACTTTGTAGCTGAGCTGTACTTTCCTCCTCGGTCAGAGACCTAGATCTGTACCTTAGACTTACTTCATCGAATTACATTAGCTTTTTTAGATGGCGCTGGTTTGTTTGAGGTTGTTCTTCCCAGCGAAGTCCAAATGTCATAGTACTGTATATTTCCAAATCGCAAGTCAGGTCTGTCTTTCTACTCAGTTCGATTTGTAAATTTTATCCCTGTAATTTCTTCTTCTCTTTTTTGCGTTCCGCTTTTAGCTTTAAAAGTGACTGCTGGTTCGCCTGAGACCACAATATCAGAGAGATGGTTATTGTCATCTCGTCTGCACAGAATCAGGTCAATGAAGAATAATCTAAAGCTTCTCACTTGGACAAAGTAGATTGCAAAGTTCAATAGAGCGCTTAAATACACGACACAACCCGTTCCATAACGCCACGCGTAATCAGTTGTAAAGTCACGCTGTGGCTTAGCTATCTGCGTATATGCAATGTTTCCTAAAAAGAAAAAGAATGGGATTATAAAAGAGAATGTTAATGCAACGAGAAGTGTGGTCCCCCTAATCTTTTTGAGGCGTAGCTCGGCCTGAAAATCTCTCTTCGTCACCGTGGCAACCTGTCGTCTTCCGCTGTCCCATACGGTTTTCATCAAACAGAGGTTGACATACGTGACGAACATTCCTGGAAGAATGTACTGTATTGGAAGAATGATCCATGTTACTCTAAAGGGAAAGAAGTGTTCGTTATTTTTACAGATGACAGTGTAGTGAGTGTCGTTAAGGACCACAGTTGTTCCGTCATATGTCGCCGCAGGGAGTAACATGAAGAGTGCTCCCAGTAACCACGCAAAAATGATCATTCTGCGCATGCTCCTGGTTGAGACTGTGCGAAAAACGGTGCGAGTCGCTAAATACTTCTCAATACTTATCACTACAAGGGTGTTTACGGTAGCAGCTGAGAACAAGAAGTTAGTATACCGCACCGCCTTGCAAGCCCACCCTCTTTGAAATACATCAAACGAGATTTGAATGCAGAGTAGAGGTGCCGAGACTGCCGAGTTAAGGAGATCCGACAGAGATAAACTCCTTATGTATAAGTTCAGATTTGTAACGAAGCGATTTGTCTGGATAACACCTCTCTTCGGCTTTTTCCCGAGAAAGTAAAATATGCAACAGTTTCCAAGAAATCCCACTATACCAAGAAATAACAAAACGACGCATAGAACACGTTTTGTGATGTTTCCAGCCGGCGTAAAAACGTAGGTTAGGCCCAGTGTCTTTGTGTGATTGCTCAACTGAGTTGAATTGCTTCCAAAGAGCTTTGAAGGTAGCCATGGGGTGGGGAATATGGTTTCGTTGTTCATGGTTAGCTATACTCAGCCCGCGAAGTTTAATAAGGCAGCCAGGAAGCTCACCATGATCCGGTACCTGTTTTAGCCACTCTGTTAAAGAAAGAAAACTTAAATTAAGAACTAATGTATGACGTTTTAGATAACAAAACGTGTTAGTAAATCATAGAGGAAATACAAAGGAAACCCTTGGATTACCGAATTTAAGTAGCGTAAAAAAGAACCCATTTTTACCAGACCCTCCTTTCTGGATCTTTTTTCCGCGGATTAGCATGAAAATGGCGAAAATTTTCCTAGCTGGCCGTAATTTTTCGTTTTTGGCGAAAGCGCATATAAAGCTATTTGTTGGCGAATATTTTGGATCCTTCTTTCTTGCTCTCTTTTCTCTTTTTCCGTTATTTTCTATGTGTAGTATTAATTGTTAGTCAGTTGATCGTCTTTCTTTCTCATAGAATTGTTGCTGAATATCTTTAATCCAGAACTTGAGAAGGAAATTTTATCTAGAACGAGTAGCTAGGTAGGGGATGGTGAAATTGGCAGCCAATTTTCGCCCAAATTTTAGCAGAATTTTGTTTGTAAAACTCTGGCAGGATTGGTTAGAATTTCTCAAAATGAGGTGTTTGTGCAAAGATCTATCCCTTCCTAATTTGTCGTGCTTACTGAACTTAATCGCTTCAACTGAAAGCTAAGTCCGTTCAGAAATGCATAATCTGCGTCGCTCTAAATTGGCTCGAATTGGCTCGATCCGTCCATGGGGTTAACATACTGAACATGAGAATTGCCTTTCTTCCAATTTAAAAAACCTGTTCCTCGAAAAAAAAAACGTTAACCCACTTGACGAACGTTTGTCGAAAAAAGCCAATTTGTGACAAATTGGTTGCGGAGAATGTTTTGCTCCGATTTTGTCAGCGAAAATACTTTTATCTTACTTATTCTTCTCCAAATTAAACGGAAAGGATTAACATTTGTAGGTAGAATATGGTGCAATATTACTCCAGATCAGGTAAATTTACAGTGGGAAAGAGAAGAAAAAACATAGTTTGACACAAATCAGATATGACAAGCCAGAATGGGCCATTTTTACGATGACGTCTTTTTACTACTAAGATCAGAACGTTTTGTTTTTCCCATCATATTGAAATTTGGTAGTCCCAGTGAGGGTTAAATAACAAAAGATAATTTGCTCAAGGAAGCAAAACCCTGAAGGATTCTGGTCGCAGTATTAAAACGACGCTATCGTGCAAGTGGCCTAGACCTCCGAAAACCTAGTCTGCTACACAGCCGTTTTTAGTGTCGTCACGCAACGCTCCTCCATTGCGTGACGACACTAAAAACGACCTAGAGGACCTTTATGTTCTCGTGGTGTTCCAAGAGAGGCAGCGTGGCCGAGCGGTTAGAGCGCTGGACTTGCAATTCGGATGCTCCGAGTTCAAGTCCCGCCCTGACCGCCAGCTGGATTTGGTCTCGGTAGTCCCCGAATTTAAATCCTCGACCACGCTTCATTGTAAATGGCCAGCTGGTTTGCTTCCGGCCAGTTGGGATCCTTAACCCTGTTATGTTGGATTCAACTTCTTTGTTTCAGGAATTTGCTCGGCCCTACTGGCATTAGTGCTATAAATACTGCCGAGGGTAAATAACGGAAATTTATATATTTATTTTTTTTCATTTGGTCCAAATGTCCTGGAAACGACTCCGGCCCGTCGAAATAATTGGAAGTTCAATTATAATGGGACAGTAATCTTCTGCTCTTAGTGTTGTATAAGTATATTTGATTGTTTTTGAGAAATACCTTATAATAGGAAATTAACGTAACTCTCCATGAAATAAAGGTATTGGAAATTAACGCCACTTAGATTCGCGCTAATGACAGTGTGATGGAAAACGACTGTCGAATGAAGGAAATTAACGCAAAAGGAAGGGTAACATTTCAGAATGAAGGAAATTAACGCGACGTGCACAAAGAAACAAAACATGTTGAGACAACAGGAACAAATTTCAACAAATCATCCGAAATGGAAACTTTGTTCGTAGCACTTTCCCTAAACGTACGAAGGGGGCCAAGTGAAGAAATCCTGCCAGTTCGAGGGTTCATCAGGGTTTTACTGGTGCTGGCGGATCTCCATCTGATAAAATACTCCTCTTTCTTTGGTGTCAAGAATGTGCAAAGAGTATTGAGATTTTGAGGCCGAAATAATGGCAATCAAGGTCGCGGAAATTAAGGTTTACAAAAATGAACGTGACTTGAATTAACGCTCGTGTGCTAATTTAATGAAGCGTTATTATAATTTTCTACAATTATGAAACTAGAGAAGAGTAAATGATGATGAAGCAAAGACATAAATTTTGCTCTAAGAAATATCAATTTAAATTGAACCCTTGGATGTGCCGCACTCTATAATAATAATAATAATAATAATAATAATAATAATAATAATAATAATGAATAATAATAATAACAACATTTTTTTAAATTTTAAAAAATAAACAATAAAAGATTTATTGATACCAATGCCTATTTACGACAAATTCGCTTAAAAAGCTATTCAGTCAAAACACTGTTTGCAATTCCTCTCGATTAAAAAACACTTAATTTTGATTGGAAAAGAATCATTTAATTAAAAAAAATATTCGGATTAAAAACATGTCATTTCAAATTTCGAGTAGAAAAAAAACTATTTTCAATGATAAACGCATTCTTACCAGGAAACTGATTACTAAAGAGGAAGAAAATAAAATAGCGTTCTCAATGCCTTATTAACCGAATATGTGTGTCCTGTTTCAATATCGAAGTTAATGTCCGACATAGCAATAATAATAATAATAATTGCCCACCGTGAACAGCCTTGCGAAGACGCGCGCGGGCTGCGAGGCGACAGCCTAATAAAGCCGTGCGCGAAAGTTCCAACTGAGGCAGAATTGATCTCATTTGCATCATTGCCCGCTGGAATTTTTTATTGCCTGCCGCTAAGAAAAATAATAACGCCACAAAGTTTACTGTGTCTTTTGTAGCAAAATAATTCGGAAGGCTTCATTGGCGCACCATAAATCTTTATTTTTCCTGAAAAGTAGACCTCCTAAGCTTTAAAAAGCACGCTCAAGTGGATATTCTTGCAAATCTGGCCAAAAATGAACACCATCAGGTTTTGAAAATCATATAGGAAAATACTAGTCTGTTTAATGCCGGTAAATCTTTTATTCCCAACCATCAAAGTTTGTTTCGAGGAAATTTATGTGTAAGTCTATGAGTAGCGACTGTCATCGCGAACTATTAGCGACTTTATCGTATTATTTTGTCTTGCCTGCCACATTTAGGTCTCGTTTGAGTTACAAGTATTCGTTTTCAAAGACACAGTTTTACAAGATGCTTATTTAGATACCAGCAAGATAAATTAAAATTTCCTGGTATTTTGAGCTAATATTGTTGGACAAAGATAATCTAAATAAAATTTATAAATACTTACCCTCCAAGCTGAGTTCAAACATAAAATAATTGCACATTTAACGAAGGTAGTATAATCTTGTTTGGATACTGCTTATCTATTTGAGCAGGTGAGTTTTGAAGCAATCGACAACAATGCTGTTGATTAATAAGCATATGCAAAGTAACTAAAAAGAAACCTCAATCCATGCGCCTTAGACAACCGTAAAGAGAATTGTTCTTTTCAACCAGGAGAAAATCGGAAACGTTTTGTATTAATTAACTGAGTCTAAAGAAAATGAAGCTTCACTAATGACTAGATGCTTGAAAAGAATATATTTCACTTCCGTCGAACACTGCACAGTATTTTCTATTTTCTTGCTTACATGGTTATGGGATTTTGAGGTAGGGTTTGATTTCAGGCTTGATCATATTTGTTTCATAAACTGTCTCATACAACTAATGTCGTTTTAGACAAAAACGGATATTCCTACAATTTCAACATGCAAATTTTTAAAGTTTCTTTCTTCTTATAGCAGAAGTTGTAGATTGTTTGTTCTAACACGAAACAGGAAAGCAGTCTAACTATAAAACTTGTGTCTAAGACTCTCAATGGAAATTTTAAGCGCTCGCCGGAAACATTGGCCAAGTAACAATGTGGTGCTTCTGGTCGCTGTGTGCTTTTCTAGCCAAGAAACAATCTTTAATAGAGCATCTGTTTACGAGAACCGTTGCGTAATGATAAAAAAAAAAAGTTTTTGGAAGGGCTTACGTAAACCTAACTGGATTTCAAGCATCAAAAGTGTGATAAACTGCTTTTATTGTAGACCCCCACTTTCCCGGACAGCGCGTTGGTGCTCCTAGTGAAGGCAGTTTGTTATAGAACGGCTTGCGCCAGGAGAAATTAGGTCGAAACCATTTGCTTTAAACAGATATCATATGTTGACATTCAGATTAACATTCATTAACACCCATTGATTAACATTCACTTTAAAGGAGTTATTTTTATCCTTTTTGTAAGTTCATCTAATTTAACGCTACCACATGGGAAAGAAAGTACTTTATGTAAGTAGATAAAATTTCTCCGAGTTGTATTATCTTAACTCTAGAGATAACCCTGTGAAAGCTTTCACACTAGTAAATTCCTAGTTTCTTTTTGCAAAATCCTTAGTAAATATGCTCTGATGCAAACGTTTGCTAAAGTGATTTCATTTGAAAGGTAACATCATAAGGATTTATTCCCTGGTTTAAAAACTAGAGCGGAAAATCAACTTTAGCTAACTTTTCCTAGGAGAATTTCGGTATGGATTCCACGTTTGGATATCTGCTTGTTGTAAAGATGCGAGATATATTCTATATTCTTCCTTGAGGAGGTTAAGGGTGTTAATAAGCAGCGGAAGCAAGGCTTCACAAAAACAAATACATGCATGTTGGGGGTACAGTACAGTACCGCAAATGATCCCCATTGTCGACCGCAAGAGATCCCGTGAAAAGTAGAGGAATAGAATGGATTTCAGGCGTGGATGGTAAATTTGCTGAGAACTTGGACAACGCGTAGAGCAATGAAATGAATAAAAGGATAAATAACCGAACTGTTTCCTAGTTTTGGCATTTTATTATCCTTTCTTTCGAGCATTTGATGTTTCGTTGCTGTGAAAATTTAGGGCAGGAAGGACTTTGAGGAAACTTGTCTTTCAGATTTTAACGCCTACGAATAGAGAAATATGACCCTTGTAGAGGTTTCCGGTTGATTTCGAAATACACCTAGCAACTACAGCTCGTGAAAATGTCGCGTCTGCTAGAGACAGAGACAGTTATAAAGATACAAATCAGGGAAACAGAAACGAAGGAACGAGTAAGAGGAAAATTTTGTATTAAGAATTCCCCAAATGGGGTTGTACTAGAGCAACTTTTATTTGGGTCGTTTTAGAGACTTAAGCCGTTACACTAAGTTATCATTTTCTCAAGTTGATACGAGGTATATTAAGATACAATGAGGTAGGATTTGAGGAATTTGTTGTTAAGAATATTGTATCTAATTGAAATGCAGTATGTGAAGTTAAGTTCAGTGTAGCTTTAATGCTAACCACCAAATAAGCAAGACACTGCTTTGCTGTGCAAGAGCTATTGTTTCACTGATATTATTTGAGTTTTAAATGTAGTTTTACACTTTATTTTATTTTTTTTTAAGTCTTGGCATTTATTTGTTAAATGAATTCAGTTCAATTAATACTTTTTGTTGCAATAATAAACGTGATACGATGGTCCAGTAACTTGAGTCCAGGCCGTTCTAATTTTCCTCTTGGGATCATTTGCGGTCGACAATGGAGATCACTTGCGGTCGAGGATCACTTGCGGTCCATTTTGGGGATCATTTGCGATCTGGGGATCATTTACGGTACTGTACAGTTGTGTACCACACCGCATTTACGTGATTAAACCTCGCCAACCGATAGTTGGCGCTCGGTTCTGAAACCAGATGTATCCTTTTCCCTTTACCAACAGAAAATAGCTAGCAAAGTAACAATACGTGATGTCAATTCTGCCGGCCTGAATTTACGATACACCGCTTTCTGCTCGTAAGTATCCTTTAATTAGGTGCATTTTCACTCGCGCTTAATTCTCACTAGCGTTCGCACGTAAATTTTACGCGTGTAAATTTCATAGAGGCAAAGAATTACACGAAAGGTCAGGCGTAAACCTTTTAGTTCAACGAGAGTTTAACTCTTACTTTTACGCGAGACCTTTCACTGGGTATTTTCTTTATTTAATTTAAGCGCGTAAAATTTACGTTCGTGCGCACGTAAAAATTGAGCGACAGTATGAATACACCCTTACTTAAAGAAAAATATAACGTCTTATAGAGCAAAAATCAATCTTTTTACTCTAGCCAGTTTCAAGCTTTTTACAATAATTTCCCAGTGTAGCCAAGAGCTTCGGCATGAATTTCTTGTTCGACTAGTGCTGTAACCTTTTAAACAAAACATATTCAGAAACCAATTTGATAAGGTCAATTACCTTTTAAGTTGTAAGGAAACCTGAAAAAATTGCAAATTTTTTCCTCCTTTAACATTTTTATGAGATTAGTTAAAGCCAAACAATGCAAAACAAATCCGCCATCCTCCATTTGCGGTCCTCAACTAACACTTGAATGCTTTTTACGTGTTGTTTTTTTTATTAGGAAAGGAAAGGTTTATGAAAACACAAGAACTTGTACTGGTGTTGAATTAGGAGAAACGGTATTTTATCTATAATATTATGGGTGACGAATTTCTCCTTAATTTTGACGTGAAATTTCAGCGTCAATTTATAATTTCACAATCATGTGAAATTATAGAATTACCATGGCAACCTTCCGTACGTCTCAATAGAGAACTTAAGATGGAGACGTTTTCGGGGCGACGGCGACCGGACTGGCAGAGAAAGCCTGGAACTAAGGCAGCCGTCGCTCCCCGTCAAAAATAGAACATTAAGATCGCAGTGAACTCAGAAGGACGGCGCCTTTAATTAGAAGAATACCGAAGAGGAAAATATGGCTTCACATAAAGAATTAAGAGAATAAATATTTGCTATGCAGACAACATGTATCGGATGAAGAGTTTCTCGTTTTGTGGGAAAATTATGAGTCCAAAAATCCCGATTTTCCTCGGGACAGTTACGATCCGTTCACGCTAAAAAACATGCGGGATGCAGCTGAGTTCAAGGCAGAATTTCGTGTTGAAAAAAAATGATCTCCACAGGCTTGCGAAGCCTTTTAAATTACAGGAACATTAAAATGCTACCAAGGAACCGTATTCTTAGTTTGGTATTGAAATAATTCCCGGGAAATACTTGCATGCAGCAACAACAACAACGGCAACAACTTTATTTCGGTATTCCCACGCCGAGTTAGTACATGGTATTACCTACTATTCTATATAATTTTCAATGCGTTTCATTTATACGATATTCCTACGAAAAGAGCGAACTAAGAACACACAATTAAAATATCGGAGTTCATATTTTTTGTCTGGATACTTTTATTTGGCTCGTGGGAAAATTTTGTCCCATGTCAAGCTCACTTACGGTTGGCTGTTTGCCAAGTTGGATCTTGACCCTGTGACATGAAAACATAGAAACATTCAAAGATGTAAGTTTAGATAACAGAGCTTGGAAATCGAGCTTGAAATGTGCCTCAAAGAAAACAAGGACAATTTAAGAACGATAATCTGCAAAATGTTGGTTGCTAAACGCAACAAACCTGATTGAAATGAAAGTTAAATACTCACGTTTTCGCCACAACGCCAAACAGACCAGTTTCACGTCGCCGACGGGACCACGACGGCAAGGTGGTGAGCACGAGCATGCGCAATATCCAACAAATGATGATGTCACGTCCGGTTGAAGTTGCCGTCGCCCCGAAAACGTCTCTATCTTAAGTTCCCTAACGTCTCTATCTTAAGTTCCCTAATGCCAAGATAGCGCTGACGAAGTTTTAGAATTCGATGAATTGAGATGTGAGGGCATTAAAAGAAGCTTTAGAAACCTAACCCGCACACGACAGAGCACATCATGAAGGATTCTAAGAGGTATTTTGTCGAAATACTCGGAAAATTCTGAACTTAAGCCAACTCTCGAGAGCTTCGAGTCCTCGATCGATACGATAAAACCAGGATAAACATGTCCAAAACCCACGATTGCGAAGGTAATTCGTCACCCATGTTATGAAAAGGTAATCAAATAGTATACTCGTGAAATTAGGAAATAATTTCACTTGCGTTTTGTCCAAATCCTAACAAAACGCGCTTAAAACCTTCCCTAATTTCACTCGTCACCATTTGATTACACATACTAAAATTGCTAAATGTGATTTGTTTAGCCACGAAACAGTTAGGAGTCCGTAAGCGCTCTTTCGAGCTAGTGCTGCAGTATTCGTGCGTTCAAGATGAAATTGAAATTTTTAAACTGTTATTGTTTGAGGAAAAGGAGAGGAGAGGGGAAAGTGGAGAAGCTCTCGGAGCAACGAAAAAAAAAAAGAAGCAAAACATGATAACCTACACATGGTGTCGAAATCACAGAAGAGACTTGAATACAAAGAAAATGTGGCCAAATACAGAATTATCGAACGTGTTAGTATTTCGATGACTTACCGTAAAGTTCCAAAAGTAACGACCCTCATTACTTTCGGATTTAGCAGCCTTTTCCTATCGCTACTTTCGGAGGGTCGCTACTTTCAGGTAGCTAAAACGTGTATCGTACATGGGCTGTACGACGTTACGATGATATTGTGAAAATATTCACACTTTATTTGGAGAAACTTATTTCATGTTATTGCTTTTTAAATAAATATTCAAAAGAATTCTTCTATTACGTTGTGGGTATTCATAAACGAAAGGAAGACTTTGAAAAAAAGAGATGTAATGTACCTTTTGAGTTACGTAAAGGAATATCAAAGATCATAATAACCGTTAAAAGATAAATCTCGGATCAGTTTGGTAAAGCTTGTTGTAACTATATATAATTTCCATTTTTTCCACCAAGAAGGGAAATCAATTTTGAAGTCATCACTACTTTCGGAGGGTCGCCACTTTTGGCATTTGCTAACACCTGTGAAATTTTATCTCTTCTTTCGAAGGGTTGCTACTTTTGGGGGGTCCTTACTTTGGGAACTTTACGGTATTTGTTAAACTTTGCTTTAGTACTATTTACAAGCGTGACAAATAACGTTAATTATTTCACTTGTGAGGAAAAAGAATCGAAATTTAATCGCTTTACTTGAAAATCAGCAACCAAGGAGAAAGTCACCTTGTTAGACTGTCTGTCCTGGGCTTTCGAGTCAAACAGTTTATCAAGTTTATTTAAATTTAGTAAGTGTGTATCTCAGTTCTTTTTTTTTTGTCGTGTTTGATTTATTTGTCTGCAGGTTTCCTTTAAGGTGTCTGTATCAACCAGTAAATGCTCGGATGAATTACCAAGAAAGTGAGTACTTAATGGAACATTGTTCAAGGAGTGTTGAAATAAACCCAGCGTATTTCCTTCATGGTTTTGTTTTTCCCTGTTGCTGGCTAGAAATTTTCGCGCCCTTTTCTCAAGCAATTAGGAAAGCCCAAACCAGCCGTTTGCATGTGTTTTACCGCACTTTTGATGCCGGCGACTTGTACTCGCATTCAGTTGTGGTATGTTTATTGTAGAGCCAGCATTTTTTTTCTGATTGGCCCCAGACACTTGAACTACTATAAATAACTGTAAAAAGAAGGCTACCAGTGACTTAAAGTGATTAATACGTGGTAAACGTGAGCCCCACAGCTATACGTTATTGGCTAATACAAGCTGCAGCTCTTACACATGTACAACTCTAAAACATTATGGGTCATGCGATGACTTTTCTGAAAATTCGGAAAGAGGCATTAGGGTTCTCGCTAGCTGTAGGATAATTATATTTAGGAAGGCTGTTAAATAATCTATGACGAGTCTGCAAGATGATATAAACATTATGTGATGTGGCGCCGTTGGGGGCTTTAGTTGGTGGCCATCTTGGATCTGACTAAAAAATCAGGTTTATGCAAATACTTAGGAACTAAGCCTATAGAGTGTTTTCACATGACGTCACGGCGGCCATACTGGTGTCCCAAAACAATGAAACGGCGGCCATGTTGGTGTCCCAAACTGGTCCTGTGGAAGTTGAACTCCTTTCTTATGCAAACGCTTTCTTTTGTTCCAATAAATTTGCATCGATGCTGGTCACGTGAGTGAAAACACTCTATTTTATGCTTGAGGCGAAAAATATTTTATGAATATTCATTTTTCTGCTTTTGATGCTTTTTGACAAGCCCAAAGTATGGCTTGCAAGCTTGTTACTTATGACGTCATAAATCGTCCCAATAGTTTCCAACCATCAACAAATCCTGCCAAAGTCTGTCTAAGAAACAAAGGTTATGGCACAAAATCATTATGAATCCCCGGCATTTTTTTTAAATTTATCTGATTAAAAGGCTTTTGTTTCTGAGAATAATAATTGTCCTTTTCTTGTGTTAATCAGCTTTTCCATCAAAACCCCATACGGACAAGTGTTTCTAAAGCTGTCTTACATTTGTGAATGCGATTGTGAGAGCAAGGTAAGTTTGGTTTCGTTTCAAGTTATGCACTACTCTGTTTAATCTTACGTTAATTACTTAAGCTGATACACAGCGTCAAAAACATTCAAATCGTAAGGTACCGTTTAGTTCCCTCTACATTGTTTGGTGTAATTCCCAAAGTGTCGTTAAGATGGAGGGCTTAACCTGCGACATGCTCGTTGCATTTGCCATGCGGAATCAAACGATCAGAGGTTGAGTTTTTTAAACTTGTGATCATGTCAATTTTTAAGGCCATTTAACTAGCTAAGGGTTTGTGTGTGTTTTTTTTTGATAAACCACCATAACTTTCATTTACGTAAGCTTTAGTTTGGAAACCAAGAGACTTTTGTTCGTCACAGTTCAAAAAGACGAAGGTGCTAATAATCAGGGCAAAAAATCCTTGATTAGAAGTTGCCATGCCATTATAATCCGCGTTCATCAGTATGTGATAAATGAGAATAATCTGTCGGCTGTTGATAAACATAAGCACTTGGGCATTTGGATTGAATCTTCTTTAAGGTGGGATGCTCATATCAATTACATTGTTGGTAAGGCAAATCGAGTATTGGGTCTAATAAGGAGAACGTTTGGGTCAAAAGATCCTGTGCCAATCAAAACAGCTTTTATCGCTTTAGTTCGTCCTATTCTGGAATATGCCTGCCCAGTGTGGAATCCATATTTGGTTAAACACACACACAGTATTGAATCCATTCAGCGTCGTGCTACTCGATTGATATGTGGATCTCATAATTCTTACACTGAAAGGCTCACTGAACTAAACTGGTCAACATTGGAGCTTAGAAGAAAATACCTTTGCCTGGTTCAACTTTACAAGATAATTCATGGCTATTCTGATATTGATTATACCACATATGTGGATCTGACTGGCCCGACAAGAACTAGAAGAAACCATGACTTTAAAATCAGGCCTAGAGCAGCAAGGACAAACTATTTTAAATTTTCATTTTTTAATCGTTAAGTTAATGACTGGAACTGTTTACCAAACTCCGTTATGTCTGCTTCCAGTTTGAACTCTTTTAAAACTTTATTACTTAATTATCTTTGTAAATAGTCATATGTTTCCCATTTCCTACTGAATTTGGATTTTCTTTTTTATTTAATATCTAAGTAGTTTATAGTATAGTTATGTATTAGTTTTCTATTCTTAATTGTTTTATCTTTTCGTTTTGGAGGGCAGTTTTTATATGGGAATTCAGTTTCCCCCTATTGCTTTCCTTTACCTATTGTACTTTTATATATGTATATATATTTTTATTTTGTACATTGGTAAAAAGAATTATTAAACTTAAACTTAAACTTTTTCGAAGTTAACACAGCTCGTTTGCGCAGAAAAAGTTTTTTTCAGCATTCTTGAAAATATTTTCTACGGCTTGTGTGTATTTTTGATAAATCACAATAACTTTCATTTACGTAATCTTTAGTTTAGAAACCAAGAGATTTTTGTTTGTCACAATTCAAAAGGACGAAGGTGCTAATAACTGGGAAAAAAAATCCATGATTAGAAGTTGCCATGCCATTAAAAACCACTTTCGAAGTTAGCACAGCCCGCTTGCGCCACAAAAATATTTTTCGGCATTCTTGATATTACAGACAATTAGCCTACTTGATTTTGCGCATATAATCGAAGCGGTTGAGTTTACTCAAGGTGGCGCAGAATACCGCAAGTTTAAGTCAGGGTCAGTTTAAAAGGTATTAAGGTTCTAACCAGAAGCTCACCGGAATATGCACCAATATCCATAACTGTCAGGCATTAAAAGGGAAGAGAAAAGGGATTTGTCCTTCCCTTTGGAACGCGCGCTCGGCCAGGTAGATATTAGGGCCATTTATACGAAGAAAAATAAGACCCGTCTTACATAGGACGCGTCTTAAATAAGACGCGAACTTTCCGTATAAGCGGCACATTTCGTCTAAAATAAGTCGCGGCTTAGCTAAGATGCGTCTTATTTTAGAAAAGCCCTTAACACCTGTTCTTAGATAAGACGCGCCTTAGCTAAGACGAGAAAAACTTCGTATAAATGACCTTCACGTCTTACATAAGATGCGAACGCAAAGTACGCATGCGTAAATTTTTGGCGCGCCACGTTGGATTGCCGTTGCTACGGGCAACATTCACATGAAAACGAGTCAAGAACAGAAATAAGACGCGAGCCATTTATAAGAGCTGTTCTCGTCTAAAATAAGACATGCTCGTATAAATGGTACAGTTCGCGTCTTCTGTAAGACGCGCCTTGTTTTTCCTCGTATAAATGGCCCTATTGTATTACATGATCTGAAATGGGAAAACAAAACATACAAGTTAAAATGGTTTATTGCCTTTTTCCTTTGCAGATAAAGCACAATAGCAGTGGGTGTAATATGAGAGGTGATTTGAAATGTGGAGTGTGCTCTTGTCAGGACGAATGGTAAGTCTACTGAGTTATGATTAGATACAGGGTGTTCTACTTGTACTTTCTCTCCGAAGGAATTTTTAGATTATAGTGGGTGCATTAAAAAAAAAGCATTCGATTTGCCGATCGCCTGACAAAACAGCCGACATTTCGCGACGCTACCACTAGAGTGCCCGCGAAATGACGTCTGAGAATCGAAACGAGAGCAGAAATTCCATACTGATGACGCGACTCTACCTAGATCTGGGAAGTAGTTCTGCTTGGCTGAAAATTTGCTTCAGCCAATTAGATGGATTTCCCAGATCTGGGTAGTGTCGCGTCATCAGTATGGAATTTCTGCGCTCGTTTCGATTCTCAGACGTCATTTCACGGGGATTCCAGTAGTGGCGTCGCGAAATGTCGGCTGTTTTCTCTGGCTAATTTGCTAGACGCTGTTGCGTTGTAGGGCTGAGACCATTTCCGAAATGAAAATGTATGAAAAGCAGAGTTGATGAGTATCACTTCCCGAGAGTCTTGAATTGAAAAGTGCTCCATGTCTTTTTCTTCACTGACCACTGAGATCAATTGATGGAAGATTTGAGTAATGTTAAGTGCATGCGCCATATCCAATACTGATACCCATGCCATGGGTAAAGAATCAATTTTGCCTTTTTCCTGTCATAATCAATACATTTAAGCTTGGATTTGAAGAAGACCGTCTTTTATTTCACTTCTTTATATTTTATTTTACTTTTTTACTTTTACTTGTTTCAGGGCCGGAGAAAAATGTTCATGTACAAAAGAAGAAGAGGGTAAAGGATGTCCAAGGTATTCATTTTTCACATGATTTCACTCCAATTTAAAAAAGCACTTGTGACAGTGTTTCAATCTTCTGTTTTTGTGCTCTAAAGCTTCTGAATCATTTAATCGACCTGCAACTCATCCTGTTTAAAAAAAATACTGCCTTACTAACAGAAATGCATGGCGACTTAAACGATTTACGCTGGGTTATCCCTTTATCTTAGACTGTTTGCAGTCCGCCTTTTTTCTTAGGTCCGTCGAGGTTTGCGGCTCACGCGCAGGCTAGCCCTGCCCACTGACTTCAAGGAAAATAAGAGACTGTTAGCAGTGTACGTTTTCCTGGAAAAAGTTGAATATGGCTTTCTTTTTAGCCAAAATTCATCTTTCTTCAGGACCGAATCATAGGTCCATGTGATTTGTATGCTTTTACGTCAGTATTTTAATAACTGGGTTGCCTCACTGCCAATGTAAGCTTTTGCTTTTGTGTGTTCCGTGTTTGTGTCCATAATTTCCAATAAGAGACGCTACGCGCAGATGCAATAACAATGTGGTCATATTACTCCAAAAACAAAGAATAAGAATAAGCAGCACACACACTGAATATAATATATAATGATAAAACTAATAGAATTGGATAAAAAAAATTAGTTGGATTCAATCAGTTAAATTTCGCAACAGCATCAGGTGTAGATACCACTGCAATTTTTGGTTTTGTACTACTTAAACCAGTTCCGGTAGCAGGGTTTTTCTTCTTCTCAACTCTATTCGCCATCTGGGAATCGAAAGAGGTGAGACCGCCTTGGAAAAATTACATCAGGCTGCCTATTTGTTCGTTGTCTAATATACTTTTGATGCTATTGACACTTTGTGTTGATCCTAGTGACAGTAGTGGCCAGACATGTAGTGGCCGAGGAACCTGTAAATGTGGAAAATGCTACTGCAATAACAGCGAGGTAAGTCCTTATAATTTTGTTGCAAATGAAAACCACTTATCACACGCGCCCCATATGGCCAAAGTTTCTTGATTCGCGTAAGCAGTTGAAGGGCATGGGATTATAACCACTTCCCCCTTGATAATTTGTGTGGGTGTCAATCCATCACCGACCTACCCTTGTTGTTGTGATCATAAGAATGGTAAGCAAGAGATTGAGACGACAAGATGAAAGCCACTTCTTACATTTCTTTTGACTAACATAATATTGAATATTAGGCAAAAGGCTGTTTCACGAAAAGCGTTGGTCTGTAATATCTGAACGTTCAAAGAGTTCAATACTTCATCGTCACGCTTTCCTCGCTTTTCCCCGTCAATTCGATCTGATCCATTTTAAACGAGAAACCCAAGACTTTACATTTTTTCATTATGTTCATGTGATATCCCTACATTCTGTTGCAATCGCAAGTGTATCGCCAAAAAGCTGATCCAAATTGAAGGGTAGATTATCATCTAACATTTTTGTCTTTAACAAGGTTGGATTATGTTGTCCAGGTCTGGTTCAAGAAACGAACCACGACCACT
Source organism: Porites cylindrica (assembly GCA_964035525.1). Classification (NCBI taxonomy): domain Eukaryota; kingdom Metazoa; phylum Cnidaria; class Anthozoa; order Scleractinia; family Poritidae; genus Porites; species Porites cylindrica. The sequence goes on along the minus strand of OZ037777.1, from coordinate 31,846,012 downwards.
AATACGTTACTCGTCGGGAATTTCAAGTAAAATATTCAGGGCTAATTATTCATTCATTCTCAACACAGGTTTCAAATGGATTGATCTACGGTGACGAGTGTGAGTGCGATAGCTTCAGTTGTCCCAAAGACCCGGATAATGGAGAAATATGTGGAGGTTCAGGTAGGCTTGACAATGGGTGTGTACTTCCACACCGTTTATTGCACTACAGTGAAACCTAGATGTAACGAAGGGCCAAGGGACCGGCAAAAATTGTTCGCTATAACCAGGTTTCTTTATATCGAGGTTCTTTTCCTTCTTTTACTACTCTGGGATAGAGGAAATTTTTCGTTATACCGACGAGTTCGTTATATAGAGGCTCGTGAGATTCCACTATACGTACATGACTTGAGCAGCTAATTCAGACTATCTGAGAACAAAGAGTAGGTCACTGTTATAGCCTTATAATTCAGTGAAACAAAAAAAATCTTACATTTATTTCAACCATTTCCATGGAAATCGTATTTAGGAGTGGTTTGAAGGAGCCCCCCCTTTTTTGTACAATTTTGTATCATTTTCAAAACTTCTGAGTAAAATAAATACGAGCTAATATAACTAGCAAGTGTTCCTAGCACCCCTTTCTACATTTTTTGGTCCACTTCTGATTTCGGGTACACTATCCTAAACGAATCAAAGTTTTTAATGATACTTTACAAGGCATATGCACTAAATTATAATATATCCCATGTCAAAGTAAGCATGCCTCCATTTTAAACACGCAAACAACAACAATAACATCTTTTATTATTACATCTTAATACAGACTGATTTTACATTTTCCAATAGCTTATAGAGAGAAAAGAAGACATTGTTATATACATCAATTATGCATTATGATAACGAGGATGTCTAAGAGTTAAATAAACAAAAGATTTGCACATTTATCTTAAGAAAATGCAAGGATACTCCATGGTTTTTCGCAAACTTCTGTAGCGATTACTGCGATTCAATTAGTCGAAATCTGTCCAACCTAAACTGCCTGCCTTGCCAGTTGCCTTTTATATACAAGTATGTGACGTTATGGGTAGATCCCTTTTTAACACCAAATAATGTAAAAATCTACACTGCTTTTCTTATCACGTGACACAGAGCGCGGCGTTTGCGACTGCGGTCAATGCAAATGCCTGGGAAATTGGACAGGGCCTTCATGTAGCTGCAGTACAGATTTAAAGAGCTGCACCAAGGACGGGGTAAGTCTTAAACTAGAAAAATGATCACAAGGAACATACATGTATTCTGTCGTTATTAGAAGTAAAGAGCAAACGTTTACGCCACTTGTCAAGCGGAAGTAGAAGAGCAGTTATTGTTTATTTGTCTGACCTACCTTAAATCCTCTATTAAGCCCTCCCTTTTCAGGGGGAAAAAACTAATAAGCCCCCCACCCCCCTCCGCTCTTTTAAGCCTCCCCTCTCCTCCCCCTATAATTATTCACTGATAAATGATAGACAGTATTTATCAACCACGGCTGTCAGGAGTCCTATTGCGAATGTAGAACTTTGTGTGGACTGATCCAGGATGGTTTACTTACCTGCGGGAAGTTCGTATTTGTTTTTGATCTTCGGCTGCATGACCTCCAAACTCCTGTACTTGAGTTTTACATTCTAGTTCTTTATGGAGAACTGATACCATCTTCTTTGCTAAATTAAATAAGACCCTCCGTCTCTATTAAGCTCCCCCTCAAATGTGTTTGAAATAGATAAGCCCCCCCCCCCCCAGGGGGGCTTAATAGAGGTTTTACAGTAAGTTCTTTTATGTTAGGCAAATATAGTTTTTATTAAGGCAAACCTAAAAGCGGAACTCCACTAACATACGTGAAGTAAGTGCAAAACAGCGTCACGCAATGACGAACTCAGCATTAAATGTAATGAATTCATCATTCTAAAACCAGTCGAAGACGGTCATGCAAAAGAGCATGATGCGATTTCCCGCCAAAAAAGGGAACTGGGCATTCTACTCCCAAGAGATCCCTTGTTTTCTCAAAACTCCCTTTCCCAAGAGCCTCCACGGACCGTTTTTCAGCCTTTACGCATCCATGTTACAAGATTTTCTTACCCATGGTGCTGTGTGGAGCTTCGCTACTAAGGTGCAAGAAAGTGGTCACGTGCCCATAATAAAAAGTACTTAAAGTATTCACTGAAAACGTAATGGTTATATCTCCCAACTAATTAGTATAGTTTAGCGTCTCTAAATTTGCATTTATTAGACTTTATTAGAAAATATTCCTGCAGGTCTCTTGGTTGTCAAAACTCCGTGAGGAAGAAAAAACAAAAGCAAAAGGATCAAATTATGTTTACATCAACGACAAAATTTTTCCTATCGTTTTAGGTGGTTTGTAGCGACAGAGGAAGCTGCAGGTGCGGGGCATGTGTTTGTAATGCTACTTTGCCCTACAGGGGAACCTTCTGCGATGATTGCGTGGTAAGTGCACCGCAGGGAACCCTTCTGGTCTCGGCTCCTGACCTTTCACAGGTTACCATCTTCTAGCAAACCCAAGAACACGACTTAATATAGATCAATTAGAAGCTATTAAATGAGGCTGAGTATGCCATGAGGAATTATGCAGATCTAGGAGGGTTTTATTCACCTTGGCCGAAAAGATAGGAAGGAGAGCGATAGACCCTAGTTCAAGCGTCAATTGTCACCCCACGAAGAGAATTGTTCGCTATAAAAATGTCTCGTATTATTGTGCAAAATAGTATTTGTTGTTAACTTGCTTACATACACATTGCGGACCTATTTGTATTGCAGGGCTGCACTGGAACTTGCGAGGCCAACCGGGCATGCGTGGAATGCCGTTTGTTTGGCACGGGGGAATTAGACAAAGACCAGTGTTCAAGAACTTGCAAAGATTACAGCATTACTCCAGTAGATAAGCTTACGCCTGGTAAGTCATCTCGTTGACACTTTTCATGCGATTCTAATGCTACGCGCGCTCTTTTTTTCTGGCGTTTTTGCTGATCTACTTGTAAACGACCGCGTCTCGGTCCATGAAAAGCAAAGTAATAAAGACCAGTTGGTTAATATCCAGCTATTTTGAACTCAGATATGAGTGTACTAAAAGGAACTGTGTGGAAATCTTACCATGCTGTTTTCCAGACTGATGTAGGCTAAACAATTTATTTCTTTCTGTTTTTATCTGTTAGATATGGGTAAGCAATGTCGTTTTCTAGATGAAGAGGACTGTTACCTGACCTTCGCCTACACGGAAGGACCAGACGATCAACTCAAGATTTTTACCCAGAAAAATAAAGGTCTTTAAGCCAACTTTAAAGATAAAAAAAATAGTACTGGGGGTTTGGCGGCGTCTGATTGTTTAAGTGATTGAAATAATTCACTCTGTGAAGGTTGAGAGATTATTGCACATGAATGTCAAGGTTATTTCTTGTAAGCCTTGTGAGTTACTAAAAATGCTTTCGTTGCATTTCTATTCTAGACTGTCCATCTGAGATGAATGCCATAGCAGTAATTGTTAGCGTCATAGGAGCAGTTTTAGCTGTAGCCTTGGCTTTGTTGCTTATATGGAGAGTGTTAGCCACCATTCAGGTAGGCTTATATCATGCACTGTTCGTCCACACCCTCTGGCTCAGTCGGATTTGCTTGAGTCAAATGCACTTCACTGTGCGCTGCCATCATTAAATATCTGATAATAATAATAATAATTTATTATTATTATTATTATTATTATTACTTTTATTATCATCATCATTTCTAAGAACATTTCTTAATCAATGTGCACATTGGTAAGTGGTAGCTTTACGCTCATGTCACAAAAAATACAGTGAGCATAAAGTTGAAGTCAAAATTTAGAATTTAAAAATTGACTGTACCCTGTATAGAATCGCACGTTCTCTGATTATAAGACTAGTCTCTGATTGCCAGCACCAAACAACACGGCATACTTCTTGTGAGGTGAATATTTTAAAGTTTTAATAAGTTTAAACTCGTGTGGCATCAAGACTGATTGAATACGCTTCACTTTCTTAAGCTTTGAGGATAAAATAGTCTTTTCTTTTATCGCAGAAGTTACACACGAACGCTATGTCCTTCCAATCATAATGAAAAGAAGATGCTTGTACGCAAGCTTAACATCATTTCTACCACTGCACGACCTTTGAAATCAAACGAAACTTGAAAAGCCATTCAAAAGTCGTGCAAACACGAACAGTACCTTTTTTTCGAAATTGCGCTGCCAACGCACAGGAGCCAACAACAGTGCTTGCAATTGGCGCCTAAATTAAGTCCTTATTGTTGATTTTTCTAGGATCGAAGAGCATTTGCGCAGTTCGAAAAAGAACAAATGAATGCAAAGCGTGTTGTGGTAAGTTTCCAGACAATTTATGTATTTTGTTTTCAAATGAGTCCATCAGATCTCGGTAGAGCAACCTTAACTAACCCTACTGATTAAACAGATTTAAAGGAAAGATTCGCCTAGTGTTTTGAAAACAATCTTTCGTTTCATAAAATTATATATTATTACTATGGCTGTTTAAAAACATTTCTGTTAAGAGGAATTGCATACCAAAACCAGACAGAATCACAATCGAAATGCGAGTAGGCTGATACTTGCGTGCGAAAATAATTCGTGGCATTTCATATTTCATATCAGCAGTACCAAAAACTTGTTTTTCTTTCTTCAGTTCTTGTTGAAGTTGTTATTTTTCTTTAATTTATACGCTAGGCTGAGAATCCGATCTTCAAACCGACAACAACAACATTTATGAACCCAATGTATGGAGTGAAGACATGAAGAAATATGAAATGAGTCGTGTTGTGCTGTTAGTCGACAATTTTAAAAGATGCGCTGTTGTCGTCATTTCCATCTCCTCTAAACGGTCGGTTGCGATATCCTTTGGGCAGGAACGCTGCCTTGTATACTGTGAAAGATTGATAAGGGAGGCCTAGTACTGAAAAGATACTTCCTCTTAGCTTTAGTGTATTGTTCACATTTAAATTATTTTAAACACGTTTAAACTGGGATGTGACTTATTGAGCGAAGGTTTAAAGCAAGAATCTATGATATTTCAACATGTTTAGCGCTATTTCTCTTTAGCTTCGATCTTTAGATTCGGGATTTGTGTTATATGAACGAAGTTAAAGCATGCCAAGAGAGGGGGAGGCCACCACGTTAGCCAACTGATAAACAATATATATGGTTTTGTTGATAACTTTGTCGAAGACTTGTCTAAGACCCCATTTTCATGGAGAAACGTTGTCCCGGGTTGAAGGGTTTCTCGCCTACCCGAGTTACCCTGGGTTAGCCAAATTATCCTACATTCAGTGGTACCCAACGACTGTTTTCTGTAAAATATCTGTTCGGAAAAGCAATATTACCTAGAGTTTTCTATTACTTGAGGACTGCCAAAAATGTCTAGATGACCGTTCCATTCATTTAATTTACAGCTATTTACAATTTTCGAAGCTTATCTTACAAATTCCCTACGATTTTCTGAAGTTTAATTTTCACATTTTACTTCCTAAGTTAGTCTATTTTTCGTAGGAAAAAAGGGATCCTAAATTTTCGGATTCAAAAATGTGATGGCGAGAGGAATCAGAAAAATGTCATTGTGGATGGAGGGCGGGGCAGTTTGTTATAACCCCTACGCAAAGGAGCCGGGATTGTCGTTAAAAAATTGAAAGGTTGGGGCGCAGCTCAGAAGGAATTGTAAAATTTTTCATTGCTCAGCAGTCTGATATATGTTCGTTTTGTAACGAATTAAAATTAAAAGGACTTTTACCTTGTATTTGTGTTGGTGCTTGTTTGCTTCTAAATCCGTTACAAGACTCCTTCGGCAATTTTTGTTTTTCGTATTACATGGCGGGAGGCACACACTTCGTTTATCGCTCTGCCGTGTTTCATCTTTTTATTTTCATACTTCTCTGCTGTACCATTTACAGTTCGCCTAAACTGTCTTTTAAGAGAGTTGATTTGGGTTTGGAGTCACTTGCTGTTTACAGAAGCGCTGCTGCTTCGATCAATTTACAGACGTCGAGAGTAACCAAGTCGACATTGAGTACTATGTCCGTTCCCCTTGGTTGGAAAGTACATCTTTCGCTCAAGATTTTTAAGCTTTTCTTGGCTTCACAGCTCGTACTTTTGTCTGGGGACGTAATGCTAAATCCTGGTCCACTAAGCAATGAATCCTTCACTCCTTCGGAGCGACTTGGCTTTGGAAATGAAAGTCTCTCTTCCCTAGATAGTGAAAGCGACGGCCATGACTCATTTGCTAGTCAATAAACTAGCTGCTCCGATTATTGCACCTTCGATCACAAAGTTGATCAACCTATCTTTTTCTTTAAACGTGTTTCCCAGTTGTTGGAAAACTGTCAAGGTAACACCAATCTTCAAAAGCGCAGACCCCATTGATGTTATAAACTATCGTCCAATGTCAGTTTTACCCATGCTGTCTGAGATTGCGGAAAGACATGTTCACAATGCACTCTACAGCTTTTTATGCGAAAACGATTTAATCTACATCAGACAATCGGGCTTTCGCTCGAAGCACAGTACTGAAACTGCCTTGATCAAGACTGTTGACGATCTACTATTCAACCTTGACAATGACCGTGTCAGTGGAATGGTTTTGGTAGATTATCGTAAAGCGTTTGACATGATTGATCATACCCTGTTGTTAAAGAAACTTGAAGAGTATTGGCTTAGTAGGGATTCCCTTCAATGATTTACCTCTTATTTGAAGGACAAACGCCAATTTGTTAAGCTGGGAGATAAACTGTCAAGTGTCGCTATTGTTCGTCATGGTATTCTCCAGGGATCCATACTTGGCCCCTTGTTATTTATCGTCTTTATCAATGACTTACCGCTTTACGTCACTTCATCAAGAATTGATTTGTATGCCGACGATACAACGCTGACCTCCAGTACGAACTATAGCTCTATCAGAAGGTTAGAGGGTAACCCTGAACTCGTCAATTGCCGAAATCGTCGATTGGGCAGCTTCGAACAAAATGCCAATTAATGAAGGTAAAACCAAGGCTATGCTCATCACTGGCAAGCGTCTCCCCTCAAAGATCAATGAAGAAATGACTTTAACTATTAAAGGTCTGAACTCGAACTCGTTCCCAGTGCTAAGCTAACTGTTAGATTGGAGTGCAGACAAACAAATTCATCAAATCCATTTCGAATTCGCATATTTCTCTTTCTTTCTTACTCACTCGGAATTGAAACAATAAATACTTTCATACATTCCCGTAGTTCCCCGAAAACCATACCCGATTCCAGACCAAAATGAGCAAACTCTACACCCGTTTTCAGACCAAAACGGCGCAAAAACCTTACCCAATGGGGCGGCACATACCTATATGACTTATATAAGGGGGTACCCCCGCCCGGGCTTGGCACCAAGGCTTAGCCGGGGAATAAAACAAAAGAAATCATCTTGAGTTTCAACAATGAATAATACATGTGATTTGGTTTTATCCCCCTAACCTCAGAGCCAAGTATGAATTTTAATATATCAGGAAGACATATAGCCTGCGTTGCAGCCAGCCCACGCACTTGCCTAAGCCATTTGTAAAGTCAATACAGAAGGTTTCGAGCGTCTGCGACGCAGGCAACAAGACATACTGCATGCCTTATGGGGAATTTGAAAATCGCTCACTGAGCGAAATCCTCAGCAATTGAAGTTGAAGTGTGTTCCAATTTATTTGTAATTTTAAAAAACCCCAGCATGCTCGGCGCACGCGTCTCGAGGTCGACGTGATGTGGTTTGATCGTTGTACACCCGTTGGATTCTCATCGCAAGGTAAGTCTTTCAGAGCTCGTAAATACTTACCATTTGTCTGAAAGAATGGTTTGGGATGACTGTTGAATAATGTATGGTTTTACCAACCGGAACAGAGACCACCACAGGTAGCTCATGGGTCGTGGGTGGCTCTTTAGTCCTTTAGTTAGTTCTTTAGGTGCTTTGCACCTTTTGTGCAGTAGTCTTTGGTCCTCTCGTTTTTTGGTTCTTAATAGTTTAGCTGATTAGATCTCTTTTCTAGAGATCCAACGTTGATAACCATCAGGATCTTCGTCCATGGTTTTTGCAGTTAGTTGCTTTATCAGCCCCTTTTGTGTTCTTTACTTCTTCATTGCCATCACCTTTTAACTTTCTAATGTCAGTAGAAGGAGGGGGAGGATAAGGTGCTCTGTCCATCCGTGAAGATTGTAGCCCTGCTGAGAAGAAGTCTATTTTTTTTTTCTATTTTTTTTCTCTTTAAGATGGCAGCAACCTCTTTTAAGGAAGCTTACAATGCAGTATTCTCCAACAGACTAGAGCAACTAAAAGATGCAACAACGGTTGATGAAGTTAGAAAACTCTATGATGATTGGGCAACAAAGTATAACAAGGTACGTCTGCTTGTTTTAGCGACAGCTTATTTAGAGCAGGGCTGTCACTAAGGGGTGGAGGCTGGGAATTTCCCATGGCTACTATGAACGTGGCCCCCGGCTACTTTCAAACGAAAATAGAAGAAAAAATAGAACCAAAAGAAACCCCCTAGCTGTTTGATTCCCCGCCTACTTCTTGTATTTATCCGGCAACTTGAAATCTTAGTGACAACCCTGCAGAAAAGTTTTGATATTTGTGGTTGTGTGATCCTGGCTTGTACTTCATATAAGGCCTATGTGGGAACTGAAGGCTCCGCCTAAAGGAGGTACCTTTTTCAGGCTTCAAAAGGGTAGGGATTGTACTAGTCAGAAGTATATGAAAGGGTAGGGAAATTTGTCATTTTGGTCTGTAAAGAGGCCCAAAAGGCTAACAGATTCTGACAGGTTCTGATTTTGTGATATATTCATATTTAAAGGACATTACATGAAAAGCCATTGAAAGGGTTGCAAAGCTTTAAACTAGGTAAGCCAAAGGGGTACCATTGTCAATGGAATGTATACGAAAGGGGTACCTTTTCTGTCAAAACTGGCATACTTAAAATGGCTATGTCGTTGGAGTTCAGGGCGAGCCTCCCGATAAAACTTTGTTGCGTAATCCTCCCCCCCCCCCCGCCCACTTTACCAGGAGAGTTGTGCCCTCTTGGGTTACAGTGCATAATTAACTGAAGCCCATGTTTGGTTATTAATTACTGGTAACGTCCTTTTGCGGAGCAGTGCCAAAATCCTTGTTCTGGGCCCACAACCTGTATACCTGAGTAAGCACCATGATTGGCCTGTTTAAAATGCCTTTTAAGTTTTAAGCTTCCTTATGGCGTTCCACAAGGATCGTGTCTGGGGCCATTGTTGTTACCATTTATTCCAGCAAACTGTTTGAAGTCATCAAATACCATCTAACTGAATCACATGCCTATGCTGATGACACTCAGCTTTACCTGTCGCTTAGTTCTGACTCGGCTACTTAAATCAGACTGGTGTGGTCGTTGTCATGGAACGCTGTACATCGGACATTCGTAGGTGGATGCTTACGGATAAGCTTAAACTTAATGATGACGAAACTGAGTTCATGTTGATTGGTAGAAACCAACAACTTTCCAAAGTAAATATTGATTGCCTTACCGTATGAAGCATTGACATTGCTCCTGGCTGTGGCAAGAAATTTAGGGACATGGTTCGATTCTAATTTAAATCTCTGGGAACAGATCCACAAAACTTGAAAATCTGGGATTTTCCATTTGTACAATATTCGGCGTATCCGAAAATATCTGTCCCAGGAGTCTGCACGAACTTTGGTCCATGCTTTTATCATAAGTCGTATAGATTACTGCAACAGCCTTCTATTTGGTTTACCCACTGTTCATCTACTTAAACTGTAACGCTTGCAGAATGCAGCTGCTTGGCGTATATCTAATGTTCCACGCTACAGTCACATAACACCAATACTATTTTGACCAATCAGAGTATAAAAATTGGATGTAGAGCGTGACCAACGCTCAAAAAGTCAAAAGCAACTGGCATGTCTTCTCTGCCTGTAAAAACTGGCTGAATTTTAGCTCCCGAGGTCACTTTGAAATCAAAATTTTAATTGTGGGGCACATATAAAATACAACATATTTCACATGAATTAAAAAAAATTAAACTTGAGCCTGCAATCATTTGAAAACTAGTAACTTGTCAGTGGATAACGTCAAAAAGATACTCGACCTCGATGGGTCGACAGCTGAGCCGGCGATAAGATCAGGTGATACTGGTCAGCGGATACCCTGTTTTGACAGCTGTCAATTAATCACAACATTTATGTGCAATATGTGTGCAATATCAGTCTTCCTGTGCTCCCAAACTGGCTAGAAAGTGAGAGATTGAACACTGGTTGCCCTGTGGTGCGGACGGACGGGCGGGCGGGCGGTGTACGGTCACGTGATTACCAAATTTTCTGGGATGGGTAGATTTACTTACCCATGGTGCTCTGCAGGAGCGCTTCGCGCGCCAGAGCTCCGCTATAAGTCAGGACAGTATTCCTCTAGCCATTAGGGTGGCGAAAACTGTCTTCAAAAGACAAGAAAACAAATCTGTTATGATGTATAAAACCTTACATGGAACGACACCAAAATATTTAAGATCAAGTTTTTTTGCGTCAACGGGAAGTTTACTAGTTAGCAGGAATCCTTAAAACAAAACTGGCTTTTTCACACCCTCGCTCTGATTATCTTAAGAGACAGTTAAGCTCAGTTTGAAACAGCTTTCTCTCAGAATTACATCACGCGACTTTCTTATGTGGTTTAAGGGCAAAACTGGGTTGTGCAGATAATTAAAATGTTTAGACACATAAAAGAAGCCTATATTGTTTCATGCAAGTTTCATTTTACTTCATGTTGATAAGTAAGCTGATAAAAGGAAAGTTATCTCATGATAAGTTATTTTACCTTATCTACATCTCTCCACGATTGACCGAAGAGTATTTTAAAGTCATCTTCTATGAAGAGCTGTAAATCTAATGGAAATGGGGAAGGTTTAAAAAGGAGCCAATACTGCGAGGTTGTGGGTGGAGGGGTTGGGATGAGTCTTCGGGTACCCCTGTGTATCCCTTTCCTATTAGTGTCTCATAAGTTTTTACATTTTCACCTAAAAAGCCCCTAATTTATCTCAAGTACAAACTTTGTATCTGAGCTGTACTTTTCTCCTCGGTCAGAGACCTAGATCTGTACCTTAGACATACTTCATCGAATTACAGTAGCTTTATTAGATGGCGCTGGTATGTTTGAGGTTGTTCTTCCCAGAGAAGTCCGAATGTCTTAGTACTGTATATTTCCAAATCGCGAAGTCAGGTCTGTCTTTCTACTCAGGTCGATTTGTATATTTTATCCCTATAATTTCTTCTTCTCTTTTGTGTGTTCCGTTTTTAGCTTTAAAAATGACTGCTGGTTCGCCTGAGACCACAATATCAGAGAGATGGTTATTGTCATCTCGTCTGCACAAAATCAGGTCAATAAAGAATAATCTAAAGCTTCTCACTTGGACAAAGTAGATTGCAAAGTTCATTATAGCACTTAAATACCCGACACAACCCGTTCCATAACGCCACGCGTAATCAGTTGCAAAGTCACGCTGTGGCTTAGCTATCTGCGTATATGCAATGTTTCCTAAAAAGAAAAAGAAAGGGATTATAAAAGAGAATGTTAATGCGACGAGAAGTGTGGTCCCCCTGATCTTCTTGAGGCGCAGCTTGGCCTGAAAATCTTTCTTCGTCACCGTGGCAACCTGTCGTCTTCCGCTGTCCCATACGGTTTTCATCAAACAGAGGTTGACATACGTGACGAATATCCCTGGAAGAATGTACTGTATTGGAAGAATGAGCCATGTTACTCTAAAGGGAAAGAAGTGTTCGTTATTTTTACAGAGGACAGTAAAGTGAGTGTCGTTAAGGACCACATTTGTTCCGTCATATGTCGCCGCAGGGAGTAACATGAAGAGTGCTCCCAGTAACCACGCAAAAATGATCATTCTGCGCATGCTCCTGGTTGAGACTGTGCGAAAAACGGTGCGAGTCGCTAAATACTTCTCAATACTTATCACCACAAGGGTGTTGATGGTAGCAGCTGAGAACACGAAGTTGGTATACCGCACCGCCTTGCAAGCCCACCCTCTTTGAAATACATCAAACGAGATTTGAATGCAGAGTAGTGGTGCGGAGACTGCCGAGTTAAGGAGATCTGACAGAGATAAGCTCCTTATGTATAAGTTCAGATTTGTAACGAAGCGATTTGTCTGGATAACACCTCTCTTCGGCTTTTTCCCGAGAAAGTAAAATATGCAACAGTTTCCAAGAAATCCCATTATACCAAGAAATATCGAAACGACGCATAGAACACGTTTTGTGATGTTTCCAGCCGGCGTAAAAACGTAGATTAGACCCAGCATCTTTGTGTGATTGCTCAATTGAGTTGAATTGCTTCCAAAGAGCTTTGAAGGTAGCCATGGGGTGGGGAATATGGTTTCGTTGTTCATGGTTAACTATACTCTGACCGCAAAGTTTAATAAGGCAGCCAGGAAGCTCACCATGATCCGGTACCTGTTTTAGCCACTCTGTTAAAGAAAGAAAACTTAAATTAAGAACTAATGTATGACGTTTTAGATAACAAAACGTGTTAGTAAACTTTGTCAGAGGAAATACAAAGGAAACCCTTGGATTACCGAATTTAAGTAGCGTAAAAAAGAACCCATTTTTACCAGATCCTCCTTTCTGGATATTTTTTTCCGCGGATTAGCATGAAAATGGCGAAAATTTTCCTAGCTGGCTGTAATTTTTCGTTTATGGTGAATGCGCATATAAAGCTATTTTTGGGCGAATATTTTGGATCCTTCTTTCTTGCTCTCGTTTCTCTTTTTCCTTTATTTTCTATGTGTAGCATTGTTAGTCAGTTGATCTTCTTTCTTTCTCATCGAATTGTTGCTGAATATCTTTAATCCAGAACTTGAGAAGGAAATTTTATCTAGAACGAGTAGCTAGGTAGGGGATGGTGAAATTGGCAGGCAATTTTAGCCCAAATTTTGGCAGAATTTTGTTTGTAAAACTCTGGCAGGATTGGTTAGAATTTCCTAAAATGAGGTGTTTGTGCATAGATCTATCCCTTCCTAATTTGTTGTGCTTACTGAACTTAATCACTTCAACTGAAAGCTAAGTCCGTTCAGAAATGCATAATATGCGTCGCTCTAAATTGGCCCGAATTGGCTCGATCCGTCCATGGGGTTAACATACTGAACATGAGAATTGCCTTTCTTCCAATTTAAAAAACCTGTTCCTCGAAAAAAAAAGTTAAACTGGACGAGCGTTTGTCGAAAAAAGCCAATTTGTGACAAATTGGTTGCGGAGAATGTTTTGCTCCGATTTTGTCAGCGAAAATACTTTTATCTTACTTATTCTTCTCCAAATTAAAAAGAAAGGATTAACATTTGTAGGTAGAATATGATGCAATATTACTCCAGATCAGGTAAATTTACAGTGGGAAAGAGAAGAAAAAACATAGTTTGGCACAAAACAGATATGACACGCCAGAATGGGCCATTTTCATGATGACGTCTTTTTACTACTTAGCCCAGAACGTTTTGTTTTTCCTTTCATATTGAAATTTGGTAATCCCAGTGAGGTTCAAATAAAAAAAGAGAATTTGCTCAAGGAAGCAAAACCCTGAAGGATTCTGGTCGCAGTATTGAAACGACACTATCGTGCAAATGGCCCAGACCTCCGAAAACCTAGTCTGCTACACAGCCGTTTTTAGTGTCGTCACGCAACGCTCCTCCATTGCGTGACGACACTAAAAACGGCTGTGTAGCAGACTACCGAAAACCCGGCCGCCAGGCGTACACGAGAGGTCTCAGTCACATACTGTCAAATACATTATAACTATGCGAGACAAAGGAAAGTATTAGGTTAATTTATAAGTCTAAGAAGACTTTAAAGCAATTTCCTTTTGAATCACAGTCAAGTCTCAGAATTCTTTACGTCTTTGGGCAGAGAATCAGTCCAGACAAGAGAACGTAAAGGACCTTTATGTTCTCTTGGTGTTCCAAGAGAGGCAGCGTGGCTGAGTGGTTAGAGCGCTGGACTTGCAATTCGGAGGCCCTAAGTTCAAGTCCTGCCCTGACCGCCAGCTGGATTTGTTCTCGGTAGTCCCGAATTTAAATCCTCGACCACGCCTCAGTGTAAATGGCCAGCTGGTTTGCTTCCGGCCACTTGGGATCCTTAACCCTGTTATGTTGGATTCAACTTATTTGTTTCAGGAATTTGCTCGGCCCTACTGGCATTAGTGCTATAAATACTGCCGAGGGTAAATAACGGAAATTTATATATATATATTTTTTTTCATTTGGTCCAAATGTCCTGGAAACGACTCCGGCCCTTTGAAATAATTGGAAGTTCAATTATAATGGGACAGTAATCTTCTGCTCTTAGTATTGTTTAAGTATATTTGATTGTTTTTGAGAAATACCTTATAATAGGAAATTAACGTAACTCTCCATGAAATTAAGGTATTGGAAATTAACGCCACTTAGATTGGCGCGAATGACAGTGTGATGGAAAACGACTGTCGAATGAAGGAAATTAACGCAAAAGGAAGGGTAACATTTCAAAATGAAGGAAATTAACGCAACGTGCACAAAGAAACAAAACATGTTGAGACAACAGGAACAAATTTCAACAAATCATCCGAAATGGAAACTTTGTTCGTAGCACTTTCCCTAAACATACGAAGGGGGCCAAGTGAAGAAATCCTGCCAGTTCGAGAGTTCATCAGGGTTTTACTGGTGCTGGCGGATCTTCATCCTGATAAAATACTCCTCTTTCTTAGGTGTCAAGAATGTGCAAAGAGTTTTGAGAATTTGAGGCCGAAATAATGGAATTCAAGGTCGCGAAAATTAAGGTTTACAAAAATGAACGTGACTTGAATTAACGCTCATTTCTAAACTTCGTGCTAATTTAATGAAGCGTTATTATAATTTTCTACAATCATGAAACTAGAGAAGAGTAAATGATGATGAAGCAAAGACATAAATTTTGCTCTAAGAAATATCAATTTAAATTGAACCCTTGGATGTGCCGCACTCTATAATAATAATAATAATAATAATAATAACAACATTTTTTTTAAATTTTCAAAAATAAACAATAAAAAATTTATTGATACCAATGCTAACTATTTAAAATCCTATTTACAACAAATTCGCTTAAAAAGCTATTCAGTCAAAACACTGTTTGCAATTCCTCTCGATGAAAAAACACTTAATTTTGATTGGAAAAAATCATTTAATTAAAAAATATATTCGGATTAAAAACATTTCATTTTTTTCTTACTAGGAAACTGATTACCTAAAGAGGAAGAAAGTAAAATAGCGTTCTCAATGCCTTATTAACCGAATATGTTTCAATATCGAAGTTAATGTCCGACATAGCAATAATAATAATAATAATTGCCCACCGTGAGCAGCCTCGCGAAGACGCGGGCAGCGAGGCGACAGCCTAATAAAGCCGTGCGCGAAAGTTTCAACTGAGGCAGAATTGATCTCATTTGCATCATTGCCCGCTGGAATTTTTTATTGCCTGTCGCTAAGAAAAATAATAACGCCGCAAAGTTTACTGTGTCTTTGAAGCAAAATAATTCGGAAAGCTTCATTGGCGCACCATAAATCTTTATTTTCTTCCTGAAAAGTAGACCTCCTAAGCTTTAAAAAGCACGGTGGGCGTATAGGACGCAAACAGACGCAAAAAATTGCGAGGTAGAAACTAATTTTGAATTTTTCATTCGTTTGAGCTTTATTTGTTTTGCCATATCTTCAAATTTTAATTTTGCCGTCAATCTTGTGGCGCCATTTTCCCGTCAAAAAGCGTTAAAATCGAAAAACAAAAAACATAGTATTTTTTGGAATACAAAGTTCTACCATCCTGCAAAGTTTGAGCTCAAACGAATAAAAAATGCAAATTTAAGTATTTACTACATCGCAATTTTTTGCGTCCTGTGCGCCCACCTTGAAGAGACCAAAAAATGCTGTATGTTGAATATTATGCACTTAATGTCAGATCCCGAGGAAAACAGTTTTGTTTTCCCGAGAGTCCTGATGTTTTCCGAGACGAATTCGAGGGAAACATCAGGCTTATTGCAAACCAAGAGCCAGTATTAATTTTGTTGCGCAGTATTTCGTTGGCCTATTTATCATCATCATTATTATTATTATTTTCCGTTTTCTCTATTTAAGAAAATAGAAAACCATAATTGAAATGGAAAATTAAGACCACGCCATTCATAATGTTGAACGTGCTCCCACCTCGTACGTGTGTAATAACTGTCTCAAATAATTTTGTTTATCCTGGTCTGCTCAAGTGGATATTCTTGCAAATCTGGCCAAAAATGAACACCATCAGGTTTTGAAAATCATGTAGGAAAATACTAGTCTGTTTAATGCCGGTAGATCTTTTATTCTCAACCATCAAAGTTTGTTTCGAGGAAATATATGAGTAAATCTGTGAGTAGCGACTGAGCCGGCCACAGTCTATGTCTAACTGTCATCGCGAACTATTAGCGACTTTATCGTATTATTTTGTCTTGCCTGTCACATTTAGGTCTCGTTTGAGTTACAAGTATTCGTTTTCAAAGACACAGTTTTGCAAGATGCTTATTTAGATACCAGCAGGATAAATTAAAATTTCCTGGTATTTTGAGCTAATATTGTTGGACAAAGATAATCTAAATAAAATTTATAAATACTTACCCTCCAAGCTGAGTTCAAACATAAAATAATTGCACATTTAACGAAGGTAGTATAATCTTGTTTGGATACTGCTTATCTATTTGAGCAGGTGAGTTTTGAAGCAATCGACAACAATGCTGTTGATTAATAAGCATATGCAAAGTAACTAAAAAGAAACCTCAATCCATGCGCCTTAGACAACCGTAAAGAGAATTGTTCTTTTCAACCGGGAGAAAATCGGAAACGTTTTGTATTAATTAAGTGAGTCTAAAGAAAATGAAGCTTCACTAATGACTAGATGCTTGAAAAGAATATATTTAACTTCCGTCGAACACTGCACAGTATTTTCTATTTTCTTGCTTGCATGGTTATAAGATTTTCAGGTGTAGTGTCTGATTTCAGGATTGTTCATATTTGTTTCATAAACTGTCTCATACAACTAATGTCGTTTTAGATAAAAACGGATATTCCTACAATTTCAACATGCAAGTTTCTTTCTTCTTATAGCAGAAGTTGTAGATTGTTTGTTCTAACACTAGACAGGAAAGCAGTCTAACTATAAAACTTGTGTCTAAGACTCTCAATGGAAATTTTAAGCGCTTGCCGGAAACATTGGCCAAGTAACAATGTGGTGCTTCTGGTCGCTGTGTGCTTTTCTAGCCAACAAACAATCTTTAATAGAGCATCTGTTTACGAGAACCGTTGCGTAATGATAAAAAAAAAAACGTATCTGGAAGGGCTTACATAAACCTAACTGGATTTCAAGCACCAAAAGTGTAATAAACTGCTTTTATTGTAGACCCCCACTTTCACGGACAGCGAGTTAGTGCTCCTAGTGAAGGCAGTTTGTTATAGAGCGGGCTTGCGCCAGGAGAAATTGGGTCGAAACCATTTGCTTTAAACAGATATCATATGTTTACATTCAGATTAACATTCATTAACACCCATTGATTAACATTCACTTTAAAGGAGTTATTTTTATCCTTTCTGTAAGTTCATCTAATTTAACTCTACCACTTGGGAAAGAAAGTACTTTATGTAAGTATATTAGTGTACATAAAATTTCTCCGAGTTGTATTATCTTAACTCTAGAGATAACCCTGTGAAAACTTATATACTAGTAAATTCCTAGTTTCTTTTTGCAAAATCCTTAGTAAATATGCTCTTATGCAAACGTTTGCTAAAGTGATTTCATTTGAAAGGTAACATCATAAGGATTTATTCCCTGGTTTAAAAACTAGAGCGGAAAATCAACTTTAGCTAACTTTTCCTAGGAGAATTTCGGTATGGATTCCACGTTTGGATATCTGCTTGTTGTAAAGATGCGAGATATGTTCTATATTCTTCCTTGAGGAGGTTAAGGGTGTTAACAAGCAGCGGAAGCAAGGCTTCACAAAAACAAATACATGCATGTTGAGGGTACAGTACAGTACCGCAAATGATCCCCATTGTCGACCGCAAGAGATCCCGTGAAAAGTAGAGGAATAGAATGGATTTCAGGCGTGGATGGTAAATTTGCTGAGAACTTGGACAACGGGTAGAGCAATGAAATGAATAAAAGGATAAATAACCGAACTGTTTCCGAGTTTTGGCATTTTATTATCCTTTCTTTCGAGCATTTGATGTTTCGTTGCTGTGAAAATTTAGGGCAGGAAGGACTTTGAGGAAACTTGTCTTTCAGATTTTAACGCCTACGAATAGAGAAATATGACCCTTGTAGAGGTTTCCGGTTGATTTCGAAATACACTTAGCAACTACAGCTCGTGAAAATGTCGCGTCTGCTAGAGACAGAGACAGTTATAAAGATACAAATCAGGGAAACAGAAACGAAGGAACGAGTAAGAGGAAAATTTTGTATTAAGAATTCCCCAAATGGGGTTGTACTAGAGCAACTTTTATTTGGGTCGTTTTAGAGACTTAAGCCGTTACACTAAGTTATCATTTTCTCAAGTTGATACGAGGTATATTAAGATACAATGAGGTAGGATTTGAGGAATTCGTTGTTAAGAATATTGTATCTAATTGAAATGCAGTATGTGAAGTTAAGTTCAGTTTAGCTTTAATGCTAACCACCAAATAAGCAAGACACTGCTTTGCTGTGCAAGAGCTATTGTTTCACTGATAGTATTTGAGTTTTAAATGTAGTTTTACACTTTATTTTATTTTTTTTTAAGTCTTGGCATTTATTTGTTAAATGAATTCAGTTCAATTAATACTTTTTGTTGCAATAATAAACGTGACACGATGGTCCAGTAACTTGAGTCCAGGCCATTCTAATTTTCCTCTTGGGATCATTTGCGGTCGACAATGGAGATCACTTGCGGTCGAGGATCACTTGCGGTCCATTTTGGGGATCATTTGCGATCTGGGGATCATTTACGGTACTGTACAGTTGTGTACCACACCGTATTTACGTGATTAAACCTCGCCAACCGATAGTTGGCGCTCGGTTCTGAAACCAGATGTATCCTTTTCCCTTTACCAACAGAAAATAGCTAGCAAAGTAACAATACGTGATGTCAATTCTGCCGGCCTGAATTTACGATACACCGCTTTCTGCTCGTAAGTATCCTTTAATTAGGTGCATTTTCACTCGCGCTTAATTCTCACTTGCGTTCGCACGAAAATATTACGCGTGTAAATTTCATAGAGGCAAAGAATTACACGAAAGGTCAGGCGTAAACCTTTTAGTTCAACAAGAGTTTAACTCTTACTTTTACGCGAGACCTTTCACTGGGTATTTTCTTTATTTAATTTAAGCGCGTAAAATTTACGTTCGTGCGCACGTAAAAATTGAGCGACAGTATGAATACACCCTTACTTAAAGAAAAATATAACGTCTTATAGAGCAAAAATCAATCTTTTTACTCTAGCCAGTTTCAAGCTTTTTACAATAATTTCCCAGTGTAGCCAAGAGCTTCGGCATGAATTTCTTGTTCGACTAGTGCTGTAACCTTTTAAACAAAACATATTCAGAAACCAATTTGATAAGGTCAATTACCTTTTAAGTTGTAAGGAAACCTGAAAAAATTGCAAATTTTTTCCTCCTTTAACATTTTTATGAGATTAGTTAAAGCCAAACAATGCAAAACAAATCCGCCATCCTCCATTTGCGGTCCTCAACTAACACTTGAATGCTTTTTACGTGTTGTTTTTTTTATTAGGAAAGGAAAGGTTTATGAAAACACAAGAACTTGTACTGGTGTTGAATTAGGAGAAACGGTATTTTATCTATAATATTATGGGTGACGAATTTCTCCTTAATTTTGACGTGAAATTTCAGCGTCAATTTATAATTTCACAATCATGTGAAATTATAGAATTACCATGGCAACCTTCCGTACGTCTCAATAGAGAACTTAAGATGGAGACGTTTTCGGGGCGACGGCGACCGGACTGGCAGAGAAAGCCTGGAACTAAGGCAGCCGTCGCTCCCCGTCAAAAATAGAACATTAAGATCGCAGTGAACTCAGAAGGACGGCGCCTTTAATTAGAAGAATACCGAAGAGGAAAATATGGCTTCACATAAAGAATTAAGAGAATAAATATTTGCTATGCAGACAACATGTATCGGATGAAGAGTTTCTCGTTTTGTGGGAAAATTATGAGTCCAAAAATCCCGATTTTCCTCGGGACAGTTACGACCGTTCACGCTAAAAAACATGCGGGATGCAGCTGAGTTCAAGGCAGAATTTCGTGTTGAAAAAAAATGATCTCCACAGGCTTGCGAAGCCTTTTAAATTACACGAACATTAAAATGCTACCAAGGAACCGTATTCTTAGTTTGGTATTGAAATAATTCCCGGGAAATACTTGCATGCAGCAACAACAACAACGGCAACAACTTTATTTCGGTATTCCCACGCCGAGTTAGTACATGGTATTACCTACTATTCTATATAATTTTCAATGCGTTTCATTTATACGATATTCCTACGAAAAGAGCGAACTAAAAACACACAATTAAAATATCGGAGTTCATATTTTTTGTCTGGATACTTTTATTTGGCTCGTGGGAAAATTTTGTCCCTTGTCAAGCTCACTTACGGTTGGCTGTTTGCCAAGTTGGATCTTGACCCTGTGACATGAAAACATAGAAACATTCAAAGATGTAAGTTTAGATAACAGAGCTTGGAAATCGAGCTTGAAATGTGCCTCAAAGAAAACAAGGACAATTTAAGAACGATAATCTGCAAAATGTTGGTTGCTAAACGCAACAAACCTGATTGAAATGAAAGTTAAATACTCACGTTTTCGCCACAACGCCAAACAGACCAGTTTCACGTCGCCGACGGGAACACGACGGCAGGGTGGTGAGCACGAGCATGCGCAATATCTAACAAATGATGATGTCACGTCCGGTTGAAGTTGCCGTCGCCCCGAAAACGTCTCTATCTTAAGTTGCCTAATGTCAAGATAGCGCTGACGAAGTTTTAGAATTCGATGAATTGAGATGTGAGGGCATTAAAAGAAGCTTTAGAAAACCTAACCCGCACACGACAGAGCACATCATGAAGGATTCTAAGAGGTATTTTGTCGAAATACTCGGAAAATTCTGAACTTAAGCCAACTCTCGAGAGCTTCGAGTCCTCGATCGATACGATAAAACCAGGATAAACATGTCCAAAACCCACGATTGCGAACGTAATTCGTCACCCATGTTATGAAAAGGTAATCAAATAGTATACTCGTGAAATTAGGAAATAATTCCACTTGCGTTTTGTCCAAATCCTAACAAAACGCGCTTAAAACCTTCCCTAATTTCACTCGTCACCATTTGATTACACATACTAAAATTGCTAAATGTGATTTGTTTAGCCACGAAACAGTTAGGAGTCCTTAAGCGCTCTTTCGAGCTAGTGCTGCAGTATTCGTGCGTTCAAGATGAAATTGAAATTTTTAAACTGTTATTGTTTGAGGAAAAGGAGAGGAGAGGGGAAAGTGGAGAAGCTCTCGGAGCAACGAAAAAAAAAAAAGCAAAACATGATAACCTACACATGGTGTCGAAATCACAGAAGAGACTTGAATACAAAGAAAATGTGGCCAAATACAGAATTATCGAACGTGTTAGTATTTCGATGACTTACCGTAAAGTTCCAAAAGTAACGACCCTCATTACTTTCGGATTTAGCAGCCTTTTCCTATCGCTACTTTCGGAGGGTCGCTACTTTCAGGTAGCTAAAACGTGTATCGTACATGGGCTGTACGACGTTACGATGATATTGTGAAAATATTCACACTTTATTTGGAGAAACTTATTTCATGTTATTGCTTTTTAAATAAATATTCAAAAGAATTCTTCTATTACGTTGTGGGTATTCATAAACGAAAGGAAGACTTTGAAAAAAAGAGATGTAATGTACCTTTTGAGTTACGTAAAGGAATATCAAAGATCATAATAACCGTTAAAAGATAAATCTCGGATCAGTTTGGTAAAGCTTGTTGTAACTATATATAATTTCCATTTTTTCCACCAAGAAGGGAAATCAATTTTGAAGTCATCACTACTTTCGGAGGGTCGCCACTTTTGGCATTTGCTAACACCTGTGAAATTTTAGCTCTTCTTTCGAAGGGTCGCTACTTTTGGGGGGTCTTTACTTTGGGAACTTTACGGTAGTTGTTAAACTTTGCTTTAGTACTATTTACAAGCGTGACAAATAACGTTAATTATTTCACTTGTGAGGAAAAAGAATCGAAATTTAATCGCTTTACTTGAAAATCAGCAACCAATGAGAAAGTCAACTTGTTAGACTGTCTGTCCTGGGCTTTCGAGTCAAACAGTTTATCAAGTTTATTTAAATTTAGTAAGTGTGTATCTCAGTCCTTTTTTTTTTGTCGTGTTTGATTTATTTGTCTGCAGGTTTCCTTTAAGGTGTCTGTATCAACCAGTAAATGCTCGGATGAATTACCAAGAAAGTGAGTACTTAATGGAACATTGTTCAAGGAGTGTTGAAATAAACCCAGCGTATTTCCTTCATGGTTTTGTTTTTCCCTGTTGCTGGCTAGAAATTTTCGCGCCCTTTTCTCAAGCAATTAGGAAAGCCCAAACCAGCCGTTTGCATGTGTTTTACCGCACTTTTGATGCCGGCGACTTGTACTCGCATTCAGTTGTGGTATGTTTATTGTAGAGCCAGCATTTTTTTTCTGATTGGCCCCAGACACTTGAACTACTATAAATAACTGTAAAAAGAAGGCTACCAGTGACTTAAAGTGATTAATACGTGGTAAACGTGAGCCCCACAGCTATACGTTATTGGCTAATACAAGCTGCAGCTCTTACACATGTACAACTCTAAAACATTATGGGTCATGCGATGACTTTTCTGAAAATTCGGAAAGAGGCATTAGGGTTCTCGCTAGCTGTAGGATAATTATATTTAGGAAGGCTGTTAAATAATCTATGACGAGTCTGCAAGATGATATAAACATTATGTGATGTGGCGCCGTTGGGGGCTTTAGTTGGTGGCCATCTTGGATCTGACTAAAAAATCAGGTTTATGCAAATACTTAGGAACTAAGCCTATAGAGTGTTTTCACATGACGTCACGGCGGCCATACTGGTGTCCCAAAACAATGAAACGGCGGCCATGTTGGTGTCCCAAACTGGTCCTGTGGAAGTTGAACTCCTTTCTTATGCAAACGCTTTCTTTTGTTCCAATAAATTTGCATCGATGCTGGTCACGTGAGTGAAAACACTCTATTTTATGCTTGAGGCGAAAAATATTTTATGAATATTCATTTTTCTGCTTTTGATGCTTTTTGACAAGCCCAAAGTATGGCTTGCAAGCTTGTTACTTATGACGTCATAAATCGTCCCAATAGTTTCCAACCATCAACAAATCCTGCCAAAGTCTGTCTAAGAAACAAAGGTTATGGCACAAAATCATTATGAATCCCCGGCATTTTTTTTAAATTTATCTGATTAAAAGGCTTTTGTTTCTGAGAATAATAATTGTCCTTTTCTTGTGTTAATCAGCTTTTCCATCAAAACCCCATACGGACAAGTGTTTCTAAAGCTGTCTTACATTTGTGAATGCGATTGTGAGAGCAAGGTAAGTTTGGTTTCGTTTCAAGTTATGCACTACTCTGTTTAATCTTACGTTAATTACTTAAGCTGATACACAGCGTCAAAAACATTCAAATCGTAAGGTACCGTTTAGTTCTCTCTACATTGTTTGGTGTAATTCCCAAAGTGTCGTTAAGATGGAGGGCTTAACCTGCGACATGCTCGTTGCATTTGCCATGCGGAATCAAACGATCAGAGGTTGAGTTTTTTAAACTTGTGATCATGTCAATTTTTAAGGCCATTTAACTAGCTAAGGGTTTGTGTGTGTTTTTTTTTGATAAACCACCATAACTTTCATTTACGTAAGCTTTAGTTTGGAAACCAAGAGACTTTTGTTCGTCACAGTTCAAAAAGACGAAGGTGCTAATAATCAGGGCAAAAAATCCTTGATTAGAAGTTGCCATGCCATTATAATCCGCGTTCATCAGTATGTGATAAATGAGAATAATCTGTCGGCTGTTGATAGACATAAGCACTTGGGCATTTGGATTGAATCTTCTTTAAGGTTGGATGCTCATATCAATTACATTGTTGGTAAGGCAAATCGAGTATTGGGTCTAATAAGGAGAACGTTTGGGTCAAAAGATCCTGTGCCAATCAAAACAGCTTTTATCGCTTTAGTTCGTCCTATTCTGGAATATGCCTGCCCAGCGTGGAATCCATATTTGGTTAAACACACACACAGTATTGAATCCATTCAGCGTCGTGCTACTCGATTGATATGTGGATCTCATAATTCTTACACTGAAAGGCTCACTGAACTAAACTGGTCAACATTGGAGCTTAGAAGAAAATACCTTTGCCTGGTTCAACTTTACAAGATAATTCATGGCTATTCTGATATTGATTATACCACATATGTGGATCTGACTGGCCCGACAAGAACTAGAAGAAACCATGACTTTAAAATCAGGCCTAGAGCAGCAAGGACAAACTATTTTAAATTTTCATTTTTTAATCGTTAAGTTAATGACTGGAACTGTTTACCAAACTCCGTTATGTCTGCTTCCAGTTTGAACTCTTTTAAAACTTTATTACTTAATTATCTTTGTAAATAGTCATATGTTTCCCATTTCCTACTGAATTTGGATTTTCTTTTTTATTTAATATCTAAGTAGTTTATAGTATAGTTATGTATTAGTTTTCTATTCTTAATTGTTTTATCTTTTCGTTTTGGAGGGCAGTTTTTATATGGGAATTCAGTTTCTCCCTATTGCTTTCCTTTACCTATTGTACTTTTATATATGTATATATATTTTTATTTTGTACATTGGTAAAAAGAATTATTAAACTTAAACTTAAACTTTTTCGAAGTTAACACAGCTCGTTTGCGCAGAAAAAGTTTTTTTCAGCATTCTTGAAAATATTTTCTAAGGCTTGTGTGTATTTTTGATAAATCACAATAACTTTCATTTACGTAATCTTTAGTTTAGAAACCAAGAGATTTTTGTTTGTCACAATTCAAAAGGACGAAGGTGCTAATAACTGGGAAAAAAAATCCATGATTAGAAGTTGCCATGCCATTAAAGACCACTTTCGAAGTTAGCACAGCCCGCTTGCGCCACAAAAATATTTTTCGGCATTCTTGATATTACAGACAATTAGCCTACTTGATTTTGCGCATATAATCGAAGCGGTTGAGTTTACTCAAGGTGGCGCAGAATACCGCAAGTTTAAGTCAGGGTCAGTTTAAAAGGTATTAAGGTTCTAACCAGAAGCTCACCGGAATATGCACCAATATCCATAACTGTCAGGCATTAAAAGGGAAGAGAAAAGGGATTTGTCCTTCCCTTTGGAACGCGCGCTCGGCCAGGTAGATATTAGGGCCATTTATACGAAGAAAAATAAGACCCGTCTTACATAGGACGCGTCTTAAATAAGACGCGAACTTTCCGTATAAGCGGCACATTTCGTCTAAAATAAGTCGCAGCTTAGCTAAGATGCGTCTTATTTTAGAAAAGCCCTTAACACCTGTTCTTAGATAAGACGCGCCTTAGCTAAGACGAGAAAAACTTCGTATAAATGACCTTCACGTCTTACATAAGATGCGAACGCAAAGTACGCATGCGTAAATTTTTGGCGCGCCACGTTGGATTGCCGTTGCTACGGGCAACATTCACATGAAAACGAGTCAAGAACAGAAATAAGACGCGAGCCATTTATAAGAGCTGTTCTCGTCTAAAATAAGACATGCTCGTATAAATGGTACAGTTCGCGTCTTCTGTAAGACGCGCCTTGTTTTTCCTCGTATAAATGGCCCTATTGTATTACATGATCTGAAATGGGAAAACAAAACATACAAGTTAAAATGGTTTATTGCCTTTTTCCTTTGCAGATAAAGCACAATAGCAGTGGGTGTAATATGAGAGGTGATTTGAAATGTGGAGTGTGCTCTTGTCAGGACGAATGGTAAGTCTACTGAGTTATGATTAGATACAGGGTGTTCTACTTGTACTTTCTCTCCGAAGGAATTTTTAGATTATAGTGGGTGCATTAAAAAAAAAGCATTCGATTTGCCGATCGCCTGACAAAACAGCCGACATTTCGCGACGCTACCACTAGAATGCCCGCGAAATGACGTCTGAGAATCGAAACGAGAGCAGAAATTCCATACTGATGACGCGACACTACCTAGATCTGGGAAGTAGTTCTGACTGGCTGAAAATTTGCTTCAGCCAATTAGAAGCACGTCCCAGACCTGGGTAGTGTCGCGTCATCAGTATGGAATTTCTGCGCTCGTTTCGATTCTCAGACGTCGTTTCGCGGGCATTCCAGTGGTGGTGCCGCAAAATGTTGGCTGTTTTCTCTGGCTAATTTGCAAGACGCTGTTGCGTTGTAGGGCTGAGACCATTTCCGAAATGAAAATTGTATGAAAAGCAGAGTTGATGAGTATCACTTCCCGAGAGTCTTGAATTGAAAGGTGTTCCTCGTCTTTTTCTTCACTCACCACTGAGATCAATTGATGGAAGATTTGAGTGCTGTTAAGTGCATGCGCCATTTCCAATGATATACCCATGACATGGGTAAAGAATCAAATTTGCCTTTTTCCTAGAATAATCAATACATTTAAGTTTGGATTTGAAGTAGACCGTCTTTTATTTCACTTCTTTATATTGTATTTTACTTTTGTAATTTTACCTGTTTCAGGGCCGGAGAGAACTGTTCATGTACCAAAGAAGTGAGTAAGGGATGTCCAAGGTATTCATTTTTCACTGACTTCACTCCAATTTAAATAAGCACTTGCGACAGTGTTTCAGTCTTCTGTTTTTGTGCTCTAAAGCTTCTGAATCATTTAATCGTCCTGCAACTCATCCTCTTAAAAAAAGAAAACACTCCCTTACTAACAAAAATGCATGGCGACTTAAACGATTTGCGCTGGGTTGTCCCTTTATCTTAGACTGTTTCCAGTCCGCCTTTTTTCTCAGGTCCGTCGAGGTTTGCGGCGCAAGCTACCCCAGTGTCTTGGAGGAAAATAAGAGACTGTTGGCAGTGTACCTTTTCCTGGAAAAAGTTGATTATGGCTTTCTTTTTTACCAAAATTCATCTTTCTTCAAGACCAAATCATAGGACCATGTGATTTGTATGTTTTAACGTCAATATTTTAATAACTGGGTTGCCTCACTGCCAATGTAAGCTTTTGCTTTTGTGTGCCAAGGTTCCGTGTTTGTGTCCATAATTTCCAATAAGACACGCCACGCGCAGATGCAATAACAATTTTTCATAAGGAAATATGGTCATTTATTCCAAAAGCAAAGACTAAGAATAAGCAGCACACACACTGAATATAATATATAATGATAAAACTAATGGAAATGGATAAAAAAAAATTAGTTGGATTCAATCAGTTAAATTTCGCAACAGCATCAGGTGTAGATACCACTGCAATTTTTGATTTTGTACCACTTAAACCAGTTCCGGTAGCAGGGTCTTTCTTCTTCTCAACTCTATTCGCCATCTGGGAATCGAAAGAGGTGAGACCGCCTTGGAAAAATTACATCAGGCTGCCTATTTGTTCGTTGTCTAATATACTTTTGATACTATTGACACTTTGTGTTGATCCTAGTGACAGTAGTGGCCAAACATGTAGGGGCCGAGGAACCTGTAGATGTGGAAAATGCTACTGCAATAACAGCGAGGTAAGTCCTTATAATTTTGTTGGAAATGAAAATGACTTATCACACGCGCCCCATATGGCCAAAGCTTCCTGATTCGCGTTTATTAAGCAGTTGAAGGGCACGGGATTGTAACCACTTCCCCCTGGATAATTTGGGTGCCAATCCATTTCCGATCTACCCTTATTATTGGGATCACAAGATCGGTAAGCAGGAGACGACAAGATGAAAGTCACATCTTAAATTACTATTCAGTGGCGGATCCATAGACCAAACTGAGGCCCTAAGGGGCGAAAAACATTTTTTGGGAGAGCGCCCCCCTCCCCCCCCCTCCCCCCTTCGGCCCCTTTTTTCAAGGTCTGGATCTGGCACTGCTATTGACCAACGTATTCAATATTTCATCGTCACGCTTTCTTCGCTTTTCCCGGTTAATTTAATCCGATCTATTTCAAACGAAAAACCCAAGACCTTATATTTCTTCACTATATTCAATTCTTTTGCAAACTGATCCAAATTGAAGGGTAGATTATCTTTAACAAGGTTGGATTATGTTGTTCAGGGCTGGTTCAAGAAACGAACCAAGACCGCTAATCCGTTACTCGGGAATTTCAAGTAAAATACTCAGGGTTAATTATTCATTCCTTCTCAATACAGGTTTCAAATGGATTGATCTATGGTGACGAGTGTGAGTGCGATAGCTTCAGTTGTCCCAAAGACCCAGATAATGGAGAAATATGTGGAGGCTCAGGTAGGCTTGACAAGGGGCGTGTACTTCCACACCGTTTACTGTATTACAGTGAAACCTCGATGTAAAGAAGGGCTAAGGGAGTAGCAAAAATGGTTTGCTATGACCAGGTTTCGTTATCGAGTTTCTTTTCCTTTTTCTACTATTCTGGAGTAAAGGAAATTGTTCGCTATACCGAGGAGCTCGTTATATAGAGGCTCATGAGATTCCGCTATACGTACATGGCTTGAGCAGCTAATTCAGACTATCTGAGAACAAAGATTAGGTCACTGTTATAGCCTTATAATTCAGTGAAACAAAAAAAATCTCACATTTATTTCAACCATTTCCATAGAGGTCGGATTTAGGAGTGGTTTGAGGGAGGCTCCCTTTTTTGTACAATTTTGTATCATTTTCAAAACTTCTGATTAAAATAAATAGAAGCTAATATAACTAGCAAGTGTTTCGAGTACCCCTTTCTAAATCTTTTGGTCCACTTCTGATTTCCGTTGCATTATCCTAAACGAATCAAAGTTTTTAATGATATACTTTAGTAAATCGTATCCACTAAATTATAATATATCTCATGTCAAAGTAAGCGTACCTCCTTTTTAAACACACAAACAACAACAACAACAACAACGAAAATAACATCTTTTATTCTTGCATCCAAACAGAGACTGATTTTACATTTTCCGATAGCTTATACAGAGAAAAGAAGACATTGTTTTATTATATAAACACCAATGAAATACCAGGCGAGCTTTGGAGAAAACTTGACATCTTCACATGTGAAAATAACATGTTATCTTCGCGTGTGAAAATATCACTGTTGCTATGGCTTCACAATAAACCCCACCTTTCACACCAAAAAACTTTTAAAGTGAAATGGTTGGGTATTTCATTGGTGTTTATATAATAAATAGAACATTACATGGCCGCTTGGAGATACGAAATTTCTCTTCTCGTGTTGAAAAAATATTTCACTCGTTCGCGCTGCAACACTCGAAGAGAAATTTCGTATCTCCGCGCGGCCATGTAATATCCTCTATATATAAAACAATTATGCATTATGATAACGAGGATGGCTAGGAGCTAAACGAACAAAACATTTGCACATTTATCCTAACATAATGCGAGGATATCCCCCCTTTTTTTTGCAAACTTCTGTTGCGGTTACTGCGATTCAATTAGTCGAAATCTGTCCAATCTAAACAGCCTGCCTTGCCAGTTGCGTCTTATATACATTTATGTGACGTTATGGGTAGATCCCTTTTTAACATCAATGTAAGAATCTACATTACTTATCTTATCCCACAGAGCGTGGCTTTTGCGACTGCGGACAATGCAAATGCCAGAGGAATTGGACAGGGCCCTCATGTAGCTGCAGTAGAGATTTAGAGAGCTGCACCAAGAATGGGGTAAGTCTTAAACTAGAAAAATGATCACGAGCAACATGTATATATTTTGTCGTTATTAGAAGTAAAGAGCAGACGTTTAAGGCACTTGTCAAGCGAATATAGAAAAGCAGTTATAGTTTATTTATCTGACTTACCGTAAATCCTCTATTAAGCTGATTCCCTGGTTTTGCACTGCGCATCTCTTACTGCCCATAACAAGATGGCCGCCGTAAAAAAGAGCATGTGATGCAACATTATTAAAATGAAGTTGGCTAGTTGGAATTTTTGCTTGCCGTTGTTCCTTGCCGAGGTGAGACTCAATGTGTTGGGAATGTGCATAACGTAAGCAGTAGGCGTGTTGCTGAGTTCGACTTCCTCACGGAGAACCTCAATAGTGGATGTTTAACTTGTGCTTACTCACTTTGATTTTCATTTAAACGCTTTCTTTATCACGTTGTGTCCTAAATCTGATATCTCGAAGTAAATTCTGTAAAAACGGATTTTTTAATACTTTCTTCCCCCTTTCACATACATTCTATTTTGAAACTCGCTCCAGTCCTCTCTCAAAAATCGGAGAAAATGCATTTGGTGCCTACTTTCTGCAGCTCTACCGCAAAAACGAGGACAGTGACCCCCATTTTTTATTTCATGATTTTAATAAGGACAGTGCTTCCTTTCGATGAGAAAAAAATTGGCACAAATGTATGTTCAGTTTTTTGGCAATTTTACTAAATTGTTTGGTTTGAGCTATCACGGGTCGAATAGCGCGTGTCCAATTTAATTCTACTTGGGAGCGTAAAGTAAAAACAAGGGCATTAAAAGGCATTTTTCTGGTACGTAAATGGATAAACAATGCATTAAAGTCAAAGTCTGTGCGATAACACATGCATCATCGAAAAAATCTCTCCTTTTTGTCTAGTTTTGGGCTGCTAGCGGTTTTTGCCAAAGGGTCCTAAATAGCCGTATTTGTCAGCATTGTGACGTCAAAACAAGCACGGTGACCCGCACTTTTTATTACTTTTTTATCATCTTCTTGACTTGTTACATTAGTGTACCAAGTTTCATCTACAATCTATGTTACGTTCTTTTACTAAGGAATCACCTTAAGCCCCCCTCTCTAATTCAGGGGAAGAAAGTTAATAAACCTCACTGCTGTTTTAAGTCGAAGACGGTCATCATGCGAAAGAGCATGGTGCGATTTCCCGCCAAAAAATGTTACCTGAGCATTCTACTTGTTTTCTCAAAACTCCATTTCCCAAGAGCCTCCAGGGACGGTTTTTTCAGCCTTGACGCACCCATATGTTACCAGATTTTCTTACCCATGGTGCCGTGTGGAGCTTCGCTACTGAAGGTGTAAGAAAGTGGTCACATGCCCATAATAAAAAATACTTAAAGTATTCACTAAAAACATAATGGTTATATCTCCCAACTATTGAGTATAGTTTGTCGTCTGGTAATTTGCATTTATTAGACTTTATTAGAAAATATTCTTGCAGGTCTCCTGGTTGTCAAAACTCGGTGAGGAAAAAAACAAAAGCAAAAGGCTCAAATTATTACTTCTTTGTTCACATCAACGATAAAATTTTTCCTATCGTTTTAGGTGGTTTGTAGCGGCAGAGGAATCTGCAGGTGCGGGGCATGCGTTTGTAATGCTACTTTGCCCTACAGGGGAACTTTCTGCGATGATTGCGTGGTAAGTGCACCGCAGGGAACCCTTCTGGTCTCGGCTCCTGACCTTTCACAGGTTACCATCTTCTAGCAAACCCAAGAACACGCCTAAATATAGATCAATTAAAAGCTATTGAATGAGGCTGAGTATGATATGAGGAATTATGCAGACCTAGGAGGGTTTTATTCACCTTGGCCGAAAAGATAGGAAGGAAAGCGATTGACTCTAGTTCAAGCGTCAATTGCCACCCCACGAAGAGAATCGTTCGTTATAATAATGTCTCGTATTATTGTGCAAAATACTTATTGTTGTTAACTTGCTTACATACACATTGCGGACCTATTTGTATTGCAGGGTTGCACTGGTACTTGCGAGGCCAACCGGGCATGCGTGGAGTGCCGTTTGTTTGGCACGGGGGAATTAGGCAAAGACCAGTGTTCAAGAACTTGCAAAGATTACAGCATTACTCCAGTAGATAAGCTTACACCTGGTAAGTTAACTCGTTGACACTCTTCATGCGATTCTAATGCTACGCGCGCTCATTTTTTCTGGCGTTTTTACTGACCTTCTTGTAGACGACTGCGTCTCGGTCCATGAAAAGCAAAGTAATAAAGAGCAGTTGGCCAATATCCAGCCATCTTGAACTCAGATATGAGTGTACTAAAAGGAACTGTGTGAAAATCTTACCATTCTGTTTTCCAGACTGATGTAGGCTAAACAATTTATTTCTTTCTGTTGTTTTTATCTGTTAGATATGGGTAAGCAATGTCGTTTTCTAGATGAAGAGGACTGTTACCTGACCTTCGCCTACACGGAAGGACCAGACGGCCAACTCAAGATTTTTACCCAGAAAAATAAAGGTCTTTTAGCCAACTTTAAAGATAAAAAAAATAGTACCGGGGGTTTGGCGGCGTCTGCTTGTTTAAGTGACTGAAATGATAATTCACTCAGTGAAGTTTGAGAGATCATTGCACATGAATGTCAAGGTTATTCCTTTAGTTGTGAGTAACTAGAAATGCTTTCGTTGCATTTCCATTGTAGACTGTCCATCTGAGATGAATGCCATAGCAGTAATTGTTAGCGTCATAGGAGCAGTTTTAGCTGTAGCCTTGGCTTTGTTGCTTATATGGAGAGTGTTAGCCACCATTCAGGTAGGCTTTTATCACGCACTGTTCGTCCACACCCTCTGGCTCAGTCGGATTTGCTTGAGTCAAATGCACCTCCCTGTGAGCTGCCAGCATTAAATATAATATAAAATTTAGAATTTAACAATTAATTGTACCCTGTAAAGAAACGTACGTTCTCTGATAAGACTAGTCTCTGATTGCAAGCACCAAACAAGACGGCATACTTCTTTTGAGATGAATATTTTATAGCTTTAATAAGTTCAAACTCGTGTGGCATCAAGACAGATTGAATACGTTTCAGATATCTTAAGCTTTGAGGATAAAATACTCTCTTCTCAGTTTTATCGCAAGAGGTTCACAAGAACCCTATGTCCTTTTAACCATAATGAAAAGAAGATGCTTGTACGCAAGCTTAAGATCATTTCTACCACTGCACGACCTCTGAAATCAAACGAAACTTGAAAAGCCATTCAAAAGTAGTGCAAACACGAACAGTACCTTTTTTGGAAATCGAGCTCCTAAAGCACAGGAGCCAACAACAGTGCTTGCAGTTGGCGCCTAAATTAAGTCCTAATTGTTGATTTTTCTAGGATCGAAGAGCATTTGCGCAGTTTGAAAAGGAACAAATGAATGCAAAGCGTGTTGTGGTAAGTTTCCAGAGAATTTATGTATTTTGTTTTAAAATGGGTCCATCAGATCTAGGTAGAGCAACCCTAACGAACCCTACTGATTAAACAAATTTAAAGGAAAGATTCGCCTAGTGTTTTGAAAACACTCTTTCGTTTTATAAAATTATACATTATTACTATGGCTGTTCAAAAACATTTCGGTTAAGAGGAATTGGATACCAAAAACAGGCAGAATCACAATCGAAATGCGAGTAGGCTAACACTTGTGTGCGAAAATAATTAGTGGCATTTCATATTTTACGTGGAATTCGCAGTAATTTAACCCATCTCTTGCCATTTTCTATCAGTACCAAAAACTTGTTTTTCTTTCTTCAGTTCTTGTTGAAGTTGCTATTTTTCTTTAATTTATACACTAGGCAGAGAATCCGATCTTCAAACCGACAACTACAACATTTATGAACCCAATGTACGGAGTGAAGACATGAAGAAATATGAAATCAGTC
The DNA here is from genome assembly GCA_964035525.1 of Porites cylindrica. Taxonomy (NCBI): domain Eukaryota; kingdom Metazoa; phylum Cnidaria; class Anthozoa; order Scleractinia; family Poritidae; genus Porites; species Porites cylindrica. Next base: position 31,812,116 of record OZ037777.1, on the reverse strand, counting down.
GTGTTGTGCTGTTAGTCGAGAATTTTAAGAGCTGCGCTGTTGTCGCCATTTCCATCGCCTCTCAACGGTCGGTTGCGATATCCCTTGGGTAGGAACGCTAAACTTGCGTTACAGGAGATAAATATGCCATGTATCACGCCTAATGTATACTGTGAAAGATTCAAAAGGAGGCTTAGTATTTAAAGATACTTTCCATTAGCTTTAATGTGTTGTTCACATTTACGTTATTTTAAACAAGTTCAAACTAGCATGTGACTTACTGAGTTAAAGTATATAGCAAGAGTCTACGATATTTCAACATGTTTAGCGCTATTTCCCTGTAGCTTCGATCTTTAGATTCGGGATTTTTGTAATGTATGAACGAAGTTAAAGCATGCCAAGTATTAGAGGGAGGCCACCATTTTAGCCAACTGATAAACAATACATAGCATTGGCAAATGTCACATTGTTTTGTTGATAACTTAATGTCTAAGACTTGTCTGAGACCCCATTTTCATGGAGAAAAGTTGTCCGGGGTTGAAGGGTTTCTCGCCCACCTGAGCTACCCTGGGTTAGCCAAATTATTCTACATTCAGGGGTACCCAACGACTGTGATCTGTAGAATATCTGTTCGGAGAAGCAAATGTTGCCTAGAGTTTTCTATCACTTAAGAACTGCCAAAAAATGTCTAGATGACCGTTCCATTCATTTAATTTACAGCTATTTACAATTTTCGAAGCTTATCTTATAAATTCCCTACGATTTTCTGAAGTTTAATTTTCACCTTTTACTTCTTAACTTAGGCTATTTTTCGTAGAAAAAAATGGGATCCTAAAATTTTCGGATTCAAACATGCGATGGCGAGAGGAATCAGAAAATGTCTCAATTTCGTAATTCGTCAAATTTCATCTAAAATTTTCGGAAAAATAATACTCAAGCCCTTGTAATTTCGAAAAGACTCACGTTCCCCTAGGATGACCGAACAGATACAAATTTTATAGCGCCGCTTGGAATGCATTTCTAGATATCTAAAAGTACTCTGGATAGCCTAAAAAGTGTTTTCGATGTATTTAGGAGGAAACTATCGTTGGGTGCCCCTGCACATTTCCTAATTCTAACAAAACGTGCCGAACCGTTCACATGTGAATGAAAAGTTGGCTCGGAGAGAAGGGTGGCCCGGGAGTCGCCTCTATAAACCTGGGCCTGTCAAACAGTTCGCTATAAAGACTACAAGGCTGCTGTTTCCATGGATCCAAAAAGATCGGTTTCTTTAGCTATACAAGCTTTAGACACTTTAAAGCACTATACGAATGTCATTGTGGATGGAGGGCGGAGTAGTTTGTGAGAACCCCTACGCAAAGAAGCAGGAATTGTTGTTAAAAAATTGAAAGGTTGGGGCGCAGTTCAGAAGGAATAGTAAAATTTCTCATTGCTCAGCAGTCTGACATATGTTCGGTTTGTAACGAATTAAAATTAAAAAGACTTTTACCTTGTATTTGTGTTGGTGCCTGTTTGCTTCTAAATCCATCGCAAGGTTCCTTCAACATATGTTTGGCAAAGTTGTCCGTCGATTCTATGCGGTAACTTTCAGTCGTTAGTTTAGTTAGGAGCGTCTTCTTCCTCTATGATGGCCTGGTTCTGGTCCTGGTTCCTGACATGCAGCCAATGTACCAACGACGTAGTCGCTGGCAGCGCCTACAATGATGCTGCGACAAAATTAGAAACCGATTGCAGGTTTTAGCCGCCAGTCTTAGTAGGAGGGAAGGGAGGGATGGAGCCGGGCGGGGGGGGAGTTAAGTTGCTTGTGTTAAATTTCTCCCTCGCTCTCCACGAAAGTAACATGCTCACCGAATACTAATCAAGAATCTTCATTGGCGGTCGGATCAAACCAAGCCGAGAAAAGGGATTTGCACATTGGAAAAATATCTTCGCCAGTTTTTATGGCCAAAAAAAATCAAAGTTAACTGAGTGGAACTCGTGGACTGATACTTAGATTAGAAATTCCGGTTGCCGCAAAGTGAACTTCGCGTATCCACCAAAGGGTCCGGTATTCTTCATGGAGTTTTATTGTTGTCTTAAAACTTCCTATTAGTTTTGATCTCCTCCTACGGCCATCGCTCTATGCACAAACCGAAATAATAGTTGAAACCGATAGCGTTTAACTCCTCCTTCAAAAGGCAGGACAAGGGAGACTCCCGACCCTCGTTATGAACTTAAAGTGGCCTGGCCCAACGTAACACAATAAATGTGTCGCCACAAGTAACCACATTAAGTCTACATTAGCGGCGAAGCAAGACACATAACAGGTCTAAAGATATTAATTTAACTAGAGATCGGCAAATCTTAGGAACCAATTTTTTTTAGGGTTAATTTTATAGATAACTCTCTTTACTGCTTATGTTTGGCCATTTTACTACCAACGGTTAACCCTGTCTTCACAGTTAACACTTTGCTATGAAAAATGCGCAATAGAAAGTTCTACAACTGAGGCTAACCAAAAACATCAGTGTGAGGTTGCAAAGCCTACTGTTCAAGCGACAGTGAGAGGTCTGGGAAAAAAGGCGGCTAGGAGCATAACAGGCCAGAGCCCCGATTTTAAGTACTAGGCGACTTTGAAAGACGCGTGCTTCACATATTTGTGGCGGATTAGAATGCCGGCTTGGTCAGAACCCTTTGTTTAAAACATGGCGGGATACTAGCAGCTTAAGGCAAGCATGTGCCTTGTAGCTGTCAACATAATGCTTTTTAATTACATTCTGTCATAATTAACAAAACCCGATCGATGTTTGATTGAAAGTAATTGTACAAATCTGGTACCAGAAAAACCGCTTTTAAAAAACAAAAAAACAAAACTAGTTTATGGTTATTTCTCATTAATTTCACTTATCAAAACAAATATTTAATTTTATCAGTTTTCCCGTTTCTTTCAAAACATCCGTCATTTCCGGGCGTTTCACTGTAGTCAATGAAAGACACGTTTTATCAGTCTTCTTTTACGCGGGAATATCAAAATTTCCATCTTTCAAAACGCGATGAACCAAAGCTCGCAGGGTACCAAAGCGCCAAAGGCGCACGATGCAGTCCCGGTGTTTTGTGAGCACCCGTTAAAAATATTGAACGCCAAAACTATCAAGTTTTGATACTGCGAAGGGCAGCTAGTTTCTGTATCCAAAGGTTAGTGCATGGACAGGCTATCGAAAGAAAATAAAAGGGATGCTTGCCCAATGGATAGCAGGCCTAACTACGCAAATAAATGTCTCATTACATCCTTGTCTGGGAGGTTAGTACTAAATTTACACTCTAGAATACATTACACAACTCAATCAGCAACACTTTGCAAGTAGAATTGGCGATCAGTGTGGGCAATTTATATTTCTAAGTCACGTCCGTCGCACAAAGACTTAACGCGCGGGGCTTTTTAGTCAATGACTGACATAAAAAAGTTAAAACCCATCCGATGTAAAGTCCAGATACGGGATTGTAGAGAGAATCGTAAAGCCACACTTTACACCGCGCTGGCGGAGGAAAACTGGGATAATGTGCTCGCTGCTCCTGATGTTCAGCAAGCGGTTTGTGTATTGGAAGAAAAGATTCGCGGCCATATGGACAGGTGTATGCCGGTCAAAACTGAATCCATGTCGTCACGCGATCCGCCTTGGATGACACCACACCTTAAGTCAATGATCAGAACGAAGTCTAGAGTTTCTCGTCTGAGCAAAGACAGGCTGTGCATTGTTAATAAAAGAATAGCTGACATCATCTCGGAAAATAGGAGAAAGTTTATGGATGCCCCTCCAGGTAGTCGGGCATGGTGGAAAGGAGTTGATGAATTGTCGCAGCGGCGTCGTGCATCCTGCAAAGTAAACCTGGATAACAGCTGTCTGATGGACTTGAATGATTACTTCGCTAGGTTCTGCTCAGATGATATGTACATAGAACCAACCCCTGTCACAATCAGCAGTGGGATGGAGATCCCGGTAATTTCCGAACGGCAGGTCTGGAATTTACTTAGCGTTCTCAAAAGAACTGCGACTGGACCCGACCAGATTCCTTACTGGGTTTGGAAAGAGCATGCTGAGATTTTCACGCCTCTTATCACCAAAATCTGGAATCTCTCAATCTCTACTCAGTGTTTGCCATCATCGTGGAAGCGTGCGATCATCACCCCCCTCCCCAAAGTGGATGTTCCTAAAGCACATGGTGATTATCGCGGCATTAATATAACTCCTGTTATAGCGAGGGCTTTTGAGAAAATTGTGTACCACTGCTATGCCCGCGAGACAATTGAAAGCCACCTCAGCACCTCACAGTTCGCCTACAGAAAAGGTGGAAACTGTACCGATGCTCTCTTGTCAATTCAACATAGGACCAACAGCTACCTGGATAACCCGGATTGTAAAGCAGTTCGCCTTTTTGCTATGGACTTCAGCAAAGCTTTTGACTCTGTGAAACATGAACTTCTTGCTAGTAAATTAAAAAAGCTCCCACTGAATCCATATATTACCAATTGGTACTTGAACTTTTTAAAGGATAGAAAACAAAGGGTATGTTGTAACAACTTTGAGTGTGACTGGAAACCGGTCAACCAAGGGACAACTCAAGGTAGCGTTAGCGGTCCTTACCTTTTTAATATCTTCCTCAATGATCTTAACATCACTTTAGGTAATCATGACACGCTATTTAAGTACGCTGATGACTCGACAATTATTGCTCCTGTATGGAAGGAGGTAGACTACTCCGATCAGTTAGTGTCACAGTTTTTAGATTGGACGAATACAAATGGAATGTCTTGCAACCCAAGCAAATGTAAAGAGTTGACGATCAAAAAGAGAGGCAACCACGATCTCTATTCACCCATTGGGAGAATACCAAGCTGTAAAGAAGTTGAGATTTTGGGCGTCACCTTCCAATGTGACAGCAAATTTTCAGTGCACGTGAAGAACAAACTTATTAAAGCTAACAAATCCCTACATATCCTTAGAACGCTGCGCAAAGAAGGGTACAATCAGTCAGAAATAGACCTTCTCTTTAATACTATAGTTCTACCTAATATTAATTACGCATTATCTGTCTACGCCGCGTCCGAGTCCGATCTTACACCCGTACAATGTTTCTTAGACCGCTGTTTTAAAAGGAAATATACGTCTAAGCCTGTAAGTGTTTATGATTTCTTAGAGAGGCAAGACCGTAAAATTTTTAAAAAAGTTTTTAATGCCAAAGGACACCCACTTTTATCTATTATGCCTCGTGTTAAACCCTCCAGCTACAATCTTAGAAAAGAAACTAGTTTTAAACCTAAGATTAACACTATGCGCTTTAAAAACTCTTTTATTAATCGTTTAGTTTTTAAATATGAATTAGCTATGTAATATACTAGATATATATACCGGTATATATTTTTTATTTCTTACTTTTTAACTTTTTAAATTTCTTACACTTACTTGTAACAAAAGATATGTATTTTTATCTCTTGATGAATAAAGACTTTATTATTATTATTATTATTATAACAGTTTCCTCACAATCGACCCAGTTAGAGTGCGATAATGTGCGCGTGAACTTTGCCTACAACTGGCAATAAGCTGAATAAACCGGAAGCTGAACACCATGAATAAGTTACTAAATCACATCGCTCAGGTTTTTAGGTGGATATTAAAAATCGTATTTTCTCAAGTACCGGTGGGTTTTTTCGCACATTCTGTTGCGCAGTTTGGCAGTGATATACCGAGCATCAGACAGGTAACTCACCGAAAGCCACCATTTTACTCTTCTTCTACCAAACAGTTTTCCTGCAATGGTCTTAGTACTTGTCCCGTTGCCGAAGCCTTGCACGAGCAAGATACGGTAATCGAGAGTCGAGAATCGAGAATCGATATTGTACTCGGGACAAGAAAAGGTCGCCGTCCATGGACCAACTGATGCAATGCAAGAGCTTCAAGCTGCTGAGAATCGCCAATTCTGGATTACAACCAGTGAAGGAACTCCTGAGAAGCGTCCAAATTATAAAGGAACTTTGGAGGCCAGTCAGCCACGGTGATTGTCGCACCACGCATAACGTAGAATAAATTTGTTAACCTGGTATTGTCTTTGACACAAATCACGTAAAACTATAAAGAAGTTGCCACTATGAACTCTGGAAAATGAAAATTCAATAATACTATGGTTGACGACTGGCAGTTTAAAAGAGAGACAACCTTCACCTCAGAATCTTGGGCGCGCCGCCTGTAAGCTCTGAGGGAGAGGGAAGCCCCATTATTTGGCCTATTTCAAAAACAAATGACACTACAAAAATAACCTACAATTATAATTTCCAAAGAGAGTCTACCATCACCTCAGAAACTTGGGCGCGCCGCCTGTAAGCTCTGAGGGAGAGGGTAGCCCCATAATTTGGCCTATTTCAAAACGAATGACAGTACAAAGATGACCTACAATAATAATTTGGATAAATGACCGACATTTTAAAAGAGAGACTACCTTCACCTCAGAAACTTGGGCGCGCCACCTGTAAGCTCTGAGGGAGAAGGTAGCCCCATAATTAATTTGGCCTATTTCAAAAACAAATGACAACACAAAAATAACCTACAATAATAATTTGGATAAATGACCGACATTTTAAAAGAGAGACTACCATCACCTCAGAATCTTGGGCGCGCCGCCTGTAAGCTCTGAGGGAGAGGGTAGCCCCATAGTTAATTCGGCCTATTTCAAAAACAAATGAAACTACAAAAATAACCTACAATTATAATTTCAAAAAAGAGACTACCATCACCTCAGAATCTTGGGCACGCCGCCTGTAAGCTCTGAGGGAGAGGGTAGCCCCATAATTTGGCCTATTTCAAAACAAATGACAATACAAAGATGACCTACAATAATAATTTGGATAATGACCGACATTTCAAAAAAGAGACTACCTTCACCTCAGAATCTTGGCCGCGCCGCCTGTAAGCTCTGAGGGAGAGGGTAGCCCCATAATTTGGCCTATTTCAAAACAAATGACAATACAAAGATGACCTACAATAATAATTTGGATAATGACCGACATTTTAAAAGAGAGACTACCATCACCTCAGAAACTTGGGCGTGCCACCTGTAAGCTCTGAGGGAGAGGGTAGCCCCATAATTAATTTGGCCTATTTCAAAAAACAAATGACACTACAAAAATAACCTACAATTATAATTTCAAAAGAGAGACCACCATCACCTCAGAAACTTGGGCGCGCCGCCTGTAAGCTCTGAGGGAGAGGAGAGCCCCATAATTTGGCCTATTTCAAAAACAAATGACACTACAAAAATAACCTACAAAAATAATTTGGATTATAACCGACATTTTAAAAGAGAGACTACCTTCACCTCAGAATCTTGGGCGCGCTGCCTGTAAGTTCTGGGGGAGAGGGTAGCCCTATAATTTGGCCTATTAAGTAAAAAACAAGTAACAATACAAAGATAACCTGTAATAATAATTTTTGGATGATGATTGACATTTCAAGGAGACTAAAATAACTGATATAGAAACCATACTGTATCTGTGACGTTGATTATACAGATCGCCCAAGCGAACACGAAGATGTTGAAGTGGAAGAAAATCTGGAGTAATCCAGCGTGTTGGCTCCTGCCAGCGAATAAGATTTTGGCGGGATTTCGACAGAGCTTGGCGGGCTTTTTGGAGAGTAATTTGTCACTGGAGGCACATCGACACTTACATCGTCTTAAGCCAGAAAAAAAAGACGTGAATCCTTCGCCGTTTGATCAAAAAGGTCGTCCATTCAATCAGATAATCGGTCTTGCTGTTCCTCAAGGAGATGTGAAGTAGAGCTCGAGCTCTTGCTTTCGTTTACACCGGCGACTATAAAATGTGCATTGTTGACGGCCTTTCTCAAACGTTCAAATAGAGAAGATCTAAAAATTTCTTTGGTCAAGGTCTTTTCCACGCAGAGTTCCTTCCAAACCGGAGAAAGATGTGCCAGCAGAGAGTGTATTTCTACTTGTGGCTCCTCAGTAAAAACTTGATACGCCGACTCGCCCTTTTCGGGTTCCTTCTGTGAGTACCGGAGCACAGATTACGTAATACAATAGTAATAAAAGACAGGAAACAAAACAACTCCAAATAAAGACTAATCCCAAGTGACCAAAAATACAAAGCTTTCCGGTACCTGCAGAAAGACCCCGTTTTGGTTTTCGCTTCGAAGGTCACCAATGTTGACATGGCATACTACTCTTGAAAGAAGTTAAATAAGCCATCGGAGCACTATTTTCTTAAAAGAAAGCACTTGAAAAACCCTTGAAAGCGTATCAAGCCTATTTGAATCCAAATTCGGCGAGAAAACTGTAGTTATCAATTGCGAAGCCAGCCGCGAAGATCGACTTCCAAATTTTCAATCGACCGTGAAATGAATTTATAATACCCAAATAGTCTGATCAAATTTCGCGTTTCCTTGAGATGTCTGTTTCGTTTAATCAGATGTACAAAGTTCCTTGACAGGCAATGTGTCCGGCGCTCTCCAAAGGTGTCTGGAGGAATGCTTAAAACTAATTACAAAAGCAACGCCTGCCTGTTATTGGAAACCGATCTGCGGTGGTTGCTGTGGAGATTAGGCCTCCTCGGGAGCGCATTAAAATCGGAGCTCTTGCCTGTTATGCAATAACAAAGATCACTTTAGCGACCTTAGCCTGCAAACGCAGACGTATTTCCGTTCGTCTCTTCTCTCATTAAGCACGAGTTTTATCAGGCAAGAAATAGCAGGTACGTTTGTAATGTTTTTGCTTTATTTTATTGTTTTGCTGGCAAAAAAGTATTACAAGCCACAAGTATTATATGGGACGAGATTTACAATGTTTGTACAAATATTTTATTACTCAGTTTCGCTTTATGTCTCAGGCACTCATCATGCAGGAAGGAACCGTAATTAGACTAAATGCCCGGCAGTCCAAAAATTGTACAGAATCCTGCCCTAACCTCCTAATGCGGGCCACATTAATATGTAGTAAGCAGAAACTCGTAACCGACCCATCATGAGTCAACGTCAAATACGAAAACAATACAATTGACCATAAGATTAGCTAATACTATGCCAGATCTCAAGATGCTATACAGTACATGACAGTAACTGTACTTTTTCAAGTCGCGGTGCCCGTGCATGCCTGTCTACGAGCCCAGTTTGAGCTAGTCTAAATTGACAATGATTGGATTACGTCCTTGAAATATATGGCATAGGTCGCACTTGGGAAAAGTTTTCATCTTTGCCGGCTAAAAAACCACGAAAATTCGAAACCGCAACCGGAAAAGAAAACTTTTAGTCAAATCGAGGAGGGTCGCACTAGTATTTACTAGTGGGAGTTAATTGTCGTTGTTTTAGCTTGTTTTGACACATTGAGAACTAAAGTAGGCCAGATACCAGAGAACATTATCTCTTCGTAGTCCGATCATTTGGCGTAGGATCGTTTTCCTCCTTTCCCAGTTTCAGGAGGATGGGAGAAATAAAGAAAATAAAGTGCTTGGCTGCAAAGACTGCATTTAGCTCGGAGAATAACAAACCTGTGACGGTGCCTGGGTAGACTATAATTGGCTCGCCTGTAGAGAGTTCCCGTAAAAACGTTGAAATAGCGAAGGATTACAAGCTTATGAATTGCTCGCCCGTAGAAAGTTTTCGCAAAAACGTTAAAATGGCGAAAAGTAGTGGTAGCCTCGTCCGTCCACAACGAAAACGCGAAGGTCAGAAAATTTCAACGATTGATTCAAATTGATCGTGTTTCAAATTGGTCACGTTTCGCTCACAAGCGCTGACACTTACCGCCGTGATTCCTATTGTTTAGCTCAAGTTTTCCAAAATCTGCCTGCCCCATCCAAGCAATACGGCGTCTTTGATGTTTTTCGCGATTTTCAAAGTTTTTTCCAACTTGAAAACTTGGGGTCGCACTTAGCAATGTGTCCCGATGACAGATTTTTACCGCAAGGTAAACAAATTCTTCCAGAAATTTCCCAAGTGCGACTAAGTAGTCGATCAATGATGATAAATCAATACATTTAGCTGTCAATAAACTGTAGATTAGACAGCTCAGATATCCGGCCGTATGATAGTCATCCGCGATCAACGTTTACCTAAAGGCCTTGCGCAGCAATGCTTCCTTAGCATCCCTCACAACATGGAACTTTATCCCAGCACAGAGTAACCGTTGAGTGTTAATCGTTAACAAACATTGCGCAATTATATATTTTTACAACCTCTATTTAGGGAAGGTCCCGAGGGTGTCCGCTTAATAGAGGTTTCACTGTATTTCTTCCAGGCATGCTGGTATACTGAGATCCCGGGTGGGCTACTCCTGGGAATTCTTGGTGGGGGTATGCTGGGCTTTGATATATTTTGCTCGCAAAAGTGGCATAATATGCTTCTAGCAGTGCTCGTATGTTTCTAAAACTTTGCCAGTGTGCTAGTTTTTGTAAATTACAGTCGACTCCCGATAATTCGAACCCTCAAGAGAAATAGGAAAAAGTTCGAGTTATCGAGGGTAAAATTATATTGAAAATGATCTGAAGGGAATTCAAAATTGCTTCGAGTTAGCGGGAGGTTCGAGTTATTCCGGGGAGGGCCGACTTCCTTTAAGAGGCCAATGGGGATGTGCCGCTGGATGGGGTTGCATTTTCACGACTGGATTGACTATAATGGGGTCGCACATTTTCGGATTTATGGGGTAAGACAGTTCTTCATATTTCCGGTTAGCAAAAGTACCAGAATGTTTGTACTGCAGATGAAAAGTAAAGTGTTTTTCATTCAATCGACAAAATGGGTGGGTCAATTCATAAAAATAGAAAGTGACTAAGTTGGGATGGGGAAAATTACATATTTGCCCAAAAGCGACTAAGATGGGGTCTATAATTGGCCGCAGAATAGACTATAATGGGGTAGGGGCTCTGAGATGCCAGCGGCAGATACCCAGCAAAAATTAACCCAAGTACCTCCCCCAGGCGGGTTATAGAGGGTTCGAGTTACCGGGAGTCGACTGTATGCTCATTCCCTAGTAGCAAAAAATGCAGAAATTATGCTTCTACTTTTTACTGTAAATTTTCCCGGCGTAACCACTCGAACCAAATCGAACGTTTTTTAAATCGAACTTGATCGAACTTAATCGAACGATAAGGTTCGATTCAGTTCGGTAATCGAACACAATCGAACTCTCACAAAACAATTTGGGTAAACTTTGATTGAGTCCAATAATATAAGTTTATAATTAGATGGTCGAAGTTGGCATACATTCGATTAAAAATGGGACGTTATGCAGGAAAATTGCGCGTGTTTTGCAGAGTGTTCCCTTTTTCTAGGGAGTCCTACGACTGAGTATATTCGGGGAGTGATTGTAGCGGATCAGTGTTCCGCGTACCGTGTAGTGTAAAATATGCGAAAATATTATATATACAAGAACACCAGGGAAGAAGAAGACTACATTTCCATATTACAACTTTATCCTTTAATCAACCCCCTCAATCACAGAGTGAATATAATATTATGCTGGGGCCGTAGATCTTTTATAGATCCGATATGCCGTAATTCTTGCATGGTTCTGTCCATGTTTTAGAGGTTGGTTTTGTCCAATTCTTATTTTCTCTGCGAGACATCAACTTGACACTTGGACTCTTGCCCCCCAGAAGACACGTGTGTACTGTCGCAATTTGTAATAATCATCGCACTTTGTAATACCTGTCGCAATTTGTAATAAATCCATTGCACTTTGTAATACCTGTCGCAATTTGTAATAAACCGTGTCGCACTTTGTAATAAAAAAGCTGTCGCAATTTGTAACAACCGTCGATCGCACTTTGTAATAAACTAAGCTGTCGCAATTTGTAATAATTCCATCGCACTTTGTAATAACTTTTTGAGAGTAACTGAACTTACTTCGTCAACATTAATATAATGCCAAAATATGCATGGTACTTCATAAACAAAGATGATGACGTCTGCTGGCACGTAACACCTCCGCTCATTCAAACATTTAACTTTATTCACAGTCCTAAACATTTTTTTCAGATTAATGTTGATTAGTTATCTGACTTACGAAATGCTGTACTCTTAAACCTTGCTATTGTACTAGGTGGTTTTCATTCAGTGGTTACCCGGCGGGTGTACTTCCTTATATGGCCAATACGGGGATGTACCTCTAGACAGAGCATTGTCAGAGTACTGGATCTAGACAGAGCTAGACACACTAGACACAAACGAACCATTATTAAAAAGCATTTAATTTCCGCAAATCGTAACATCCATCCTACATCATTCGAATAAGGACACCACGAGAGTTCAAGCTTTCCTTGTTAGATCTTATAACAGGTCGATACAACACGTTGTGCACCATCCTTGTCTAACGCGCAATCTTAAAGAAGTAATAGTGGCTTCCATATTTTGGCCAACTTAATCAAACGAGGCCTGGAAAGATTCAAAATGTTTACTGCAAATAAAAAAAAACGTCACCAGTGGCAAACCGTCGAACCACAACAGAAACCTAAAAACAAAATCCAGTTAGTCGCTGGCCAATACCTTCGTATGTACCTGTTTTTATAACACTCACTTGGGGTCTTACACTGAGCTGGCTGGGCATTTGGCCCATTATTCTCACTTGATTTGGTCCCATATAGGATCAAAAGGAGTACTCATTCCATCTTAAAACAATTGTTTTCTATAAGGAGTTCTCTAAAGCAAATACCATGGGGCCGGGATAGTAAAAAATTATCCTTCCCTGCGTATATACAAGTCTTTCGAGCTGGATTACTGTTTTTCCACAAAATGGAAAGGATGGAATAAACCATCCATTACTACTTGAGTTACCCTATCTAAGGATCAAACCAAAGACACAAGGCCAGCAACGTAAAAAATGATACCCTATTAAAGGCTCGAGATCCTCAAAAACCATACCCTATCAGGCGGTACTTACCTATCTAGTCCATCCATATATGGGATTATCCCCTCCCCCCCCGAAGACTTCACGTGTCACGTGGCAAGCAAACATGGATTTGGACGACGAATGCCAGGTTATTCATGAATTTTCTGTTGTTAAATGTTGCTTTTGTTATTTAAATATTCTTGAATTTGAACATGATTCATATCTTTTTGGTGATATGTCACAGGAAGTTTCATGTCTTTCATAAAAGCTTTTCTAGTTGGTCACGTGATTAATCAAGGCATAAAAATTTATAGCGGTAGACATGCATGTTTGACCAAAGAAAATGTTACGGAGATGTTACGTGCTAGCAGACGTCACCATCTTTGTTTATGAAGTAGCATATTTTGGCATTATATTAATGTTGACGAAGTAAATTGAATCACTCTCAAAAAATTATTGCAAAGTGCGATGGAATTATTACAAATTGCGACAGCTTAGTTTATTACAAAGTGCGTGTTTATTACAAAGTGGCGTGTTTCTGTGGGCGTTGAGAATTCTAGGTTAGGGCTTAAATCAGAGTGCGCGGATATTTTTCATCAGAGCTTTCTCTGGTTGTTACGCCATAATGACGAGCCCCAAAGAGGGCGAAACAGCTGTCTATGGCTACAATCCCGCTCTGTTTTGCGTTCTTTCGGTGTCGTGTTGACCAACGGACGTCTGCGAGGAGGCTAGTTGATGTCTTGCAGAGTTAATTTTCACGTAGTACGATCGTGTTACGAAAACTAAGACCCTCGAAAACTAAGACCTAAGACCCGTCTTAGTTTTCGAGATTACGAAAACTAAGACCCCCTGAAATAGAATCCGTCGAAATATTAAGTCAAATTGTAACCGAAATAGGTCTAATCTGTCAAATTATCTTCTGTCCGATCCTTTCCACCCAGTTTTTGGTCAAATTTAACAGTAAATTCAGGAGTCTTCTAAGACCCCCCAAAAAATCAATCCGTAAAATATATATGAAGTCGAATAACGACCGTTCAAAGACTATAAACCGTAAAACAACCAAAAGCTATCATCATCACGACCCGCTTCTTCTCAAAATTGCAGACATACCAGTATTGAGGCTTTAAAAACAAGATGAAAGCCATAGACTATACCTGTGTATAATTGTAAACTGAAAATATGCGTTACCCTGGCGATTGGTCTATAATTTTGGTTGTTTATCTTTAAAAATCGTAAAATTGGCTTTCCACTGGAGATGGATTTTTGTCTTCGTTTCCGGCTGACATGTCGCTGCGATCCCGGCTGCGACCCTGATAGGGTTACTCCGATCGTCAAGCGCATGGTCATTACGGCGTTATCGGTCAAACATCACACAAAAATACGGATTTGTTCCTTTTCTCGCCAGGCTATAGCCAGAAAAATGCTTTCTTAAAAAAGGCGAAAAAAAAGAGTATATGCTACATTGCGTTTTTCAAGAGTTTATTTTAATAGTTGCCATCCCGGAGATGACACTGACCGGAAACGAGAATACTGCTATGTCTGCAAATTATTAGAAGAAGCGGAAGGTCAGGCTTTTACTTCGGGTAGAAGAGCACAGAACGCCAATGAATTTCGTTTTTTTATTATTATTATTATTATTATTATTATTATTATTCGTGTGTTCAAACTGAACTTCTCTGGACCATGTGATTTTTATGTTACTAGGCGCAGACGAGTGAAATTAATCTTGATTCAAATTAAATTAACAGCTAGCGTTTGAAACGCAAGAGGGGAATAAGGTGTGCGCTATTCGTGTTCTTTCTTATTTTTTAACTTGACTGATCGAAGCGTAATTCACACTACTGAAACAAATAGGGCGTTTTTCCCTGAGAATTTCGCTTCAATATCACAGGATCGTTGTCAGAAAATGTTTTCCCCTGCTGAGGACCAAGCAGTGAAGTATTTTCGTCAACGGCTCTTGTCTTTAGTTAATATGGGCCTTCATGCCGCGATAATACGACTGAGCCCGCTGATACACGAGGGAGAGCAGCAGTATAAACTATATATAGTCGGCGATCCCCGGATGGTGTCCCTGCTGTAACCCCCCCCCCCCCCCCCCCCTTGAAAAATCCTGGCTACGCCCATGCCCGTTCCAAGTTTAGTAAGTAAAAGGTGCCAGGGTTTTTCGAAAAATCGGAGGTTAACAAATCAGACAATTTGTAAGTTTAACTAAAATATGTCTGATTGAAGAGTGAAAAACCAAAATTTGGTCAACATATCTTTTGTCTTAAAAAGTTAAAGCCTGTTTTTTTTTATAGTGTTTAGTGTGATATTTCGTATGGCTTGAAGAATGAACAGCACAGTGTTGCATTATATCTATGTTTTTTTTTTCAATATTTCTTTAAAAAAGCCTTCAGAAGAAACATTTCTTTGCGAAATGAGTAGTGTTGTTATAACTAGGAGTAATCGGAGCTTAGAAGAGTGCGTTCGATATGTTTGCTAGGCGTACAGGTAGCAGTTGAGGGGAAAGGGTGGATGGTTCTTGCGATAGATAACTATGATTATGGCATGTTTCGAACGTAAGGGTTGCGTGCAGCGAGACGTCGATTTAAACTGTGTATGATAATGAAAAGGTTTTGAAGGCTAGTGATCAGCGTGATATCATATGGTTGTTATTTGAGGAGACACTGGCCAAAGTGCTTCGGGCGTGTAAAAAGAACTTTTTGTTTTACTGGCGCAATAGATGTTCTACAGGGCGCAGTTGTTCGAGGGCCGATCAGCGCTTAACCCGAGTTTCTTTTTCTTTTGTTAAGAAACATTTCTTTGTATAATTTTCTCAGTTATCAAGAACGTCCAATCATCAAATTGTTGGCAAAATGAAGCTTTCACATCTGAGTTCAATTTTCGCACTAACCCTCCTCGCCTGGGTTATCTTAACCTAGCTTTGAACAACCCGGCCCAGGTACTGTTAAAAAGCAAACAGTTGACAAAGTTTTACCTGTAGATGTAATCATTAATTTTATTTAATATTGGGAATTCCACATGTAGACAATTACTGAAATTTACTATAAAATGCCGGAAACCGTTACTGGCAAGTCTTCTTAACTTATGATGATATTAAAGAATGACCCAAGACCATATTTCAATTGCCAGTATTCTGTCTCTAGATCTGTCTCCAGCGCCGTTGGAGTAAAGGAATTGTCTTATAATTGTACTGTATTTACGGATTTTCAACATACAACATTGAGTCCTTTTCAAACTTTCAGCCTCAGCTATTGTATTTGGGCGATCAATGACGTTAGCTGCTGAAAAACGTCGTACGTTGGCGGGTTCATAGTGCCTGTATTACCCCCTCCATGATATTGTGTTGCTGAAAAACGTCGTCCGTTGGCGGGTTAATAGTGGGCTGTATTAGCCCTTCCATGATATTGTGTTGCTGAAAAACGTCGTCCGTTGGCGGGTTAATAGTGGGCTGTATTAGCCCTTCCATGATATTGTGTTGCTGAAAAACGTCGTCCGTTGGCGGGTTAATAGTGGGCTGTATTAGCCCTTCCATGATATTGTGTTGCTGAAAAACGTCGTCCGTTGGCGGGTTCATAATGGGCTGTAGTAGCTGTTGCGTGATGAACTGGGGCGTTGCAATTGGCGGGTTTATAGTGGGCTGTATGAATGGCGGCTGGATGGGCGTGTCTCTGGTAGGTGTCGGCGTTTTTTTCCGCAATCTGCTACGCCGGTTTTGGAACCAACACTGGGATTGAAAATAAAACGTTAGTAAAGGAATCACACAAGAGATAACTAACCTCTTCTAACAATGAACGTTACCCAAAATGCGAAATACAAGAATAACATCATGTCGTGTAGAATAATGAAAATTAGTTTCTGCCAAGTGATACTGAGCATAACTGCGGAATAGTAGCGTTTTCATATGAATGGTCGCATCGTATGATCGATTGTATCTACATTCGCAAAATAATGTTTCCTCTGACGGCTTTTTTAAAGAAAAAACAATAAAAACAAAAACGGCCTTTTGATAATCACTTGGGGGATTGTTTTGTACTATTATCACATGTTTCCAAACCAAGCTACACTGGTAAACATCACTTTCTTTCTACTCATTTCGCAAAATAATGTTTCTTCTGACGGCTTTTTTAAAGAAAAAACAATAAAAACAAAAAAGCAATTTTAAATTCTCAATATTTTGTTATAACGTCAGACTGAAAGTACACCCCATGAAAGACTTTTTCATTCCTTGAGCTCAACTAAAATGTAAAATTCATGCCACGGATTTCAATCTAAGCATTTTAGAGGAAACTAAATTGAAAAAAAAACCATAGATATAATGCAACACTGTGCTGTTCATTCTTCAAGACATACAAAATATCACACTAAACACTATTTTAAGACAAAAGATATGTTGACCAAATGTTGGTTTTTCACCCTTCAATAAGACATATTTTAGTTAAACTTACAAATTGCCTGATTTGTTAACCTCCTATTTTTCGAAAAACCCTGGCACCTTTTACTTACTGAATTTGGAACGGGGTGTTTATCCACAGACTCAAGAGGTACTGGTCCTCAGCAGGGGAAAACATTTTCTGAAGAGGTTCCATTTGAATGGTCACACTCTAAGATTTCAGTTACAAATTTCAGAACTCATAGCGTATTTGCTTAATAGTATGTGTGAAAATTGCACAAACCTTACCTGGATAATGCAGTGCTCGAGGCCAAGCTCTCGCGCTAGTTTCTCCCTTAAGTAAATTCCTGGGAATGGGTCTTTCTGAAAAATTTCCTCCAAACGAGCAAGTTGCTGGTCTGAAAATTTCGTTCTGCGACGTCTTTCTGGGAATTAAAAGAGAAGTCGTTTAAGGTCGTGATAACTAGCGTGCCCCTTGTAAAATCGAGTGTAGTTAAACGCCAAGGTTGTCTCGGGAAATAACTTGAAGTCGAAATGTCTCGCAAAGTGTCGCATTTATAATATGACTCTTTCCGGCGCATCAACAACTGAACTTATGCATAAGATCAACGGAGACTGATCTTTCGACTGTTATGATGATCTACGCAATGTCTTCGGTCTTATGTTAAGATGCACAAAATTTTAACAGAACTTAAAGTGTAAATGAAATTAAAAACTTTTAAAGAGAATATACAGTTTTACATTAACACTATATGGTGACACTATTGCTCAAGGCTGATTTAACCCTTCGAGTGCAAAGGAGAAGTCTCAGGGGCACCCAAAGACTGTTTTCTGTAAAATATCTGTTCGAAGAAGTAAATATTGCCTGGAATATTATTTTCTATTACTTGGTTTAAGGAATACTAAAAATTTGAAGATGACTGTCCATTCATTGACAATTTTCGACACTTATCTAGTAAATTCCCTACGTTTTTCTGAAGTTTAATTTTCACATTTCACTCCCCAGATTGGGCTATTCTTCATACAAAAAAGGGAACCTAAAATTTTAGATTTCGAAAAAAATGTGATGGAGAGAGAAATCAGAAAAATTATCTACTTTTGTAATAACTTGAATTGCCGCGAAAACTTTCAGAAAAAAAATACTGAAGCCCTTGTAAATTCAATGAGACTCAAGTTCCGCTAAAATGACCGAAGAGGTACAAATTTTATGGCGCCGCTTAGAATGTATTTCTAGAGGTCAAAACGTACTCTGGATAGCCTAAAACGTGTTTTCAATGTATTCCGGAGGAAACAGTCGTTGGGTGCCCTTGACGTCTTAAGTTGGCATTACGAAGGTATGAATTTAGAAAATGAGATTCTCAAAACTTACGTCGTTTCTCTTGAGCTGGTCTTGAATCCATGTCTACGGTGAAGTCAAGCAACAAGAATGAATGATGGTTTGAAATAGTTTTTGCTCCTATTTATATAATTATCTGGCGACGCTTGATCCTGGTTGATGTGGGCGTAGAAATACACTATTTCAACAATAACCATTTTAGTGACTTGATAAGTAAATAATTACTTATCACCTCTATTGGTTGATGAGTTGAGGGGGCTATCTTTTGTCTCCATTCTCATGTCTCTTTAAAAAAAAACATTGAATGAATTGGAAGCTTTTTGAATAAATTTGTGTAACTCCGCCTTATTGAGTTGATTCTTATTGTCACCCTCGATCAATGAAGTAAATTAACCGTGCTGGGGAGGATAAAGCTTTATATCCTCGCTTGCTTCATATAATAAAAATTTCTTGAGTAGACGCCGGTTAACGTTTAATACGCGTGGCACTTATAAGCTCACGCTTGTGATATGGATTGATTTACAAATTTTATTGATTAAATTCTATTGAGCTTAATATATTTCAGGCCCGATGTGCGCCTCTTTTTTGGGGGAGTCCTTTTTGCAGACCGCGCCATTGGCGACTTGCTTGTTTTCTATCTCGTTTCTTAGAATATTTGCGCCTTCTTATAAGCATGCTTACGCGCTGTCCAGGCCTGTAGCCAGGATTTTTTTACGTATACGGGAAGGTGCGATCCAACGATGAGAAGGACCAAACGATACCAGAGGTGCAAGTCTCTGGGGAGAATTAGGTTGTCTGCGACTGCATTGCATCAATGATCATTGCTCTTAAAAATGCCAGAGGCAAAAAGGTGCCAATAATTTTGCCGTAGTAGCTTCATTTAACATTACCGTGTTAAGAAGTGAATTTTACCTCATTAAGGTTTAAAAAAGAAAAATGACATTACGATTAACACCATTTCCTAGTGTTAACACTTAAGTAGTTAATCCCACCCATTATCAAGCGTCATTCAGTTTAATAAAAAAGTGAAGTACAAAAAAAAGAGAATTAAACCTACAGGAAAAAGTAATAACTAAATGCAAGGGAGGGGTGAGAAATAATTTTGTAATAAAGATACATAGTTCTTCCTGATTGTGTTAAGGAATTTATTTGCCTGCCCATATCCAAGTTTGAGGAAAAATCAGATGTCACTCGCGACACTGATTTACTCCCGTCCTCTAGTATTCGCGGCACTAACTCTTAACAAACGCCTTCAACACATCCACTATCTAACATACATTGATCTGAAAGACGTTTTTGATCTGTGGATGCGAAGGATCAACTGTATTGCATTTTGAGCGTTTTGAAAAACTGGGTATTTCTCAAACTTGTAATCTTTCGAAGTTTTTTTTTCGAATGGTGTACTTTTTTCCATTTTGGCAGAAAAACTACGTGATCACTCAAAAAATACTTCAATTAAAAACGAGCTTTATTTGCTAAGACTTAGGTGTTGCAGTGAAATGCCGCTCTGTTGTAGAATGAAGCTAATTAAGAAAAATAAATGAAAGTGGCGCAACTACTATTCAGAAAATCAAAATTTATGGAAATCATAATTGAAGTTGAACTAAGTACACAATTAAATAATCTTATGAACAAAACGGAAAACCATTAAGTTTGTTATGTTTGTGACTATGAATAGGCCCCTGTTGCCTTTCACGGCAGGATTATTAAACAAAGCAGAATGTTTGTACTGTAGATGAAAACTTGTCCTTCATTCAACCTAAAAAAGCTTAAAAATGGGTTAATTCATAAAAATAAAAATTGACTAAGTTAAGATCTCGAATCCATTGTTGAAATAAGATGTCTGGTCTCTTTTAAAAAAACCATGAAATGAATTAGAAGCTTTTATAAATAAATTCCTTAACACAATCAGTAAGTGCTAAGAATCTTTATTACAAAATTGTTTATCACCATTACCTTTCATTTATCTTTAAAAAAAATGGTTGGACAAGGAGTGTCATTTCAAACGACATGAACTCGAAAGTTACCTTACAAAAACCTCAAGTAAAAAGTAATGAGATAAATGAAAAGTAGGGGTGAGAAATAATTTTGTAATAAGGATACATAGCACTTCTTGATTGTGTTAAGGAATTTATTTCCCTGCCCATATCCAAGTTGGAGGCAAAGTCAGATGTCACTAGCGACACTGATTTGTTTATTTCCTAACGCCCGCCCTCTAGTATTCGTGGCACTAACTCCTGTTATAAGCCATCAACATATCCACTATCTCACATACATTGATCTGAAAGAAGTCTTTGATCTGTGGATGCGAAGGATTAACTCAAAGTGTTTTATTTTCAAGTCAAGACGTGTTTCTTGGCTAGTGGTCTTGAAATAAGAAGCGTTATATAAGCTTAGAATTAAGGACATTTTAAAGTTTAAGTTGTTCAATTTTCAATTAAGTTTCATAGCTTGCTCTTTTCACCTTAGCAACAAGATTTTTTGGAGACATGTTACTGTGTTTTCAATTAGCATTGAACCGTGGTGGCGCGTGCTAATTTTGAGGTGCTTTGTTTTCATGCTTTTATGTGCTTTGTTTAATAATCCTACCGTGAAAGGCAACAGGGGCCTATTCATAGTCACAAACATAACAAACTTAATGGTTTTCCGCTTTGTTCATAAGATTATTTAATTGTGTACTTTTGCCTCTGGATCGTTGGAATATATGATGACACTATTGCTCTAGGCTGATTTGACCCTTGAAGTGCCAAGGAGAAGTCTCAGGGGTTAAGTCACAAGAAGTCTTTGATCTGTGGATGCGAAGGATTAACCCAAAGTGTTTTATTTTCAAGTCAAGACGTGTTTCTTGGCTAGTGGTCTTTAAATAAGAGGCGTTAAGCTTAGAATAATATAATATTCAGATCAATTTATGTTAGGTAGTGGATATGTTGATGGCTTATAACAGGAGTTAGTGCCGCGAATACTAGAGGGCGGGCGTTAGGAAATAAACAAATCAGTGTCGCTAGTGACATCTGACTTTGCCTCCAATATAATCTGTCAATTCACAGGGTTCTCATTAAGTGCCGGCAGCTCGCTAAAAAAATGGCTATTTGGAGGTTTGAGCCGTCTACTTTTTGGGGAAATAGAGTAAAGTTAGAGAGTGAAAGCCTGAAATTGCCTACAGCACTCAGTTACCAAGCCGCCTACTTTAACATCCTAGCTGTCTACTTCAAAAAATTAATGAGAACCCTGAATTCATGTTTGTAATAATGGAATTTGTTCAATAAAGTAAAAATAAAATAACTAAGGATAAAAGTGGCCTCACCCATATACTGCAGTTAAAAAAATAAATAAATAAATATCATTATGACATTATAAACATATTATACATTGTTTTTCATGAGGACATGGAAAACTGTCCAGTACATACAGGTGTCCTTATTAATGGGATACCACTGCATTTATAATTATCAAAAAAAGTTTCTATATTTGACCATGTTCCATGTTTTTTTAAAAAAAAAAAACTTCCTTATACTTACACTTGTGAGACGTCTACTCATTTTGCACCTCTGCTTGCGCTCTTCATTATTTCCTTTTTTTATTCTTTGACATTTCTCCTTTACCGTTCGGAAGTAACGAAGGAATTGAGCTGTTGACGTAAAGACCAATAATTAGCAAAAAGAAATCTTAAAGTAGGTAACATTTTATAAAAAACCTGCTGACATTTCTTCAAATCTAAATTTAGCAACTGCCCCTAGGGTTGAAAAGGAACTAGTACATGTAAGTGTACATAACTTTTACAGACAACAACTTGATTCCTTAGCTAAAGGCAGTGCTATTTTCTCAACAAGGGAGGAGAAATTTCGTATCTCCAAGCGGCCATGTAATATTCTATTTATTATATAAACACCAATCAACTACCAAACCATTTCACTTTAAAAGTAATTTGGTATGAAAAGCGCGATTTATTATGTAGCCATAGAAACGGTGATATTTTCACATGTGAAGATACCAAGTTTTCAAGTGAAAGCTCACCTGGTATTTCATTGGTGTTTATGTAATGACAAGTGTTATTATTCATTCAAAATATTTCCCCGATTCTGATTGGCTAAAAGCACACCTACAATTCACCATAACCAGCTACTGATGACCAAATTTGAAAGAATTGTTGTTTTAATCAACTGATGATGTCAAAAGTGCTACTTCCTTGCAAGTTAATGTACCATTAACCGAGAAGACCAGGGGAAGAGGTTGAGTTGTTTTGGTGGTGAAAACAAAAAATTAAGGGCATTTCACTTCTTTCAAGAGTAAAAACTCGGCAAAATAATAGCTAAAAACATGTCAGGAACACAACTCGAAGGGCGACATCTGCTATTTGCCGAGCTGAACAACCCTAAACGTGCACTATCGAAGATAAACTTAACACTGATGGAGGTAAGCATGTTTTAGCTACATTTTTAAACTAGGAATTATTTTGAATGAATAATAAAACAATTTTTGAATTTGGCTTTCATATCATATGAAGAATTATGGAGATCTTGGAGGGAGTTATCGGCCGATAACACCCTCCTCGATCTCCACACTTATTCATAAGATACTCAGGCTCATTCATGTAACAACAAACCTTCCATTTGCAGATCAGTCCATGGGCGATTTTCTCCCCCGTGTTCTTTTTTTAGAACTTCTTTTATTTTAGACAA
The DNA here is from genome assembly GCA_964035525.1 of Porites cylindrica. Lineage (NCBI taxonomy): Eukaryota > Metazoa > Cnidaria > Anthozoa > Scleractinia > Poritidae > Porites > Porites cylindrica. The sequence goes on along the minus strand of OZ037777.1, from coordinate 31,788,859 downwards.
GATGTCCTGGTTCACCTCTGACTGGGGACTGTGACAAAAACAGTATGTTAATTTCAAAGTGAAGGCTCAGTAAAATATCCTCAGTTAAAACAAGACCTAATTCATGTCATAAGTCAATTTTAACTGAAGCCTATCTATGACATTTTACAGTGGACTATTTCCAATTTTATGAACAACTTTTAAAGTTAATGCACATTCCCAGTCCATTCTAATAAGGCTTTAAGGCTTGAACTGTTTGCTTCACCAACTTCTTTACATTTTTCAGTTCACCTGTCTTAAATTGATAGTTAATTATTGCATAAAACATTGAGCATTTTGTGTAAATAACCTTTAAATCCTTTGAGCTATGATTCATATTCTGTCTTGGACAACCAAAAAGCATCAAAAACACTTTCCAGGCCACTACATTCAAAGTTGAAGAAAATTCAAGGACTTTTCAAGAACTTTCATAGAATTTCAAGGAAAAAATGAAATTCAAGGACTTTTCAAGACTGTGCGAACCCTGCAAATTGAAACAGAAGCATATAACCAATAACCCTGTTCATGGCTTCTGCTTTGAGATCAACCACATCATCGATCACTATCGGTTGCTTCCAACAGCAACTTTCTCCATCGATCTCGTGTTATTCAATGGTGAAATAAATATATGTTCTAAATATATGTTCTCACTTCTTAAATACTAAAATTGGGCGCGAAGGGGAAGACAATGTGGGTTTGTAGGCTCCTGCGATGTTTTACAACACAGGCATGTCGGCGCCTTTGAAGACACGCTATCACACGGTCAGCTCTAAAGAATAAGCACAAACTCTGATCTCTCACGATGAAAAGCTTTTCTTCTAACATCAAACCAATAAAATAAGTACGTAAACCTACCCTTAAATCCACAGGAACTTCTAGTTTGGATTCTGCACGTTTACGTTTTGAGCCGCGTTTGGTGTTATTTAGTCTCTCCTGTTTTGAGAGTTCAGTTCGCAACTTGACGTTTTCTTGCTGAAGCGTTGCGTTTTTTCTTCCAGTTTCTTCTGGCTCGCTAAAAATGAATCCAATCTCCTGTTCATACTTTCCATAAGCACAAACTGTCTTTCTTGAGAAGGACTGCATGTAGCCATGATTCGGTTGTAAAATACGATACTAAAAACCAGGGCAAAAGCTCGCAACGAACACCACAACTTTTCGAAGTGAACTGATAATGACGCTGTCAAAACAGTGATCAAACATACCGCGTTTGTAGCTGTGGACATTTGATTGGTGTGCTATTTCTGACGTACCTTTAACGTCACCAATATCTGATTTGACATGCGTGGTAGAATATTTTTCGCGCATTCGCGCGCGCGTTCGTTCAAGGAGACGATCAAGTGACTTCTAATAATATGCTGGATTTTTGTGCACCTTATTCCAAAATGGCAGAAAATTTAAGCCAAAGGCCAATACAATTGTATGCATGGATGGAGAAGGATAATTTCTTGTAAGGGATTGGGGAAAAGAGTGTGTAGCAGACTTAACTAGGCTTAAAAGAGGCTTCGATGGACTTGGAATAAATTCTGGAAAAGATTTAATAATAATAATAAATAATAAAAGTATTATTATTAAATTATCATTTCAATAATAATTATGATTTAATATTTTTTTACCTTTAAATCAATAATATACGACTTAATCTGGTATTAAATTTTTGGCATATCCAAGAAAACTTTAATTTGCCTTATATCTTTCAGTCCGTTTATAATTAATGATATATTTAAGAAGACTTAAATTTGTCTTAAATCTTTCAGTCCATTTAATGGTATATTTAAGAAGACTTTAATTTGTCTTAAATCTTTCATTCCGTTTAAGACATATTTAAGAAGACTCAAATGTAATTAAATCCTTACAGTTATTTAGGGATGTTTAAAGTGACTTCAATATATATTAAATATAAAGCTAGTTTTAATATGCATTTAACTGAAACGTAAACATGACCTAAAATAAACTTTGCTTTTAAGTCATGTTTAATACCCTTAAATCTGACTTATAACTATCTTCAAATTTAATACTTATTTAATGTTGCTTAAACTGGACCCAAATAAGTTATTTTGCCCAGTGACCCTTCATCAGCATTGCAGTATTCTGCTTGCAGAATTAAATATGTCTACTTTTCATTTTTGCTGATCAGGTCTTTATAGATCCTACGTTCTTCTGCATATTCGTTTGCGGTCCTTGGCAGTCCTTTGTGGTTAATGTTTGTACTTCGTTAAAGAGTATTTGTATAGGTAATAGCATTATTTGTAGTGATATTTGGCATAAATACCACGAGTGATATTTCGAAATTGTTGTACGTAATTTCACGAGCCGTTAGGCGAGTGAAATTTGAGACAATTTTGAAATATCACGAGTGGTATTTATGCCAAATATCACGTATATATCATGCTATTATTTGTTTATACTACTACCCGCAAAAGGTTTTGTAATTTTCACATGTAGGTATTTCAAATTAAGCTGAAATACCACTGCTCTAAGCCAATCAGATTGCAGAAATTTCTCATGTAGTAGTATAATTAACCTTACAGCGTCCCTTGTAGGTAACGTCAAAGTCAATCGCATCGGCACTTGCAGATCTCCTCCACGTTTGCATCTTCCACATGGATCAGGGAAAGCAGCGCTACAGTAAAACGAAGCAATCAAGCAAATTCAATAAACCCGGACCATTTATTCCTCATGATCTTAGTTAATTTCCTTGGTTTTTTTGTTGCTTTGTTCTTGTCTATTTTGAGTGTTGGTTTAGAACGTTCGATTCAGTTCGATTGGTTCGATTGTGTTCGGAAATCGAACTTAATCGGATTCTCAAGCAAATTTTTGGTTCTATTGTGTTCCATTACCGAACTCATCGAACCCAATCGTTTGATTGAGTTCGATAAAGTTGTGTGACGAGCCTCACGATATTTATGTTTAAAAAAATTCCCCGCCAAACTTTAAGTGCCGACACAAACATCGTTTTTGCATCGTAGAACAACTTCCGTTTCACTTTGCTTCGCAGCAGATTCAAGAACAGAACAGGTAAGTTTTTATCTCTCATTGAACTTCTATTTGCAGGTTCCAAATAAGAGTGTGGGTGTCCTGTGGTAGGTCATTCTGGTTTAACAAGGAGTTGCTCTCGTGGAACCGACGGTTATTTCACAAAGAATGACTGGTAATGTGGTTTGAAATTTTCCTTCTTCGCAGAACAGATGGCCGCGGAATCTTTCAAAGAAGGTTATAACAATGCTTTTTCAAACCGATACGCGCATTTGACGGACAAAACTACGGGGGATGAAGTCAGAAAACTTTATGACGAGTGGGCAGCAGAGTATGACAAGGTGGGTTAGTAATTGTGCATTTCCTCCTAAAAACAGTGTCCAGGGGTACACCCGACGGAGGATTCAAGAGGCTCCGAACTACCCCCTTGCGCCTCTCTCTTTGTCTTATATGGCACTATCAAGTTTTCAAATATCAGTGAAAATGATGCTGTGGTTGATTTTGGCTATTACAGTACAGACTTGGGGCAAACTTGGAAAGAAATTAAACTTCAAGGCTGGTATCCAGCGGTTCGTTATAATACAAGTTGTTTTTAATTTTCCTCCAACCGCATCGATTTTTAAACGAAAAGCAATATTTTATTTTTAAGTTGACTGAATATGGATGACACGATGCGTTGACTTTCAGGATGTCCTCGAGATAGCTCGCTTCAAGGGCTTCAATCCAATTGTGAAGACTCTAGATGATGCAGTCCAAGCGGAACTAAAGGACTTCCCGAAGGACAAAATCAAGATTATGGACGCAGGAGCTGGGACAGGTCTGGTTGGAATTGAACTTCAAAAATTCGGTTTCAGTACAATCGACGCTCTTGACATTTCACCAGGAATGTTAGAGGAAGCAAAGAAGAAGAACGTATACAAGAAATTCATTTGCGCCGCATTGAGTGACCAGCGGATTCCTGAAATAAAAACGGGAGAATATGACGTTTTGATCTGTGTTGGAGTGTTCGCTATTGCGCATGTCCCTCCCGTGGCTATTGTGGAAATGATGCGGATGGTGAGAGCAGGTATGTGGAACGACTTGAATAAATTAATACGTTATATATAAGTTCTTCATTTTAAAGAAAAAAATATAAGGCAGCACTCGTCGTTAATGGGCCCTTTCGAGGTTACTAGTGAAACTGGTGTCGATTGGGTTGTGTCTAATCACGCACTGTGGGACTCTCTTGAGGACTCTATCGCTTCTTTTATCGGCTATTACAAAGTTGCGCATAGGAAACTGGGTCCAATTTTGTCGCCGAAACAAGTCCAATAGTGCAACACGACAAAGCACTAAGCCGGCCGGTTTCACTTAAGCCTCAAGAATGTTAATGGCCCATGCCTATGTACAGTAACCAAATAGTCACTCATATTCTTGGCTTGCAACCACGTGACAAGGTGGCCATGTTGGTGGTCAATACAATATAATTTTTTCTCAAAGAATTTACATGAAAATAGTCTTTAGTTCCCAGAGGAGAGAAATGCTTTTCCTCTTGACCTCCAACATGGCCGCCGTAACGTCACATGCAAACTAGCAATTTATTTTGGACATAATTCGTCTAAACACCGGATATAATGTGGATCGTTATATTCATTTAAGATATTTCTCCTTTTCAGTGTAACTCAGGTCTCCCGGCTAATTTTTTTACAGCCACCTAAACGTTGACCGAATTCGAAAGACGTTTACGATATCCAATAAAATGACGTCAACATATCACTGGGCAAACGCCAGAAAATGTCACTCGAGAAGCCCTGGAGACGAGGTTGCTTTAGTTTGGTAGAGCTGTAGAAAATGCTAAAAAATTTCATACGTTTTCCAAATAAGGAAAAAAGCCGAACTAATGCCTAAAAACATAGCAAGAACAGCAAAAATTCAACTCAATGAACGGCATCTAATATTTGAAAAGCATCTGCTAGGCCAAAAATCCCTTTCTATCCAGAATCTGCTTAGCGAACAGACAAAAGAAGGCGGGGGAAATTAAAGAACAAAAAAACAATTATTGGATAAATCCTTCATATGATCTTGAGGGTTATACAGATTTCACGTGGAGGGTTTTATCCAATCCTACTTGGCCTCATCCAATAAGTATAATTGCTAATTATTCACCAATGACATTCTTTCTATTCTTTTTCCAACTGTATTACAGGGGGTCTTGTTTGTTGTGGAGTTCGTGGCGATGACCTGAAAGCATATCACGGCAAAATGGCGGAGCTAGAGACAGCGGGACACTGGAAACTAGTCAAAGAGAAAAAAGTTCCTTACTATGACCGAGATGACATGCCAACAGAGAGTACTGCTTTTGTCTACAAGGTTCTGAAGCATTGACAAAAACTCCAAAAAAATCAATAGCTGTGTATTAAAAGTGCCATAAATGTCATTAAAACAAAAGAGAAGTCCCTCGTGATTATCAAAATATGGTTTCTGTGTTTTTTTTTGTTTTTTTTTTCTTTTTTTTCATTTTTTCCGGTGCCTCGCTTTTCTTAATCAGCCTCGGCTCCAAATAGAATTAGCCAGTACCAGACTTCAAGATAGTAGAAGAACTAGATCCCTCACTGAAGGGTTACCTAAAATTCACAATAAATGAAAATTAAAACAGCGAAAAAGAATCATAAATACCTAAACAAGTGGCAATTATGTACAATATTAAACTAGAAATATAATTAAACTTGTAAAAAATATAAATTTAGAGAATGTAGAAATATCCCTCAAACGCAGAAAAGATTTCAGGCGATCCTTAAAAACGTTTAAAGATTCAGTTTTTCTTACATTTAAAGGCAGAGAGTTCCATGATTTTGCTACTCTGTCTAAAGAAATAAGAAAATTTTAAAACATCAGTTCTTGTCTTAAATTGGTAATTAGCATGTCTGAGATTATAGTTATAATTGTCAGCTGTCACAAGATAATAAGACAGAGATCCAAATCATGTAGGCCCATCATGCATTTAAAAAGGAAAGCTGAGTCCATAAAAAGCCTCCTTGAGGCCAAGGAAAGAAGGTTCGGTTCCTGAAGTCTCTCTCCATAAGGCCTGTCCTTTATGATCAGTTTTGTAGCTCTCCGTTGAACTAATTGTGTCAATCAAAAATTGCTGATGTGGAGACAAGACTTTGCCTGCGTGCAGACGTCTCCTATTTCCTTTACGTCTGCACGCAGGCAAACAAGACTTGTCAGACAAATTTAATATATATGTGGAAACTCACAGGTTGTTTGCCATTCATTTACAAGGGCAAACTGGTCAAGGGCACCCAACGAGAACATAATTCAAAACCACTTAAACATAGCATTGTTAAAAGTATTTTGGTATTTAAACGGTAGATATAGGCAGATTTTTATCCCCTAAAAATTTTTCATCGGTTCAGATTTCCTAGCTGAAAGTCTATTGATCCGAGAATTATAGGGATCAAAACTTACCTTTTCATAAACTTCAGCCAGGAAAAATGCTCCCGAAAATTCTAGGTGACCTTTTTAGGGTTAAAATCCGTTAAAAGTGGACAATTATACCATTTTTTAGATGTTCGAAAATCCAAGGAGAAACAGGCAAGCAAGAAATTTTACAACAAATGTTCCGAAAATTCTAGATATCAAATTGTCTTCCGAACAGATATTTCCCGAATATTGACGTTGGGTGCCCCTGATCATGACTGGTCGGTAGACGCTTTGGGTAAATGGTAAGAAATATCCTGGACTAGTAAGTTGCCCTCCGGAAAATCGTTTACCATTTGCTCAAATCAGTTCCTCATTTTGCCAAAATTAAAAACGCCGCGAAAGCCTGAAACATGTATTAGGCCTGTTTCAAACGTCGTGGTACTGACGTGCTAAGCTGGCTCGACTGCAGCACGACACTAGCTATTCTGTCGAATAGAACGGCTGTTGCCGAAAACAAAACACAAAAATAGAGAAACGGTTAAGCAAACTTTTAAATATATGATTCTAATGTGTTTATAATTTATGCATTGAGTTCGGCACGGCAGTAGAGCGGCGACGTTTGAAACCAAATCGAGCTACTGCCGTGTAGCACGACAAAGCTTGCACCAAGAAGGTTCTGACTATTTTTAAAGTTCTACTAGAAAATTGCATTCGAATTATCTCGTGTGACAGTCTTTACATAAACTAGGAGTAATCGGAGCTTAGGAGAGTGCGTTCGATATGTTTGTTGAGGCGGAAGGGTGGTTGCGATGTAGATAAGTATGCTTATGGCATATTTTTAACGTAAGGGTTGCGTACAGCGAAACCTCTATTTAAACTGTGCATCATTTTAAGAACGTTTTCAAAAGATATCGTATGGTTCGGTGTCAAATGCTTTTAATCGGAGGAGACATTGGCCAGCGTCGAACGTGTAATATGGAACATTTTGCTTTACTGGCCCGAGTTACAGGGCGCAGTTTCTCAAAGGCCGATTAGTTCTTAACCCGGGATTCTTTTTCTTTATTCAAAAACATTTCTTCGGATAATTTTCTCTGTTATTTTTAACAGCATCCAATCATCAGTTTGTTGACAAAATGAGTTACATTGAATTTACCGGTTTAAAAGCTTTCACATCTGAATTCAAACTTCGCACTAACCCTATCAAAGCCTTCAATGGAACGTGTGTGCGGCTCACGTCAATAACTTTTCCAGTAATTTGGTCGAGCGTGTTTATTTCAGTGACTCGAGAGTGACGCTACTGTGGGCTGATTTATAAGTTTTTCCTAATAAATAACACAGACTTAAAGTGTTCGTTTGTCCGGTGCCGAAAATATCACAAGTCATGGTCAAATTGCACCACCGAGCTTCACATCTCGGTACTTAGCGCGTCAAAGTGAGGCAAAACTTAAGGAAGCGCCACAAAGCGAGGCAAATGTGTGTCGACGACGACGAACGAAAATGCAATCTCAAAAAAAGCTCCCTTGCACAGGTCACCCAATAATGCACAGAACACCCAACACGACTTAGGGGTTGCGTTCTCGTACCTCGAAGGCAACAACAACAAACTCTGCTTCACTGTGGTATAAATCTAAAGGTTGTATTGGACAATGGCAGAATGAAGCCTATGGAGAAATTTGCTTTCAAATCCCCACAGAGATTCCACTGTAAAATTGAATCATAGAATGTGTTTATTTGTTATTATCCAGGGGCACCCAACGGGAAATTTTGAGAAAAAGACCTAACAACAACAACAAAGCGTGAATAAAGTTTTCTAAGACTATTTTAAGCATTTTGGGAGATTCCTGGAAAAAAATTATCTGTTCCTCACTCCCAGCAAGACTGATAGAAGAGTTCCCAGCCAGCAACCTTACAACCTGCAACCTGACTTACTGGGAAGTTTCATAGGGCACAATGCAGATCTTGAGTGGTAAGCAACCCATACAAGTAACCCGTAGCAGCTATTCTAGACTTCAAATCCTCTCTGACACCCTGAATTATCTTTTTCCCAGCAACACTTTCCTTCCAAGGACTATTATTTCTCCACATCTCCCAGCCAGCAAAAATTTGCATGAAGAACAGATATTTTGAGGAACAGATCCATTGGGTGCCCCTGATTATCATGGTTTTTTGCCGGACAACAGTGAGTACCCAGCCTGAAAAGACTACTAGAACACACACTGAAAGAAAAACGAGTTCATAACACCGTGACTGTGAAGAAGAACATGAAGAGGTCTTAATTTGATTGCAAGTACAATAAATTGAGACTGAGTAACATTGTCTTTTTGTCGTCAGGGGCTTAAGTGTGGTGTTGCACAAACTACATTCAGCTCTCAGATGGAAACTATTGGGACTGGCACGAAATGTCTGTATTAATGTACAGGTGTAACTCTTATAGAGAGTAAAAGAAAATGACTGAAGAATAGTAGGGACCAACTCGATTTCCTGGAGGTGCCTTATCTTTTGATTGTACTACTGTATAACATTTCTAGCATTATATCCTCTCTCTTAATATTGAATATTGTAGACAAGGAAACAGGAAAGTATTTTTTGAATCAAGTTTGATTAAGCCTTGTTGCAGTTAAATTAGATCGCTGGACCCCGCTCGTTTCAACGCCCTAGCTTCTTACGCCCTGGTTTCAAACGTCGCGCCACTGCCGTGCTAAAGTGGAATTTTATTTCATTCTTTGATCAATATAGTTCGGTGCGGCAGAAGCACGACGTTTGAAACGGGCCTTAGAGATGGGTTTTAACAAATGAAACTTTCTGTTTGAAACATTCTGTCCGGAAAAAACAGATGTTTCGTCGCTCCCGTAAATTTTCTACTGGAACGACACAAAAAGCCGAATTCAATTTACTTTTTCACTCAGATTTTCCGGACATGTTTTGGAAATGGTAAAACGAAGCCGAAATTGTTCAGCGGATTATTTGCGACATACATACATACTAATTTTATTCAAGATGTAAACAAGCTTATTTACAGGAAAAACATAATATTAAAAGACATTTTGAAAAGGGAGTTGAGAGGTTAGCCCTATATTAGAACTCCCAAACAGAAACAGAAAATGCGAAATAAAATAATAATAATGATAATAATAATAATAATAATAATAATAATAATAATAAATCAAATGCAATACAAGTATTCAAAAATCAAGGCCTTAACTGAAGGCACGGTTCTAGTTAAAATTTATTAAATAGATAATGATGAAGCCCTATTTTTAAAATGATGAAGGCTTTCAGCCTCTACATACTATGTCTCTTGGTAAATCGCTCCATTTTGAAACTATTCTAATAAAAAAAGAATATTTGTAACAATCGAGTCTTGCACTTTTAACATACAATTTGAAGGGGTGATTCGCTCTTGTAGAAGCTTGTAGACCCAACTTTTGAGAATTCGAAGAAATCATGAAAATTCAAACGACGAACTTGTAGCACTCAGTTAAAGATAGATAATTTCTACGGTCAGATAGCGACGGCCATTTCGACAATTTACAACGATCGGCATAAGGCACTTCTCCTTTGTGTTGGTTAAGTGCTAATCTAGATGCCTTTCTTTGTATACTCTCCAAGGCGCGGACGTCCTTGACGAGAGGGCATCAAACGGGTAGAGCGTATTCAAGAATTGGTCGTACCAGAGATAGATACAACGTTGAGAAAACATTTACGTTGGTGGTGCCAACAGAGCGTTTGATCAAACCTAATAGATTGTTAGCTTTGTTCACAGTTATGCTAATATGATTGTCCCGTGAGAGATCCTTCGATATCGTAACGCCTAGGTCTTCGTAGTCTGCTACACAGCCGTTTTTAGTGTCGTCACGCAACCCTTCTCCCCACTAATGTGGGGAGGAGCGTTGCGTGACGACACTAAAAACGGCTGTGTAGTAGACTGAGGGGCCGACCATTTAACTCTTGAGGGGGGGGGGGGGGGTGGGTGATTTCTGGTCATCAAGAATTTTTTTTTTCTAACAATCTGGTGGGCAGGATATTTTTTTCCCTTCTAAATGCTCTGCAGGATATTTTTTTCCCTCCTCATTTCTTAGTTTCTTAATTAAAAAAATAGCCAAAAATAGCAAAGAGCAGTTAAGAAATGCTCATAGCGTGGTAATTGCTGCTAGAATCATTAGTTGCAATTTGAAAGTGGACTGAAATATCCAAAACAAATGTGAAAGCAAAATTGAAGTTAGTTGATCATGGTCTAATTGAAAAATAGCTCTAATAATTTTTGCTCAGCCTTTTTTCAGTCCACTTCTACATTGAGTACCTCAAAGTTGAGCATAAAAGCACTGTGATGGTGTTCCAAGTTGTGCTAGTATGTGCTGTACAGACAGGCCACTTCCTGGGCACTGCTTCTCTGTAAGTCCATCATAATGGATCCATTTTCCAATTCAAAATGCTTTCTCTTGCAAGTGTGACCTGCGAACTTTGTCCAAGGGAGGGGTTGTTTTGAATAAGAATTAAGGTTTGAAATGGCAGATAGGGTGTGGAATTTGAAATTTATTGACCAAAAATATTTGAAATCAATTGTCAATAGCCCCTGGGTATACCTGCACTCCCCCAATTGGGGCTAGACATTGATAGGTGCATTACTAAAACTTAAAAAAATATATTATATTTATTAAAATAGAAAAAAGGCGTTGCAAAAATATTATATTTAAATAGAAAATAATTACATAAAAATGTTTCTGTTAAAAATGAAAAAAAAAAATAACTTCCTTTGTCTATTAAAACTTGATTCTTTAATAAAAAAATTTACCTCCATTTATAATACTGCTTGTGATAAGCTAATAATGCATTGCACATATGAAGCAAAAATTTTGCAGCATCATCAAATCCAGAGTTCAAAGTGAGCAAGGGAAGAGAATGGTTGCAGTTTTGCTGCGATTTTTTAAAGACCCCCGGAATGATGAAATAGCTTTGCAACATTTTTTTTTCTTTCTTACGGCAGCGCAAGAATTTTTTTTCTATTACATTTGTGCTGCATGCAATTTTTTTCTGCCGACAAGCGCTTGCAGGAAATTTTTTTTCAAAATCACCCACCCCCGCCCCTCAAGAGTTAAATGGTCGGCCCCCAAGGTCTTCGAAGTTCTTCACGTCTTTCAAAGGCTTATCTAACATATATTGCGTAATAGACTTGTTGCGTGTATGAGTTATGCGCATAGATTCACACTTGACTTTTGCATTCCCAATAATGCTCTTTGTTTTCCCCACAAAATTTAACATGAGTATTGTTTTCAATCCTCAAGGGGGCAAAAGAAATTTAATCAGTAGACCAATTCCGATAAATTGAATTTCCGACCCGGTACCAAGGCTCAGGGAATAAAACAAAAGAAATCACCTTAAGTTTTGGCAATGAATGTATAATAAATTTGATTTTGTTTTATTCCTCCTAACCTCAGAGCCAAGTATGAATGGTATCAGCAAGACATGTTGCCTAATGGGGAATTTAAAAGCAAATCCTCAGCAATTGAACTTGAAGTCCGTTCCAATTTATTTGTAATTTTAAAAACAAATCCCAGCATTCTCGGCGCTCGCGTCTGGAGGTTCCGATCGTTGTACGCCAGTTGGAGTCTCATCGCAAGGTAAGTCTGTCAGAGCTGGTAAATGCTTACCATTTGTCTGAAAGAATAGTTTGGGATGACTGCTGAATAATGTATGGATTTTATCGACTGGAACAGGGACCACGCTGACCATCGCTATCACGGATGAGGAGCAATATTATTCCTCGAGTCCGAATGGGCTCTGAGTCAAGAGCCCATTCGGGCTCGAGGAATAATATTGTTAATTAGTAAAATCCAACTAGTGGTCTATTATCAATGCTGTGTTCTGATTGGTTGAGCTACTACTAGGCTATATGTTATACAGGCCATCTGATAGGGTGCGATAAAAAATCAGAAATTGTGCAATATTTTCAGGGTAGATTGTGCGATAAGATAGGACTATTATGCGATAAACTATGCAATTTTTTCAGGGCTAATTTACATTGTTTTACCAGGTTTCAAAGGAGAAAAACCACTTTAATGTTGTTTAACGGGGAATTTGAATGTAAAGGAATAATAAAACATCTATTTTAAACCAAAATAGTCAAATTTGACCCTGAAAGAAAAAGGACACTTACTTAATATGACATGACGCCCTTGCACCGCTGACCAAGCTGCTTGTCTCTCAAATCAAAGTTTCAGATGTCTTGCAAGGCTTTCTTTAGTGGTAAATCACCTTAAATAACATCAAGATTGGGAAAATGTTTAATTAAAGTTAGAATTCATAATTTGTTTACTTTACTTGAATTTAGCATTTTTTTACGAATTATGCGATTTTCCTCAAATTGTGCGATTGGATGCGAGTTGAGGTCAATTGTGCGAAATCACACCATCACGTAATATCAGATGGCCTGGTTATAGCCCACCAGTAGCGAAAAGCGCGCGCTAGCTTATATACAGACCAAGGAAAATTGAAGGGAGCCCTGTGCTAAGAACCTGTAAAATCCAGGGCCTGGTTCCTGAAAGTCTGATTAGCGCTTATCCAGGATTAAAGTTTGGTCCACTTTTTGTATTTACATATCTTCCTATGCATTGCCCAGAGGTAACTGCAGAATACCCTGCCACTTCAAAGCTGTATCCCTGAAAGAGCATGCAGATACGTGGATACGCAGTTATCCCTTTTATGCGCTTTTCTACCTTCAGTGGCTTTAAGAACTACAAATAGACATGCTATATGCTTTTTATGCTGTCTTAAGTGTGTATCGAAGTGGATACGCGGATACGCAGTGACTATCATTTAAAAGATATTTTTAAAATGGATACACAGATACGTAGTGACTGAGTATCCATATCCACCTATTTTTGGGGGTTGCTTTAAAGTCGCAGGGTATTCTGCAGTTAAGCCACCTAGAGTAACATTTTAAGTTATAATTTCCTTTTTGAAGTGAAGGGACAACATTTTTTTGTAAGCTAGAGTTACATGTTCTTAGACAAGAAACCCTTGCTTAAAATTTGGCTTAATCCTGAGTTAAACTTAACCATCTTTTGAGGAACCGGGCCTAGGGCACCCAGCATATGATTTGTATGAAAAAACTAACATTTTCTAGTCACCCAAGAGCAATTGTTAGCCCCAGGAGCCACCGAGCCCTGCAGAGTTAACATTTGAAACTCAGTTATTTTTTTTCCAAAAGCAACAAACAAATACACCGAAAAATTGCTTGCAAGACCTTGACATTTTTACAAAGTTTTCAAAATCGGTGTGCTGCAAAAACTACATGGATAAAGGGATTCGACAACCCCACCCCACCACCCATCTTTTCTTAATGGATGAGGATCCTGGGCAGATGACTGGTAGGACTCTGTTTTCAAAAGAGTCTAGGCTGGGACCAGGCTCTGTAGTGGGGGGAAAAAGGCAAGAAACGGGAAAAACAAAATAAAATAAATCATCAAGCGAAGTGAACCTAGTGGTGAACTGAAGATTGGGAAAGGTCTTCAGGGCCTGATCCCAGGCTACCAAAAATATTAAGGCAGGCAGAAAAGATTTGTCAAAAGATTTTCCAACAAAAGGCCAGGTGGTCACATAGGAGTGTGCTCCATCCATATAAGGATGAGGGGAGAGATTAACAATGGAACTTCCTAAAGTGAGCAACCTTCTTTCACATGCACAAGACTGAGGAGGGCGTAAGGGTTTGTGGTGACGTGGTTTTGCTCTATTTTTTGGCCGGTCAAAGGAGGTGGACCACTCTGACCGGAAAATTTCCACCTGGGCCAAATTATTCCATTTAAGTTTGGACCAAAATTTCTGGAAAATTTGGCATGATGGAAAGCACCTTTAGTCTCCTTTGCAGTTTTTCTTTGGGTTGTCATGCAGTGCTGCTGTGGGGAGGAGCATTGTGTGACGACTCTAAAAATAGCTGCATAGGAGGCTATAATTATTGTCTTGAATAATCTCATCCCAATGGTTTAATAATGTAGTGTGTTTATGCATAGGTTTTATGCATACGTTTTGCTTTCTGCACAGGTCTGAACTTCAGGTGAGCCTTTATTTAGCATCTGGAAAAGAGGGCAACCAAGTGCCTAACCAAAAAACAATGTTTTGGGTGGTTTGGGTTCGAGGCTCAACTGGTCTCAAAATGGCATTTTTTGGCAAACTTTCCAGGACCAAATGAGTCAGCCTCTTTTGCATTTTTTACTTCCTCATTGCCATTGCCTTTTAACTTTCTAATGTCACCAGAAGGAGGGGAGGGAAGATAAGGTGCTGTCCATCCTCGAAGATTTCAGTCCTGCTGAGAAGTCTATACATATGTATTTTTTTGGCTACAGTGGAACCCCCTGAATATGGTCACCAATGCAATGGGCCAAAAAATTTGGCCCTACTAATGGTGACTGGTGACTGCGTTATTGAGGGTTCTTTACAAGAAAATGTAAGCCCATAGTAACGAGGTGACCATATTACCGAGGTGGCTGTAAGGCGAGGTTCCACTGTATTTGTTATTATTTTTTCTTTTTAGATGGCAGCAACCTCGTTTAAGGCAGGTTACAATGCAGTATTTTCCAACAGACTAGAGTACCTAACAGATGAAACAACGGTAGATGAAGTTAGAAAACTCTATGATGATTGGGCGACAAAGTATGACGAGGTACTTTTGTTTGTTTAAGCAACAGTTTATTCAGAAAAGTTTGAAAATCTTTGTGGTTGTGTTCCCGGGAGGTACTTCATATAACGCCTTTTTCAGGCTCTAGGTATAAAGGATAGGGCTTGTACTAGTCAGAATTATTTCAGAAAGGGTAGGGAAATTTGTCATTTTGGTCTGTAAAGAGGGCCAAAGGCTAACAGATGCATTTTTTGGCTGTTAAAAGGTTCTGGTTTTGTGATATATTCATATTTAAAGGATATTACATTTACAGCTGTTAAAAGGGATGCAAAGTTCCAAACTAGGTATGCAAAAGGGGTAACATTGTCAATGGAATTCATACAAGCCCGGGGGGGGTACTCCCTAATATGGGCTATATAGGTATGTGCGGCCCCAAAGGGTAGGGTTTTTCAGCCGTTTTGGTCATAAATTGGGTATCGATTTTGGCTATTTTGCCGCCATTTTGGTCATAAATAGGGTAACGATTTTTGCACTGTAGTCTTGAATGTACTTTTTTAGAAGAAGCTACTTCCTTATGATGTCCCCCTAACCTAATAAAAGCAGATAAACATTGCCTTTAACATTGGTCTAAACTAGGGAAATAATTATAAGGCAGGTCTGAAACAGGGTATTGATTTAAGGGTCAGGTCATAAATAGGGTATCAAATTTTTGGTTAGGTCATAAATAGGGTAGGGAAAATCGCAGATTTTGGTCATAAATAGGGTAAGGGTTTTGGGAAGCGGGCCGCACACCCCTACCCAATTTTTCTGCGAGTACTCCCTCCGGGATACAAGACAGGTACCTTTTCTGTTTTTCTAACTGTTATACTTAAATTGGGTAAGGGGTTGGAGTTTGGGGCAATCTCATACTTAGAACTGTTTGATGTCGTTCGTGTTTTGCAGGATATTCTTGAAGTAGCTCGCTTTAAGGGTTTCAGTCCAATTGTGAAAACGCTTGATGATGCGGTCCAAGAAGAACTAAAGGACTTAACAAAAGAAAATATTAAGGTGATGGACGCAGGTGCTGGAACAGGTCTGGTTGGCGTTGAACTTCATAAATTTGGCTTTACTACGATTGACGCTCTTGACATTTCACCAGGAATGTTAGAAGAAGCAAAGAAGAAGAACGTATACAGGAAATTCATTTGCGCCGCATTGAGTGACCAGCGGATTCTTGAGATAGAAACGGGAGAATATGACGTTTTGGTCTGTGTTGGAGTGTTCGCTATTGCGCATGTCCCTCCCGTGGCTATTATGGAGTTGATAAGGATGGTGAAAGCAGGTGGGGTTTTTTATACAAGTGATTAAGGCGTCTTTGAGCCGCGCACATCAAACGGAAGTGACGCCTTTTTCCTTTTAATATTCCTTGATGCCACTACATTTGTATTGCTAAGTGTCTTTACTGTTATAAAAGATGATTTGCCCAAAGATTAAGGCAAGACCACTGCCCAAGAATGCAAACTGTCGACTTCCGGTTGATTTGCGTCGCGCAAAAACGGTAAAAACGTCTTTGCTTATTAATAAGCGACTCGAACGGTGAAGTCCCGGACATAAAAAATAGTGTCGGAAGTTAATAGCTTCTCTCTTTCAGGGCTTTGACTCGGCAATTTTTGTACTACAGGAAAACTAAGGTATTCCAACTCGTTTTGTCCGAAAGAAGCGTTCAAGCGTTTAACCATTCCATAACACTCCGTGACAATTTAAAAGTTGTAGGTGTTGATGACCACTAAATGCCGCAATGAATTTTGTAGTTTAAAACCGGTTCTGTTAGTCAAAATATGGGTCTAAAGAATCCTTCACACCCTACTTTTCGTTGTGGTGGCCTCATTTGCCTACTATGATTATGAGGAATACTACAAAAATTTTTGTCATCTGATTTCGGTGAACAATACTAAACTGAAATGGATACAGCTTCCGATAAAACTGACCTGACCTTTACCAAGTGTTTGTGTATCGGGGGGGGGGGGGGTGCTTTGGTTTGTTTGTTTTTTGTTTTTGCTTTTGTTTTCGCGTTTGTCAGGACGCATCCCAATCTGTTGTTCCTGTGGCACAAAGGCAGAAATTTTTGAGCTATCACGGGCTACTACAAATTAGCCGCCCCTAATAATCTTATCAGGGGCATCTCGACCGGGAAACTGAACTCCTTTCGACTCGATTTCGTTTCCGTAAGTGACGAACGCGGATCCGTAATCAATGATTACCTCTAGTTTTAAACTACTGGCACGTTCCTGTAAAAGAAACGCACTTTTTTGACAGTGCCAATGTCTTTAGCTTAAAAGTGCAAAAAATTGAGGACATTATTTCTACGTCTCCTAATGGAGACAGGACGGTGGGCGTCCAAGCCACCAACTTAGCTATTCAATGCTCTCTTTAGGCTTATGGGCTCCTGTTTCGTTCTGCTTTAAACAGTAGAAGTATTTTACTTGATTTACTAGAATTTGTTTTTCATAGCGTCGATTATTATCAATTTATTATCAATTTAGCTTCATTGTGTAATCCTCCTTTGAATCTTTACTCTTGTATTTTCAATGTCCCGCAGGGGGTCTTGTTTGTTGTGCAGTTCGTAACGATGAGCTGAAAGAATATTACGGCAAGATGATGGAGCTAGAGGCAACGGGGCACTGGAAACTAGTCAAAGAAAGAAAGGTTCCTTATTATGAGCGAGATGATCTGCCCACAGAATGCACTGCTTTTGTGTACAAAGTTTTAAAACACTGAATAGCAAACTTACCGGAGCTACGTTTCCAGAAATCTGAATTAGGATTAAGCTTATTTCCCTCCATTTCGAAAAATCTATCGTCAGGTTTGCTTTTCTTACTGTCTAGTTCCTACGAAACTCACCATAAGTCATAAGCACAATGCACATGTATATACCTAATAGACCTTTTCCGCGTTACGCTCCAGTGAGCAAACATAAAGAAACGAGGACGAGGCTAGGCCTTTCTCGATTATGCTAGTAAATCTGGCATTTAATGCTACTAGAAATTCTCGCATGAAGCCAAAAAAATGCTAAAATAATGCCTGATTTCTTTAAAAAATGCCACTTGAATTCCAAAAAATGCTTTGTTTTATTTCACACAAAACGTACAAACTCTTACATTATATGCTCATATCAACAACAGGTAATACTTAATAATTGTTTGTTTATAAGACTTGGGGTCAGAATTAAAACTTTTTCAGCCAACAGCCACTAAACAGTCATATTCGAAGCACTACCATGCGCTGGGTACACACAACCCAGACTAGCACAATTCTGTTCAACTTCTAACTCATATAAAACGTTTACGTTTCAGTATACTGTAAGCAGTTGCGAGCGCTTATCGCTTGTTGTATTGTGCCATCACACTGGCTTGAATGTAATCGACGAGAGCGCAATCTTGCTGCTCATTGAATGAGGCTTTCAGGATTGAAAACACCCTTCTGAGTGCTGAAGTCTGGATCACAGTCATGAAAAATGACAGAAAATGCTAACAATTCTTTTTCAAGAAAAAACGAAAAAAAATGCTCGTTTTCCCAAAAAATGCCGAAAAAAATGCTAGCATAATCGAGAAAGGCCTAGACGAGGCTCGGGTGGACAATTTCCTACAAATCACTGTATTTTGTCCACCCGACCCTCGAGTTGGTGCCTTTGTTTACAGGAATGCGGGAAAGGTCTATCCAATAAAGGTTGCTTTAGCAGTCGGTCATTGGTAGTTGCAAATTGGGCGTTTAGGATTTACGGAACTCACTGTAATGATTTTCTTGAGTGACCTTCAAGCAATAGCTTTCCAGGGCTACCCAATGCCCTAAGCATTCACGTTTATATTATTGAATCAAGTATATATTTCATGCCACCCTTAAGGTCATTGTTATGTCAGATTATGCCAAAAACGTACAACGACATTGCTCATGCTTTACTGTCAAATGATTTGCCGTTTATGTACAACTGCGACATGAAATGACAAAAATTTTAAGTTCTCTTGATAACGTAAGCGACAAGGCAATAAAATAATTTTACTGTCTCTCTCTGAACATACAACATGTACAAGGATCTTTTCTCTTCAGCTCCAGCTTAATTGGCCAACTTTTAAAAGACTGAACGTCAACGAGATGGAATTATCGGCTCATACTCGGTGTAACAACCTGTGGACTGGCTCACGAGTGACCATCCTCGGGAACCCAGGGGCAGATGAGGGGGGGGGGGGGGGGAGGAAAGTCTAAACGACGGGCCGAAAAATATGATGCGAAGAAAAGTAAAGAACGATTCCGCCCGTTTAGACTTTTCCTTGCCCCCACTAAATGCCCCTGGGTCTCCGAGGATGACAAATGACATAAAACAATTGACATAAAAGAAGCCCCTGAGAAGTCAACACAATAAAGCCAAGGAAAATAGTTGCTAGAGAACAAAGAAAAACTTCACAGGTTTTTACATCGAGGATGATGACCCGAATGATCGTCAAAAAATATGACGTTTTTACCGGCGTTATCACGCGTTGACATTTACATGACGTTTCGGTGGCCATATTGGTGAACAAAACAATGATACAGGGGCCATTTTGGAATACAGAAAAAATCCTGTGCGGATTGAATTCTTTTCCCATGTAAAAATCCTTTCTTCCAAGAAATTTGCATAGCTGCTGACCACGTGAGTGAAAACGAGCAAGAAAAATTGATGAGGATTCTGGGCCAAAGCCTAAGTTTTAATTTATTTCTGCCCTTTTCCTTCAAATCACTAGCCACTATTTCATTCAATCAAAGGTCGTTTATTGGTTAAATAAATGCGTGAGGATTTTTTGACGATTTTTGAGTATTTTTAAGAAATTAACTTGGGGGAAAGTTTAAAATTATTGAAAATTGGAGAAAATTAGATTTGAAATAGAAAAGGAATAATTCGTAGACAAATGCTGAATAGTCCACCACCAAAGGTGTCTCAGAGCTCATTAGCGGACTAAGTGGTTTACGTAAATGCCTCTTCTACCCTAATTTCTTCCCTTTTCAAAATAGCCAAATCGACGCGCTCGCGTGCGTGCACTCAGTTCACGATCCAAGGATGGAGTCATCCAAGCATATAACGGTGTTTTTATCTCCCCACATTAATTCGATCGGATCAACAAACTCACACATTTTATATGCCAACCCCAACCATTATTTCGCGATTTAATGTTTGAGACATCATCACTTTTCCTCTCTCAAAAAGTAAAACAGAACACTGTCACGCAAGAAGGTCGCACGTGATGTCGTGTCATGATGACGTTTCAAAACGAGGCAAATAATGGCGGCATCAGCTGTAGGGTCAAGATAGGCTTTATAGAAGCTGCAATTTTAGTCGCGTGTGAGGGTTCCCCCTGAGTAAAGGTAAGTGTACGGGAATTCTAAAAACCGATTCAAACTAGTTACTTGAAACTAGGAACACTTTAATTTTCCTATTTAAAACCATTTATTTTGTTTTGACCAGAAAGTTGCACTTGGCACCGTATTTGATTGTTTTCTGGTAGAGGAAAACCCTGCCATTTCATGGGCTTTTTACTGATTTTGAAGGTTGCTACCCGGTGAATTTTACCTTTTACGTTTTTGTATCTTATCAGTCGTCCTAGTAAACTCTAAAATACACCGAACATTCTGGCGTAGTCAATCGAACTCAATCGTTCTATTGACTTCGATTGGGTTCGGTAATCGAACATAATCGAACTCACCCAAAAATCTTGCCAATTGAACAGAATCACACGAACATAAAGCCAGTTTCATCTGATTTGGAATAAGGTGTTGAGTTCAAAGAGGGGCAGTGTAAAATGCAGGCTGTGGACTGAATGCGAACTATCTTTTTTAGGGTTAGAAAACAATGGGACTATTGTTCTCACCTTCTCATTTGAATGGTGAAAACATTAGTCCGCAGTCTGCATTTTACACTGACCGGTTCAAATATTAAAGTTATTTGTTGGCTTCAATTTCAAACACGAGTACACAGGCTAGCCTGGGAGACCACTTGTTTTTTCAGCTCAAGTTTCTAGTTTCACCCTCCGAGAAAAACCTCGAAGGCAGAGCTCACGATTTCATCCTTTGTGTTATCTCTGAGAATAGATGGCTGTTTTCTGGAACAAATGTCATTTAACTGTGTGTTCATCAGCTGAAGCACTTTCTCGACAGCAACCTTTCGAAGTGTGATATTTTTAGCACAGCTCTTACAATTCTCTGTGGGGATGCATTAATAATAATGTTATTGCTTTGCCAACTTTCAATTCCTTGTGAAAAGTTTTGCTTGGATATCCTACAGTGAGATGTACTTTAGCCTTCATTATAATTTCTGTAATGGGTGGTTCTGCTTTCTGTAACTCGACTTGTTTCAACTTCAGCATAGAGGTGATCAGTGAAGCCTGAGGCTACTGCCCCAGAAGCATTTTGAAGCAAACCATTTGGAGTGATAAAACGTTGAGGTGAATGCAAAGCTTCTGGGACAAGGGCTAACAGCACAAAAAGTGACGTTGGGAGGTGGAGAAGGGCTTACAAAAGATCAAAGCTCGAAGCAAACGTGACATTTAATGTGATCGATTATTTACACTGTTTACGTTCGCACCTCCAAAACTCAGACTCTTTTTAGCCTCTGGCATTTGTCCTGGCTCTTTAGCGAGTGGTTTTACACGGAATGGGCCATCATTTGTAAAATCTTGTTTGATTTCGTTCTGCTACTTTGTCCAAAGCTCTCTTGTAGGAAAGCAAACGATTATAACATTTGGAGCGGCAAATGGTGGCAGCATCACTTTTAACATATTGAGCAGGCAGATCGACTTCAGTTGAACGCAGATTAATTTGTGAATTTCCAGAGAACGTTTTCCAACCACTGTTATCTTCTCGACACTGGAAACTTTTGCTTTGCATAGGAAAAAAATCTCAGAGATGGAAATCTTTTTAGGTGTTTCACCAGCACTCATTTCAAACAAATGCCAGTTCTAAACTTATCGCTGGTTCCCACATCTCTCTCTGCATCGTGCGTGAACATGTGTGTCATATTCCTTCGGGGAATTTTATTGGCCAACAACAAGACAAAAGCGTTGACGTCAAGGAAATCTTTTCTCAGTTTGGTTTCGCGGACGGTTTTTCCCGGCGGGTGAAACAAGAAACTTGAGCCAAAAAACCCGGATGCTCTCCCAGGCTATACAAAGGCAAGATATTGGAGAGGGTGGATAACGTGAAACCAAAACTGAAACAAACGATTTATTGTGGAAGCGATGATTAAAGGCCACCTTGAGTGCTCTTTTGCTGTCAATGTAGACTAACTGGCTGCATTATCAAATAAAGGATTGATTGGTTGATTGATTGATTGATTGATTGATTGAACTAGAAACTCCAGTCTAAAGCCCAGTGTGTCCAAATGTGGAGCTTTTATGTAACAAGACAATGACTATTAATCTAAAATCATTTTTAACCCATTCACCCCTGAACCGCCCATAACCGCCCATGCGGATCCAGGTCCTTTCTACCCTTTGTGACGTCATCAGTTTTAACGGTCAAGGAAAACTTTCTTCGCTAACTTGTGTAGAGTGAAGAGATCTTTCAAACCATACCAGAATGAGCACAATTCAGTCAAGGACACCGGAGAAAGAAGCAAAAAACCACGTGACAAGGACCTGAAAATCTCCATGAAAATCTTGTTCCATTACCCACCTACCTTTCCTTTCACCTAATCCTAAGATCCTAAAAGCTTTCCTAAAAACTCTTCCCACCAAAATGAAGCCTACTAAATTCCCAGCAAGAGAAAAAAAAATGAGGCAAGAAAAGCGAAAAAAGAAGGGAGGAGAGAAAGCGAAAAGTAAAAGTCAAGACTGCTGTGTCACTTTTAAACCCAAAAACTATCTCGAAATTTTGCTTTCTGCGCATGCCCCAACTTCGCAAGCTGATATTTTGCATCTGGATCAGAAGGCCGCCAAGTGTACGACCTGTAAACCGGTTTGTGGTAAGTTTTAGCTCTTTATAGTACGACAGTGACCAGAAAACCACTCGACTAGCTTCAAAACGCGTTTTTCGGCAAAATCTCCAGGAGCGAATGGGTTAAGCAGAGTACCAAGCTTTTTGAAAAAAATCCACTTTTCAGCATAAAACAACCAAATCTGTCTATTTCATGTAAAATCAGGTGAAAAAGTTGGTAAAAGGCCATTTTTAGGTTTTTTTATTAATATCAAGAATATCCAGTCTCAGTTTATGTCTTTAATTAATCCTCAAATGGTTTCTAATATTTGCTATCGTACACTTTTGCTTTTTGACAGTACAAGAGTAAAATCCTACTGGCCTTTAACCGACTCTGAGTACAAGGCTCTGACACACAGTTATGGCACGAAACAAAAAACAGAAGACAGAGTGTAAGGCATGTTACAAGTGTCATGGAAATCATGCTAAGAAATGCAAAAGAAAGCATCAAACATTTAATGGTGTCAGCAAGACATCTAAACCACAACCAACACATCAGAAGGCAACACAGCTGCTTGATGGTTTGAACTTAGTGGAGGGAGTCTCTTTCACTGTGGCACCTTATGGGTGTGAATTTTGTGAACAAAGATTTGCTACAGCACGGTCACGTAAAGAACATCAGGCCAAATGTACTGCAAAGAAAGAGGAACCTAGAATAGTTTCTGATACAAGTGATTGCAATCCCAACACAAGAGATGAACCTGTCAGTAATGATCAATTAAATGGTGGTGTGTTATGAGCACAACATTTTTCTCATTATGCCAAGATAACAGTCACTGAACAGTGTTGGCTCATGTAATAAGACTGTGTTATTGTTCTTTTCTTTAGCATTATTTTTTACTTTTCATTAAATAAATAAAGAAATAAATGTTTTTCGTTAAAAAATTAAATTTAGCGCTGGTGCATTTTGACTTTCAATAAATGGCAAACATTTTCCTTCAACACAAAAATAGAGTTTTTTAAATTTCGTCAGCTTGTCCATATCACTGAATGTAAGGCATACCTGCAATTCCATTGCAGCCTAATCCTAGTTTGTAGAGAGGGGCATTACACTTGTATTTTTGTATTTTTCTTTCTTTCTTTCTCTCTAAGTTTTTCCTTTTAGTAAACAGAACTGAGTTTTTCCTATATCAGCCTGGAAGCTTTTTGGGTGTAACTCTGCGATCACAATTATCATTATAATTATGACCTTACCATCTTGTCCACAGGGGTATTATTTGGATCAATATTGAGGCTGACCACCTACCCCTCCCTTAAGTCAACATTTACACTTACTTCTCACTTAAGGAAAAATTGTGACTTAGGGGAGGGGTAAGTGGTCAGTTACCCAGAACCTCAATTATTGATACTTTTATTTAGGTGCTTCATGTTAGTCAGTGATTTTATTTGACCCATAAAATAGATAATTATAGACTGATATGTAGTATTAAACTTTGATAGGCCATTGCCAAGTTGCCTTAAGCCTCTGTTTCAAAGCGAGGCTAAGTGTGAAACCATTGACAAGAAAATAATTTTTTACTCTCCTGCAAAAAACTCGTATTTTCTACAAAAAAGGTTTTGCATTTAGCCTCTTTTTGAAAGTGAGAGTTTTTGGAACTCAGAAATGCTAGGCTATTGCTTTGTTTTCTGGTGTACTTGTTACTATTTGGCACTAATTGCAATGGATACTGTTTCTCAGGTTAAGTTAGACTGCAAAACTGTCGGTTTTCCTTAAAATCGATTTTAATTTTCAAGGCATAAAGCACCAGCGTTTGAGAGCGAGCAAGCCTCACACGCCCCCACTCCAGACTTTTAGTTGACTGCTCACACATCCTTTTCTTTTCAAATTCAAAATTAGTCAAGGAGAAGTTGATGCCCTTATAAGGTGCTTTTTTTTGTTTCTAGTCCAATATGGTGTTGTTTTAAACATAAACAGCATCCTAGTGTGCTTTCATGTCTATGATGTCTGGCTAAGTAATTTTTTATTCTATCAGGCACTAATTGCTGCCACTAACATTGTGTCTTGCTTATGGTGTGGATGGAAAATCCTGAACATTACATTATTACATTACATTATGCTTTTGTTTCCCCACCAAAATGCCCCACCTTAATGCTCCATGTTTCTATTTAAATGCTCAGTCTGCCCCCAAAAAGTCACTAAAATGCTTGATAATGCTTATCAGCACAGACAGGGGCTTTAAGCTTTTATTAATTTTAACGATAAAAAACCTGAGGGGTAAAATAAAAATGTATACAAGTTTATGGTTTCCTATTGCAAGGTAATTCTCCAAATGGCTGTAATAGGTGATGTTTGAATTTTGTTTTCAACAGTCTTGTAAAACTTTTTTTCTTTTTCACTTTCTCTCCCAGATTAAAATATTGAAATTTTCTGGAAAAATTCCACTTCAATCAATCTACCCACCTACCATAAATCATCTGTTAAGCCCCTTGGGGGGCTTATTTATTTCAAGCCCATTTGAGGAGGGGCTTAATAGAGACAGGGGTCTTATTTGAGTGTGGGGGTCTTATTTAATTTAGAAATGACAATATAAGACAAAGTGGAAAAGCTCAAGTACAAGACGTTTTAGGTCATGCAGCCGAGGATCAGAATCAAATCCATAACTTCCAGTTGGTAAATAAACCATCCCGGATCAGTCCACACGAATACAGTCTATCATTTATTAGTGGAGAATAACAAGCCACGTCCGAGTTCCAAAAACCCTCACTTTCAAAATGAGGCTAAGTGCACATCCTTTCTTGTGAAATCGAGTTTTATTTGCATGAGAATGAAAAATGATTTCCACATCTCCTGAAAGGCTGAGCACCTCGTTTTGAAACAGAGGCCCGGGGGAACTCGGAAATGGCTTATTAGGGGTTGGGAGGGGGGCTTAATAGAGAGGGGCGCTTATTATATAACTTTCTTCCCCTGAAAAGGAGCGGAGGGGGCTTATTTGAGAGGGGAGGTTTCATAGAGGATTTACGGTAAGTGAATCATGTTTCAGGTCAGTTTGCCCAGTATAATGACCCTAAATGGAACCTGATTGACCTGATTCACTCAGTTTCCTACCCAGCTAATCACTACACTTCTATCATATCATTGGCATTTGGCGTTGTTTTTTCCGGACTCCGGGTTTTAGGCAAACGGAAAAAGTCGTGAGATGTCCCACATTTCTGAGTGGAAGGACTTCCAGTGGGGATTATGGGTATTTAAAGTCACATATATCACTTTAAAGCTGCAGCAGTAAACATCACAATCAATTTTGTATGATTTAGGTTTTGCATTTTCAATGTTTTCATCTTGAAAAAGAGAAACAGTAAGTCTGCACATTTGGTGGGAGCGGCCAGTCGCGGAAGACTAAAAGAATGTATTCAAACGCGACCGCGCCACTGTTTCTTTAGATTGAACAGAGTGGCTAGTGGCTATCTATTAACTAAAGTCTAACTTGGAGACGAACCCTACCGGCGTCAATTTTTTTTTCTTTGAGTGTTACTTTTCGAGAAAATGTGAGAAATCAGTTGCCAACTCACGAGAGCGTGAGATAGGTCGGTCGTGAAATCGTGAGACTCACAACAAAGTCTTGGCAAGTCTGCCTTTTGCTCTGCAAAACAACAACAAAGTCGGAAATTAGCAAGGAACCTGGTGAGAGACATCTTTTTGTCAGGCGTTACTTGCAACTGACGCTTTTTAATCCGGGACATTTTGATTTTGAATTTTTCGAAGGTTCTGATTGGCTAAGAATAAACGATCGCGAATACGCTGACCGAAAACACACAGATCGCTTCGAAAATTGACATGCCGCACAAGCTGTTTTCGCTGTGTACCAGAGGTGTTAAGACGGTTCTTCCTTCGGTTTCTTCAACTACTTGTGATTAAATCTTCTGTTTCTTGTTTATGAAGAAAATCATGTGAAGCGAGAACCATGCCGACGGCTGGGGAAGCTAAGCTAAAATCAAACTCAGAACAGAAAACCTCACAAGATAGGTAGGTGCTTCATGCGGTGCACGATCCAAAACTGTTTGGTCTTCTAAATAATCTTATTTTATATTTGGACGACGATCCGTAGTCAAGCACTGCGTACATATTTTTGCGAGTGGTAGTCAGCTGATGTAGTGTTAAAATTGGAAGATGAATTTACTATAGCCTTGTAATCAACAGAGAAAAGGAGACCATGATTTTAATTTGTTCTCAGACGATCGACTATCTCATCCAGGAAGTCTAGAGAGTCTTACATGTACTGACTGAAATAAATCGAAAGAAAAGGAGCAAGCGATCGAGGGCGATTTTAAGAGGCTAAAATACACAAAAGCTTTGCTGTAGTTGTAATTAACGTACTCAGCTTGTTGCTTCTTGTTGTGTTTGCCATCGTATTTTACTACAGTGTATAATAATCAGTAGTAAAAAATATGTTTTGTTGGGTACATTGTAACTTTCCACAAGTCTTCAATCAGTTATTGAAATAGGCTTTTGAAAGTCTCTTTATATACTGTATTTGTTACCTTTTTTCTCTAGAGTTTCTTTGAAGGGAAAAATATCCACCACCAAGTCTGCACAAGGTATGTATGAAGAGCAGTTTAAGTACAGTAATCAGATCTTATCAATAGTTTATTGCCGAGGTCTATGTGTATCCATTATGGCAACATAATTATTTAACAAAGGCAGTTGCCTTTCTTAATGGTAAAAAGTTCCTTGTTTGTTCCTCGCAAGAAAAATCATCATGCTACATCATTCTTTACATCAATTTTTTTTCTCTCTCTCCTAATTTTGTTTTATTTTATGGAGGGGGTAGAGGAAGAGAAGTTTCTTCTTGCTGCAGCCCGTTATTTTGTTTCTGCTGCTTGCTTCTGGATTTTAATACTGTGAGTTCTTTGCTTTCGCTGTCAGTAATAATGGCTCACTGAGTTTTTTTGTTATGTTTGTTTTTCTGTCTGTTCACGTATATGGGCTTGACCTTCTTGGTACATGCATTTTAAGCATTTTTTTCCCTGGATTTCTTTTAAAAGAGCTGGTATTTTGGATAGACTCAACTTTGTAGGGCAAATATTAATTTGATATGCTTAAAGAAGTGCTTTCAAATAACATTTTACGGACATGTATGTTGCTGCATGTGCACCAGCGCAGGTTGACTTGTGTTATTGTTTATTAGAGGATTTTTGTTTCTTTTGTTGGCAGTTAAAACAAAGTTGACACAACACCCTAACAATGGAAAAAGGTATTGAGTACAAGTTCTTTTTTTTATATTTATTACATGATATCACTAAATTTTAAAAAAATTCCATGTCACAGTAAAACTGATTTTTTCAGCTATTGGACACTGACTCTCTGTTGATTTGAATGGCTTGTGGACCCCAGTGTTTGTTTGAATCTGTAGTTTATTGGGCACCAAAACAACTTTAAATTAAGGTTTGTTTTGACTCTTTCTTTGGCTGGCAATGGGGGCCAGAGTTTTCCCCTGGCTTTTTTTTGTTTGGTGAAGGCAGTGTGGCAGAGCAGTTAGAGTGCTGGACTTGTAAATCAGAGGCCCTGAGTTCATTTCCCACGTTGACCACTAGCTGGATTTGTTCTGGGCAGTCCGAAGTTCATATCCAAGTGATACCCTGTTATTGTTAAAGGTTTGAACCCAGGAGTCATTTCAAAAGTCGGTTGAGTTTGATCGTCCGGGTGAACGTAGTCCTGAATAGGACTGTTTTGGTAACATTGTTTATCTTGCCCTTATACTAAAGTTTTTTTAAAAAGTTTTTTGTAAAGTAGCATCCAAAAACTTGAATTTTGAATTTCTCATTAACTTGTTGTATACATTGAAACATTTACCAGTGGAGGCTGATGTTGTTTGTCACAAATCTAACATGAAACAGCTCTACTTCTCGAAACTAGTAAAATGCATTTGTTCTATTTAGGCTATGTTTTGTTATGTTACATTCTGATTTATAATCACAGAAGTAACTTTCAATTTTCACAACATTTCTACAGTTACATGTAATTAAAATTTTTACTGTACAGTTCTGTACCGTAAAAACTGTTTTTTCACTTACTTCTGGCCAATTGCTTGACACCCAGAAAAAGTGTCCCTTTTCCTGGAAATAATTGAAGGTGTTAATCCTTGGCCTGCATTTTTGTAACACATACCTTCTGAATTCAGTTCTATTCCAGTTCCAGTGAAGAAAGGTGCTGCCAAGGGAAAGGAAAATTCCAATCCAGTGAGTGTGACATTTTTGTACAGTGTACCTTAATAACAAACATAACTTTACTACATTATTTTAAGTGTTTCTTAACCATTTACAGTAATCCTGTTCCACAGCCCTGTTTCATAAACCAGGGGTGCATAATGACGGTTTCCTCCCAAATACATTGAAAACACATTTTAGCCAAGGCTATCCAGAGTACTTTTAGATATCTAGAAATGCTTTCTGTGGGGCACTAATCCTAGGTCAACTTAAGTCTTTTCTAAATTACCTGCCTGGGCTTAAGTATTACTTTTGCCGAAAATTTTTAGATGCAATTTGACGTGTCACGAAAGTTTGGCATTTTCAGATTCCTCTCTCCATCGCCTTTTTTAATTCGAAAATTTTAGATTTCCTTTGTTGTATGAAAAATAGCCTTATATAACTTGGGAAGTGAAATGTAAAAATTTACCCTGCAAGCAGAGGTTTCTCTCTTGCATGGCTTTTAGCTTTTGCGACGTCATTCGCATGGCTTGTCTGAGCATAAACAAACCTATGCAACAGGCAAGCCACACAAACGACTTCGTAAAGCCATGCAAGAGAGAAACCTCTGCTCGCAGGGTGGTGAAAATGAGAATTAGATAAGCTGGAAAAATTGTACATAAATGGAACGGTCACACAAAAATTTTAAGCTGTCCTCAACTAATAGAAAATTCTAGGCAATATTTGCTTTTCAGAACAGATAATTTACTGAAAATAGTCACCTGCTGCCCCTAATAAACATCTTGAAAACCCAGAAGTCTATTAAATTTCTGGTGTTGGTTCTTTAGGGTTCAGAGTAATTTTTTGACTGAATTACCAAAGAAATTTCAGCTTGGTCAGGTCTCTTTTTTGATTGGTCATGTCAAAATAATAAACATATATAATACAATATAATGATTTAAACCAGGAGCTTAAACCTTAATAGCTTAGCCATCAAAAAATTTATAATATTCCTCCTTCACAAAAGGCAAACCGTGAAAATTAGGGCTTAAAATAAGTTCATTCAAACCCAGTCAAAATGACCGGCAAACTGAAAGTTTATCTGGACAAATTGTCATCTTGGCCAGACATTTTCCATTGACTGGCAGTTTTTTTGAGCCCTGTCTCCAGTTGTTCCAAAGGTTGATAACGTATCCACTGGACAGTGATTTATCTGGTGGATAGCACTATCCATCTTTTGAACAACCGGGGCCTGGTCCTCTAAAGTCCTTGACTTTCTACCAATTGAAAGAATGTTAACTTAAAACCTAGGTTTGAAGCCTGATTTTAACCTGAACTTCATTTCAACCTACATGTTCAACACCCTGTAGCCAGCAAAACAGCAGAACCTTTCTTCCTCTTGCTCAATTTTGACATACCCGAAAAAGACTCAAATCTAGTAAGATTTTTGTTGAGCATGCACTGCATGTTGCTAGGACAATTTATTGTAGTTTCGAATCCAGGCCTAGTAATAGCTATGCACTTGGTATAGTGGGCCTTGTTATGAACATTGGTTTATCAATAAACAGGTGCTCGTACTTGAAAAAGCCAGAAGTTTTGGCTGCAGTGACTTCAAAGGGTTAACACTGTTCAGGCAGAGCCTCCTTGTGCAAGAAGACGAAAGGAGGCTGAGTGCTTGTAGGCCTCATGTTCAACTGTTATGCGAGCAGATACAGGCTTTCCTATTGAAGGGTGGAAGTGAAAGGAAAAGTTGCTACGAGTACTGAAAGCTAATTACCGGTATGACTGTGTTTGTTTGATTCTGCAGAATGAAGGCTGCACTGTTGGCAAAAGGTCAAGCAAGGTTAAAAAAGCTCCAAACTTTTCAAAGATTCACAAAAAATGGGAAAGTCAGTTGTCCAAGGTGAATATAAATATTATACATGTAACTTATATGTTTACCTCATGTATTTATTTTAATAAACGCTTATAAACAACCTTTAGGGGCTGAAAGCACCAAAACAATGAGGAATTATTATAAGGAAAAAAAATGCAATTGTATTTAGTAGTGTAACAGTTAACAACTACTCTTAAAAACTAGCCTGTACACAGACGTTGTTTTATTTTTCTTTTCGTTCTTTTCGAAAACATCGGCGAGCTCACATCTATTTTCTTCTTCCCCCCACCACTGCCCCTTGAGCTGGCAGTCAAAGAATCCCCTGCAGTTTATATTTCATCACCTGCGCTCGACGGACTCTGAAGAGAAAATAAGGGGTTTGTGAACAGGCTACTTAAAAGCAGTTAATTATCTGTTGCAGGTCTTTAAATAGTGGGGATGGTGCAAAGTGAAGTGAGCAGGGAAAAAGTAGTGATAGGGCCTGACAGAAAATGTACCGCGCCTGCGTAGTCTGTGGGATTGTTATTTAGCATGAGCAAAGTTTTGGCAGTGGAGCTGTAAAGCCGTTTGAAGAATGGGGCTCGTTTTGCTCACTTTTTGCAGCAAAAACCAAAACTCTCACACATGTAAAAAAATTTTGACAGCTAAAAGGCTACAGAAAATGCTGCCTACTAGTCTTCACTATCTGAACCCCCTGCAACAGGCTAAAAAAACAGTTGAATTTGGACTGTTATTACATAAATAATATGTCTTTGTCATGTGTTGTTATTATTATTATTATTATTATTATTATTATTATTATTACTATTACTATTATTATGTAGAAAGTGATAATAACGTGAGCTTGTAAATTAGTATTTTAGAGTCTTTTTAAAATTGTTATTTCATCAAAACTTTAGTCTGTGAAAGTGGAATGTAAATTAGTCATATAATGACTGCCGCTTAAAAGATAGCCAAACGTGTGTCCGCTTATTTTAGAAAGTCGATAATGGCGTGAGTTTGTAAATTTGTGTTTAAGGGATCTTTTAATATTTTTATTTCATCAAAATTTTAGTCTATGATAATGGAATATAAATTGGTCATTTGTTAATAAAGATGTTTGCTCATTATTGTTATTGTTATTATTATTATTATTATTATTATTATTATTACCTTACCTGTAATGTTCCTGTAAAAGCATTATTTTTATGGTGCACTGTTTTTGTACATGTACAAATCTTTTAGAGCGGTTTTCACTTGACTGTCGAAAGTAATTGGTTTTGGTTTTGGTTTTGGTTTTACTACGCCCTTTGGTTGGCTAGTGTATTAACTTTGGTTTTGGTTTTACGACAGTCAAGTGAAAACCGCTCTAATATGACCAATGTTGACTTCAGTTCTACCTTTCGTTTTGTAGGGAAAGGCAGTGTCCAAGAAGAAAAACACCACTGTGAGTCATTATAGAGGGCCCCGAGGGTCCTTTAATCCCGTAATCCTGACCTAAATTTTCGCTCAATTCCTTTAAACTGTTCAGTTCCCTTTGTTTTCATGAGATCGTCAGGATCGAGCGAGTACCGGTACGGGCGGCCATCTTGGTTTCTTACACCTTGTATCTACCGAGAGGGCCAGCTTACAGAAAAACAGGAGACTGTGAACAGCCCACAATCCCGTAATCCGGATGGCCGATGATCCGAATCTCGCCCCAAGTTTGCTTTAAAATCCCGAATTCCGTCCTTCAAATAAGGTAGACTGCGAACAGTCTCTCTTTTTCTTCAGATGGTGAGCAGGACACGCCTTCAGTCACGCGCCGTGTCATTTGCGTGTCTCACACGTTTTTGCTCGACCGACCAAGAAAAAAGAGAAACTGCTGGTAGTCTACTAATAAGGCGAATCCTAACTCTACAGCGGGTCATCATTACTTGTGGACGTAGTTTGAATGGGCAAAGAAGAAGTTGCGGATTCAAAAGTATCCGGATGCTTGTGGCCGGGGCCTGATACTTGTTGACGGAAACGAAGTGGGATTTCTGCTCAGTATTGACTTGAGGCGACTGGTACTTATTTTTCCCCTTCCTCCAAACCAAAAATCTTTCTTAGCTAATTTTTTTGCACGAATTAATACCAAGACGGATTTTCCGTCTCTAGTATGAACCCGGCCAATGAGCAGCAAAAGGGAAAATCGGTACAAAGAGAGAGCGTATCTCGAAATTTTGACCTCTGCGCATGCCCAAACTTCGGGAGCTAAAACGGTGGAAACTCGATATAACGGAGCTATATACAACGAAGTCTTTGGTGTAACCAACGATTTCTTTACCCCAGTAATAGTGAAATATATGGAAAAGAACCTCGTTATAGCGAACAGGTTTTGCCGGTCGCTTGGCCCTTCATTGCGTTGCCGGATTTAGCAACAGAACGGAAACGTCATTTGACGACGGGAAAGCGCGCGGAAAGGACTAAACTCGACTCCCAGTGCCTAATTTGTCGCTCTGCCACTGGTCTATGTTTCACATCATTTAACTTTTTTTACATTCGTTCTTATCCAGGTTGAAGCTTTTAACCTCACTAAAGGGGACCAGCAAGGTCACAATTTCAAAAGGCCGTACGCTTACATCAGCGAAGATGAAGGTGATTCTGTTTCTGGTAGTGAGGATGACTTCGAGATTGACAGCACAGCTTTAAAAGGAATATTGAACAACACAGGAATTAAGGTACAGGACTGGTGTAGACAAATCGTGCACCATGGTTAAAGTTCTGTTTTGAGACGTTCAATTTGAACCTCTCCACAACGGCCACCGTGGGACAGAAGAAAGTGGCCGTCTGAGGAGTAGACCGTTTGCAGTCCACCTTTTCTCTTAAAACCCGTCTTTAACTATTTTGAAGAGTGTTCTCGATAAGTTTTTTTGTGTCGGGACAGTTGGCCTAGCCTTAAACGATCGTTGCGTTTTCAAATTTATCTGGCATAGAGTGAACAGGCCCTAATTACGCACTGATGCGCAGGTAAAAGAAAGTAGACAGACTGCAAATTATAGTAGTTGCTAAAAAATATATCTACGTGTCCCAACTGTTCATAAGTAGGATGCCTAATAGTTTAAATGGTACAAAATAACAGTCCTCTAAAGAGTAAAATTACGTGGTGTGAGATGGGGTAACAAACATAACGGACCTAAAAATGACTGGTTTTCCACACGCGTTTGAGGGATATGAGATCATAAATGTCAGCAAGGCGTGTTTTCCATCTCATATTAAGCACGCCTTCTTGAAATGTTACGATATGCATATTGCGCATGCGGGTCAGTGTTCTGATCGAGGTTTCTAACCACTTTTTTTTATATCATAGCCTGTGTACGGACGTCCCCCCCCCCCCCTCCCCCCTCCTCCTCAGAAAAAAATCGCGGACAGAGATTATTTTTGAGGAGAGGGGGAGGGGGCGTCTGTACACGGACTACATTTACCACTATTATACGAAAACAGAGAGTATGTTGTTAAAACTATGCAAACTGTATTTTCTTTTTAAGGATGAAGATCTTAAAATTAATGGAAGGGCAACAATTGCTGCTTTACCTTCAAGGTAATATCTTTTTGACTAACGCTAATCTTTACACCATACCGCATAGTTTTTGCGCCGCCACGAAAACCATTCCGGATGGGGATTCTGTTTGCTCATAAGGACGGTGATTTCGGTGCAATTTCTGGGACGGAGCGAAACAGCGCCGCGCCTATCTCGAAAGTGAAGCGTCACATATCGGATAGGTTCTGTGTCACTTTTTAGTGCAGTGTGAACAGGTATTCGGAGCGTAGCGGAGGTGAATATTAAGTAGATGCGTGAATGGAAACTCACTGGCACGGAAGTAGATGCCCAAGAGTGAGGACTGAGATTTAGCGCACCAAATCCTCTCAGCCTTTCCCTCTGCGCGATGTGCGATGTGTGTGAATGACTTGCTCCAGTCCTGGGTCGTCGCAGTTCATATCATGTACCAGATAGCTTTTTGTGTCTACACTACACGAAAAGCGGATCATTTTACGTTTCTGTGAAACTGCTCACCTACCCCTCCCCTAAACCAACATTAACACTTAATTCTTACTTAGGGCAAAATGATAGCTTAGGGAGGGGTAGGTGGGCAGTTTCCCAGAAACGTAAAATGATCTCGAAAAGCTATTCGGTGTAGTGTAGACAGCCTGAAATAAGTGACTATCTAGTGAAGCTGAGGTACTTGAATCACCAACAGCTGTTGGATAATGGGGGCTGTTGGTGTAGCGGCCTATAAGGAATGTAGCCAGAAATCCTGTACACTATTTGTGGGTTGTCCCGCATTCTTTCATACATACATACGTAGCCCCCTGATCCAACCTTCCCCCTATAATACTTTCTGTCTTCCCCCCTGCCCCAACTTTGCATACACTATCGTTTTCAACTTCTCTTGGAAGATGAAGTCCTCCCTGGAGCATTTATAAAAAATAGTTATGCAAAATTTGTTAGGAGCAAACGGAGTTTGTGGGTATGTATTTTGGCAACTCGCGATCAGGCGGTCTTTCTGTGATCGCAGGTTAATATCATGGGGGATTAGAGTGAATGGCGAGTCATTCATTCAATGATAACCATTATTCCAGTGAGAACAGTCTAGGTGGCGCATGCGCACTGCAAGCAAGTTCTTAGCCCTGAGGAAGGTTGAATAGAGAAAAGAGCATTATCTTCCCCATCCCACCCCACAACTTCATACAACTTGCTACCAAACTTTACTTGATTGTCTGCCCTTGTAAAGAGGCGCTTCTTCCTTCCTCAATATATCTAAATCTCTGTTATAGTACCTTTTAACCTAAAATACAATCGAAAGGAGGCCTTTTTGGAAATACGTTTCAGTGTACAGGCGAGGCGATTTTTCAAAACTGCGCTTTTTTGGGCATTAATTTGGCGCAAAGCCACATTTTAATTACAAACGCTTCTACCGCTGACATCCCCGTGACTGTCGGTTTATTTTCCTGCGCTGGAAACATTCGGTGACACACGCAGGTACACATATGTTTTTCTTTTCTTTTTTTCCATACAGTGAGTCAGGCATATCTGGCCAGACAGCTGGGATTCGAACGTCAATTTACTACACCAGACCCACGATTCAGCGTGATGTGACGGCATCAGGTATCGCTCCCAGGACCTGTGACACGTCAACTAAGGCTCGGCCTCCTCTAACACCCCTACAGCCTTCCAATGTTGACATCACTTCTGCTATTTCCCAGCCTGGTTCATGTATCAAGAAAAAGGTAGCCTGGGCAGATCAAGGTAAACAGAGTTTATTCGACTACACAAACTACGCCAAACTACAGCAACTACACTAACTACATCAACTACACTATCTACATCGACTACTCTAACTATATCAACTACTCTAACTACATCAACTACTCTAACTACATCAACTACTCAACTACATCAGCTTCTCTAACTACATCAACTACTCAAACTAGAATGTTAAGTGGGCATGAAATGTCTCTATATTCGTGACGGTTATCATGAATTCATTACCGTTTTTATTGGATTGTTCATCGGGTCCTTTATCTTTTAACGCTCGCCTCGCATGGCCATTGAATAGTCTCTTAAGCTGTGGTAAAACCGAACGGGTAACAACGACGTGCAACTTGTTCTGCAACATTGCTGCAAAACAATTTGAAAAGCAATTTTGTGCGTTTCACCACCCACGTTCAAAATTGTCTTGCAACAAATGAGGTTGTTGTAAGTTGCGCGAATACTGACTTCTGATTAGTTAAATTACGTGAGAGTCATGTCATACACATAATTTACGTCTCTTGTTCCAAAAGGTAGAACTTCTTTCTACTCTCTGCAACACCTTTTCTCAACCGGATTTGTTGCAGGACAGCTTTGATTCGTGGGTTGTAAAACGCGCAAAATCGCTATTCAACTCGTTTTGCAGCAATGTCGCAAAACAAGGTGCACGTTTTTCGTTGCCCGTTCTACCGTACCTTTAGATCCGCAAAACAAAGAGTGAAGGTTAATCACACGCAACGCTTACACTGGAGGAGATTTTCATGAATCTGTAACATTTTGGTACTGGATTTGTCTGCCGGTTTAGCTGTGTCTCCGGAGATTTTAAGTCCGGAATCTAAGACTACGTTTACAGCAGAAGAGATTTTTCCCAGTTCATAAATTATTCTAAGATATTCGAATTTGCGGGCGTTTACACACATCAATGGATCAAAAAACATCTATTCCGATAAATGTGCTGTAGTGTAAACGTACCCTAGCTTAGTGCTGTTATTCTCTGGTCCATCCGTGTTAACGTTCTCAAAGCGTCCTTTTTATACTTTTGTTTTCAGCCCGTGAGAAAGATCCGTTCGACTTCAAGCCTGACGCCAGTTCATTGCAGAGCATTTTAAATAACACTGGAATTAATGATAACCTTACGCGACTTCAAAATACCGGTCGAGTTACCCTTGCAGGTGGACGACTTACACCATACCTTAGAAGTCGTCAAGCATTTAGGGAGGTATGTTTGAAAATACGGTGAAATCCATCCCTAGACATCGGGGTAGGGAGGGGGAAGGTAGAGTTATGCAAAGCGAATGCATAAAAACTTCCTTTACAAATGAAAAGCTGCCATTATTTGTTAACCTGCTTAACACAAGGAAATTATTGAAATCACGGATAAGGTCTCAGTGGAGGTCGTCCACTGGTGTGTACACAAAGAACCTGCTGGGGTTTTGTCGAACTTTAACGATTTGTTTTGTATGTTATAGAAATTTTGAAAAAAATGGGGGCTCTCCATACTCGTTTGAGCAGCAGCAGCAACTGCTATGTATGCAACAATTCCTCAAAACACTGACATGATTATATTTCTGTCTGATTTTAGAAAAAAGGTACCTTTCTCAGAATCTCAACCATTGGCAAGCGTAGCTTTCTAACTTTAATACCGCCACTGAAATCATTGCATGCTTTTGGTTTGTTTTTTTCCTCCCATATTAGCTGTTAGGACAAGGGGCTCGGAAGAGGGTGGGGTGGGGGGGGGGGAGATAGATCGGGGGAAGGTGCATGGCTCGCTGGCCAATCTCTACCATACTTGTAAAAAGCTTGGCCACACTATTAAGCTTTTTTGGGTAATTTAGAGTTTAAGTCAATATGGAGACCACAGAAAAGACATGCATTTTTAACAGACTCTCTTGAGTTGTATGGTACCTTTTTCCAAAATCAGACAGATTTAGGAGTGCATGTTTTAAACACGTTCCCTACGATTTTTTTTCTTTTTCTACACTGGATGTTTTTTAGACAAACAAAGTTTCTGCTTAAGAAAAAAAACGAGTGATAAATGACCATACTCGTTGCAGAGAAAATGAAGATTTACCCCTTGGGAGAACTCCGGCCTTACGACAAAAGCCGCCATATGTTGATCTGCACGCGCTTAAATCTTGTTAAAGGATGCCTTAATTAGGTGTATGTTTTACTCTGCATGCTACCAGGAACCCACCATCAAAAGGAGCTCTATTTATTACACGGGGCCGAAACGCACCCGGCCAAGCCCTAGGGGATCCATGATAAGAACAAGGCTAGCAACTGAGGCCGCTGGTAAATATAATCCATTAACAACAGTTGTTGGAAAACAAGGCCAGCTGCAGGAACAAGGTATTTGTCAATTTTCTTTTTCTTAAATTCAATACAGAAACTTGTTTTGGCAGACATTTACTCCGCCACCAGAGTTCCGCAGTTATAGCTTCGACCATGCACTACCGAAGAGGGGGCTAAGGGTACGAACCATCTCCATGTGTAAAATCGACGGCACAAAGAAAGAAAAAGCTGTCGGTCTCCCTTTATTCCTTTTCTCGCTTTGTTTGCTTTGCATTCAATTTCCTCATCATCTAAACGCCTGGAACTGATTATTTGTGTTATGGCAACGCATGGCTTACTGTACGTTTTACAACATCAAAACAGGCAATAATGAACTTTTGCTTTAGGCTGTAGCGCTTTCTATTTTTTCTTGATGTAGAGAAAGACCTCCACTTGTGCGTTGGTGGAACAAATTGTGAAGTGACTCATCTAGATATATGATCAACAAACTGTGTTTCCGTCAACTCTTTCCTGACGGTCACCTAGATGTGGTTCCTGCCTTTTTTACTGCCTCTATTTGACTCTCGGACATCACTCTTCAGTTAGATGGACGGAAACTTAGTAACGTTATTAAAAGCAGTGGTGGATCCACCCCCTATTTTTAGTCGCAACTGATGCCCAAAGGGCCGAAAAAAGTTTTTTGGAGACCCAACCCCCCCCACCCCCTTATGTGAAGGTCTACAGACTAAAATTTCCAGGGAAGAGACAAGCGACTGGAGAAATTCGGCACAGCTGTGGCCCCCAAGATTTGTAACCACAATCCTTTGCTGTGAAGCTTAACTTTGCGAGTGTTTGTTTGTTTGTTTGTTTGTTTGTTTTTTCAGAACAGCCGTTTTACGAAAATTAATCGACACTAGATTCCCATACAAACACTTTTGATAATTTTTCCTGCGGTTGCCTACCTGTCAAGATAGCTTCCAAAACCATGATAAGGTCTATTAAGGATACTTGTAAGTAAACCACATTTTGAGATTACCTATAACTGTAAGTGTATTTATTTTTACTTAGATGAACTCGATCCTATTGCCAGCTTAGCTGCCACGCAGTTGTCAACGAAAACTCGTGTACCCGACTCCCAACCGTTTAAAAGCTTTCCACTCTCAACGCCCTCGCGGATACTGGTTTCTAGGGCCCAGCCCTCCTCTGCGAAAGACCAGCCAACCTGGGCAGACATTCTAACACCACAACGACTTTCTCAAATGCAAGCAACTCGTTCTCAGGCTTCCTTCGATCCGTTGCGCACCCCTAGAAAACAGGAGGCGTTGGACGAAGAACTGTGTACGCCACAGAGAGTGACATCCGTCAATAAAAACTACAGCTTGCCGCAAGAACCAATAATAGCCGTGAACTCCTCCGTGGCTTTAGGTAGAAAGCCTTTGGTGGACTCCACCGCCCCAAATTCAACACTGCTCACAAGACAAGCTTCAATCCCTCAGCCTGTTGATTTGCAGTCGCACCTTACATCCATGGCCACGCAAGTCTGGCGTCCTCAGCCTATTTCCACCATAGATCTGAGCTCACAATACTCACACACGCGAACGCTAAGTTTTCCTTCCTCTGCAGCGACGCTGTCTTCAGCATCTAGGCCAGTTCCCTGTGTTTCCTCGGATCAGCTTCAACCAGAGATTTGTACTCCTCTAAGCCAGACCGGTGGCTCGAAACTGCAACTTTCCACGCTTCAAATCTCGAGCTATCAACATTCGCTTAAAGCTGAAGCCTCTGCCTCCTTAACAGAGGTCAGGCTACCACAGCGGACACCGATCTCCATGGGCCACCAGGTAACTAAAGAAGCAAAAGTACGCACCACTGGGTTGTATCTGGTTAGCATATCAGGCTATAGATTTTCTTATTCAGGCTATCATTGGTTGGATTGATTTCATCCAAAACATTTTTTCTCGTTAAAACGCCATAGTAAGGCGTTCAGGCACAGTGCATTATAATTTCTAACTTCTTATTCTCGAAGACCTTCGCTGACAACGCTGGCTCTCTCCACACACAACTATAAGTAGGTTTTAAATTTCCCGCGGATTGAGAGTCAAACTTAAGACTTACAAATATACCGGCTAGCTTGGGTATCGTCGGCTGGTTTGATCGTAATACTGTAGAATCCCGGTTTAGAGAGGTTTTCCTGGGTTTGAGTTCTCCTTTGACTAGAAGAGTTCTTTGTCGTACGTCTCGAGTTCAACTACTCATTTATACTCATTCCCCAGCGCCACAAAGGCACAGAGGAAGTCCGCAGGGGACGATGGCAAGGGGCCTTTCCTTCTTTCTATCGTCCCCTGCGCACTCAATTTTTTTCCGGAAAAAGACCCCGCGTTAGTGAAAAGCCACTGTTTTGTTCCCTTCCAGTTTGGGTTTTTGTGGGTGTACCTCGGTGTAAGAACCTGTGCACATTTTCTCTTCTCTCTCTTTTTTTTTTTTTTTTTTTTTTTTTTTTTTGCACCTTTTGTTTTCTTAGGTTCTATTGCGTTTAATACTTTGCCGGTTTCCTTTGTTTTACGTCACTTGTGGGTTACAGGCCGTATGAGCCGTTTTTGTTCTTCGATGATCCATTTCAATTAGTTGTTTCAAATTATTTGATTGGAGTGGATGTAAAGTAGTCAGAGCAGCTGAGAGTACTTCCGCTACAAACGAACGATTTTTATGCCCTGGGTTAGGCAAAATGCATTTCGACTAAAGAAAGTTAATTTCTCTCAAATGAAGTTAAATTACTCCCTATAAAGTAGTTCTTTGTCTTTTATGATTGTTCCCCTTATTTATTTCGTTCAAATCTGTTGTAATAAGGTTCCGTTAGATTCAGAAAGTCCTGGCATGGTCACCAATTTGAAACGGTAGTTTCTCTCCTTTCCTTTTTTGTCACAGGAAGACGATGTTATCAGGCAGCTTGAGCGCCAAGCAATGGAGGACCTTGGACTTCTTCAAATTTCTGATCGTAAGATTCATGAAGATTCAAAGTCCGTTGACGATGACAAAGGCGAAGTATTCTGTTCGAATGTCTCGAAAGCTCTAGATAATCGTGATTCTGTTGTAAAGAAGCCTCAGGCTTGTTCTCGACCTCCACCTACCTTCAATTCCAAACAGCCCGCTTGGGAAGAACACCTTTGTTCAGGTGATATCACCTCAACTTATCTGCAGAATGACTCCAGTTTCTGTCCACCTGTTCGGCTAGCCTACCCTACTCCAGTAAAAGGAACTTCAACCGTCAGCACTGTTTCTAATACGCTACGCAGTTGCGATTCCCCGCCTAAAGGAAGTCAGTCGAGTCTCGACAATGGCTCCAGTTTCTGTCCACCAGTTAAGTTGGCCTACCCTACTCCAGTAAAAGGAACTTCCTCTGTCATCACTATACCTAATACTCTACGCAGTTACGGTTCCCTGCCTAAAGGAAATCAGCAGGTCAATTCAAGAGCTATGCATTCAAACAACTTATCTCTCAGGTCGGCGTTATTGTCCTCAAATCCACGAAGCTTGCCTTCGCGAAACGCCGCCCAAGCTCGCGGTGTCGGCGAAGTTTGTTCTCGGTTGCGCTGGGATGAGGTTACTGCTGTTGATGATTTAACGAGTGCATTCCGACCAGCGACATCCTCTTACCGGACAACAGCGAAGGTCAAAGCCCAAGAAAAGCTACTCGACATGGAGGTCGCCTCCTACATGGCTGTCAGTCAAAGCTATTTGGTCAAATCACTGGAACACACAGTAAGGCCGATGAATCCTTTAGCCCGACAGTTTCTTGAGGGAGATTCAATGGTAGGTTATGGTATATAGCTGTAGAGAAAGTGGGGAATATTTAAACAATTATTAAATGAGGCGGAGTATGCATGATGCGGAGGATTATGCAGATCAAGAAGGATGGATAACAGCCTCGGTGCCTAACACCCTCCGAGATCAGCATAATTCTTCACATCATACGAAAGCTGAATTCAATAATTGTTTTGTTATTCATGCGAAATATTTTTTAATTCTTAGAAAGCCACGGTTTTAGATACTCCCCGTAAAGTAGGTAACATACATCGAGCAGTGTGTTTCGCTTATTTTTTCATTTCTTCCACTCAGTTTTAGCCAGAAATTCAGCTGTTTCGTTTTCTGATAGCCGTGAACGCCATTTGTTGACTTCACTATTGCCCAAGCACCCTCTTTTCCAAGCAAATATGCCATTGATTAACCTCGTTTCCAAAAGTACCGTATGCGAAGCAGCGCCGAGATCCTTGTTCTGGGGCTACAACGGACTTGACGAATTACCGAAAATGCTTTTCGAATTTCCTTTCATCCTGATCGGCAAATCGACAATGGCTCTTTTAACAGGTCAATCATGGTGCGTACTCAAATCCTGGTACACAGGTGGGGGCCCAGGACAAAGATTTCGGCGCTGTTTCTCAGACGGACTTAGCCAGACTTAAGTTTTGTCTGTGGCACAGGCAAGGAGTAAAGGTGTTCGTAAACGTTTATACATTTAGTATAGAAAATTCCAAAACTCAGAGCAAATTCCCACACAGACCAATATTTACC
The DNA here is from genome assembly GCA_964035525.1 of Porites cylindrica. Taxonomy (NCBI): domain Eukaryota; kingdom Metazoa; phylum Cnidaria; class Anthozoa; order Scleractinia; family Poritidae; genus Porites; species Porites cylindrica. The sequence goes on along the minus strand of OZ037777.1, from coordinate 31,745,794 downwards.
TTTTGCCTCGAACCACCGCCTTGAACACGAACGTTCTGTGGACCTACCAGCAATTTACAATAGAGTAATCCTCTCTTGGGGATTCATAACTTTTCTGCGACGCAACCTGTCAGTTCACAACGCTGGTGTAGTCCGAGTGATTTCGACGAAATATTTGCTCTGAGTTTTGGATTTTCTATACTAAGCACCTTTTTGGTAAGTTTTATACAATCAGTTGAACCTCCTGTGAGCGAGAGGTGTCTCCGTAGGAACAGTAGTCGCTTTTGGGAGGTTAAAATGCAGTGTTTGTTTGTCGCTTGGAGGAAGTTCTACTGTATTTCAGTAGGACAAAATAATGGTGGTGGTGGTGGTGGTGGTGGTGATGATGATGATGATGATGATGATGATGAGTAATTTTGTTTCTTTGCTTTCTTCTTCTTTTCTTTTCTTTTCTTTTCTTTTTTTTTTTTTTTTCCAGCACTTTCATCCGATAAACTCGCGATAAATTGGCCAGGGAGCAAGACCTTTTTATTAATCAAAGCTGAAGCAATCTGAGCAACAAGAAGAGAGTCAGTGGCAATATTACGATAATTCTTTCAAATTGATCGTGAAATCGACCATGCATTTATGGAGCTACGACTGTAGATGAACTTGTAGAAAAAAGAGAGATAAAGACATGAATAATCTTGGAGTCACAAACCATAATCAACGGCCTTGTTCTTTTTTCTGTAACAACACTTAATCATACTTTAAAACGTCGGCCTGGCGTTTTCAACGTTTAGTTCACTTGGTTCCGACCATCCCTCAGCTAGAAACTCTTTCAATCAGTGCTAGTGTAGTGTAAAACTATCCCCCGATGCGTAGCGGTGTGCCGGAATAAACGTGGATATATACTGGAACGCAAAGCGTCGAAGTTAACATCTAGCGCTGTGCACTGACCCTGAGGGGGAGGGGATAGTTTTCGTATTTACCAAATCAGTTGGATAAGCATGAAAAGTAAATTTTTGTGTAAAAAAAAAAAATACGTGACTTAGTAATAATTAGGGCTTCGTTTACTTTTTTATTGACAATGTTTCGGGGATTTTTCAAGTTCATTTTCAAGCTTTTGTTACAAATTCAGCAAGAAAATGGTTTTTACCTACCAGTAAACACTGACAAGCCAATCTTCTTGGCTTTCTTGTATTTGTTGGTACATGTACATTCTGTTTCATTTGTCGATTACGGGATATGTCTTTTTCTGAAACTGTTGCGAAATGGGACGTCAAAGCGGTGAATAGCCAAGGATATTTCGAGATAAATCGGCCGAAAAAAGCTATCCTCCAATTTAGTAAATACAGATAATTTTTATTAGTAGTGCGCTTTGATTGGTCAGTTTAGCGAGCCGTGTAGACCTTTCCTGCATTCCGCTCCAGTGAGCAAACACAAAGAAATGAGGTCGAGGCTCCTCGGGTGGACAATTTCATACAAATCACATGCATTTTGTCCACTCAAGCCTCGAGTTGGTGCCTTAGGTATGTTGGAACGATCTATTTCACTGTACTGCCCGCTAAATTCAATACCGTAAATCCTCTATTAAGCCCCCATGGAGGCTTATTTATTTCAAGCCTATTTAAGGGGCGGGGGGCTCTTGTCTAATTTAGAAAATACCATGGTATCAGTTCTCCCTAAAGAACTAGAATACAAAGTCGAAAAGCTCAAGCACAAGAAGGTTGGAGGTACTTCCAGTTGGTAAATAAACCATCCCGGATCAGTCCACACGGCGTTTTACAGTTGTGATTGATTAACACAGTCCATCAGTGAAGAATAAGTAGGAGAGGGGAGGGAGGGGGGCTTATTAACTTCATTCTCCTGAAAAAGGGGGTGCTTAATAGTGCATTTACGGTATTTTGTTTTGATTGCAATTCGTGACGGAAAAACACTGTTAAACTAATCGCTTCATGTGGTTCGCGCTTTGGCCATATTTTCTGGCAGATATAACTCAGTTCATAACTTGCAGTACTTACCTCAAACTCGGTTATTAAGAGACACTTATCAAGACCTTTTGCATATTGCGAGTTAAAAGGAACTGCCCCTTTAAGCTGTGTATAAGAAACGAGTTAGCACATTCCCATAGTGGTGTATAGGATAAATATAATAGACTGCTAAAAGAAAACTCTTCGCTTGATATTTTGTACTGACTTAATTAGCTTGCGTGTATATAGGTAACTCAGCCGTGTATTAAAATATGTATTTTAGTAAAGTATCAATTGTGCAAAGCTAGTAAAGCAAATTCAAGAACAAATCATCGTTGTCCAAATGGGTTATTTTTTTTCTTTCGTCTTTTTCCTTATGTGAGGTTTTCTTCTCCAGGCTGTCCAACGCAGGTTACAAGGTACTGTTTGTTCTCTTTTTAGCGCTCGAAAAAGCTGAAAAGTGAAATGCCCACATAGCCTGTGTATAAACGTGACGAGACAAAACCGGCTGCGTGGGAGACTATGTTACAAAAGAATTGGTTCCTGCTTTTAGCTGAGGGGCGTGGCGAGGATTTTTTCAGAGGTACGCACAATTCTCCAAATGCCCCTACTTCGTCTACTGCGAAGACAGACCGAAGTGAAACCAACCGCGTTTATCCCTTAGACCATCCAATCCACCCTTGCTATTTGCACTTTTCCCGCCGTTTCTCTAAACATATCATTGAAGATTCGGTCTACCAATGAATCATGTCTCTTTTCTGCCGGAAGCCGACATTCGAGTGTAAAAAGAAAAATTAAACTGACAGTCCGTTGTTAAATGAATTGAGCCAAACGGTGCTTTTAAAATAATTATGTTTTATCTATCCTATCCTTTCTTTTTTTCTTTGTTTTCATTCTTCACTTTTGTACTCGTATTTTATCATTATTTTTTTACCCTCGACTTTTTTAGGTACGCACGTGCGTACCGTGCGTACAGGTAGTACGCCCCCGTAGCTGTGGGTATATCGAAATTTAGTAAAATCCAACTAGTGTTCTATTATCAATGCTGCGTTATGATTGGTTGAGCTACTACTAGACTATATGTTATAGCCTAATAGCAGCGAAAAGCGCGCGCTTTTTGGCGGCAAAAAAGTATTAAAGTCTAGCTTTAACTAGCTAAATTTTTTTTATTCTCGATATTTTTTACCAACAAGTTGGATTTTACTAAAACAATTATTCCTCTCGCCCTCATGGGCTATTGACTCAGAGCCCATTCGGGCTCATAATTGTTAAATAGATGCATTTGTAAAGTTTGGAGGACACTCAAGAAGGTTATCTCGTGCTCTCCAAACTTCCCACGTGCATCCATAACTCAATATACTCACGTTATCAAAGCGTAAACCAATTTCGAATTCAAGAACTTGTCTTGTTTTTGTTGAAAGCGCCCGTTTGCTACTCACTGACTGTCTATCAACCAATAGATGTTGAACGTTTCAGGGATGCTATTCAACCGTAATGATAATAGCATTGTTTGAGTTGACATAAATAATTAGTATAAATTAAAAAAAGAACACCGTCTGTACCTTCAGGGTAGACTCTTCTTCAGGAACTGATTTATCATTTGTCCCTTAGCTTCTTTCAAATATGGCTGCGTATTCCGAGCTGCTTTTGTCAAAGTGTGATCAGTTTCGAGAACAAGATGAATTCATCGACGTTCGCTTAAAAGTGGCAGAAGAAGTTTTCTCAGCTCATCGAGTTGTGCTTGCTGCCAGTAGCGATTATTTCCATGCCATGTTCGCTCACGGCATGAAGGAGGCAAACCAGGACGTGATCGAGCTTAAAGACGAAAATATTTCAGCCGCTGCTTTAAAGAACGTGCTTGATTCCATCTACAGCGGAAATTTTACGGCAGTCAACGACGAAAACGTTTTTGAAGTTCTTGTTGCAGCCGATCACCTCCAAGTTACAAGTGTTGTTCAACAATGTTGTGAATACCTTCAGACCGAATTTGTTCAGCTTCGATCGGACATGGAAACATATTGTCGCATCTGCACCATAGCTGATCGACACGGTCTGAAAGACCTGCAAGAAGCTACACAGCACAAGATGGCGTCGAGGTACAAGGAAGTTTGTGAAAGTGAAGAATTCTTGTCCAATATTGATGCAGATCAGCTCTCAAACCTTGTACTTCGAGATGACTTGAGTTCCCCTTCAGAAACATTTGTTTTTAGATCTGTGATGCAGTGGATTAAATACAAAAAAGAAGAGAGAATGTCGGCTGCCGCCAAAGTTATCGGAGCTGTTCGTCTCGGGCTGGTGGACATCAAGGATGTGATCAGGGAACTCAGTGCAGAGGAGATGAAACAAGTGCCAGAGATTCAAAAGCTTCTTCTCGAATCGCTCTTATATAACCAAATTCCGTCAAGCTCTTCTTTTAGTGGAAACAAAACGTCCATTCCACGCTCGAATGGCCCGGTAAGAATGTTTGCTTGCAGTCTAGTTCCAAGAGACGGCTGATAGCTTTAGTTAAGGAACAATTCAACTTTGTTTTATTTTTCTTCTGTCTAGTCTAATTTTTGCTCAATCGATGACATTACTTGTTTCAGTCCACTCCTACAAAAGTGAGTTAAGCTTGGAACATAAAAGTTTACAAATGCCAACAGAAATCACCATGAGTAACAATGTTTCGCTTTCGTTCGTTGGACGAGGTGGAGCAAAGCGAATCAATTATTTGCCAAAGCCGAAGGCAAAGGGAAATTGATATTGATCTGCAAGACACTGACAAATTAGGATCAGTTTTGCGATAACCGAGTTCAATAATTGTTTTATCATTCGATCACTGAGTTTGTTTTCTTAATTATTTGCGCAGCGATCAGCCATTTTCAGTATAAAAAACTGATCAGAGAAGATGGCTGAATATAGCCCTTATTTGAACAAATGGCTTGATGTGATGAGCTCCGCCTTAGTTCTTAGGCTTTGATGACTGTGCTGCTACTGGCAGTACTGATCAGTTCTAAAATCATGCCAATAAGTATGCTAATTTTTGTAAATTATGCTCATTTTAGCAAAAATGCAGAAATTATGCTTCTACTGTTTACTTTCGGTTGGTAAAATAACGTCAAGAGCTATGCACAAACAAGCAAGGCAAAAACGTTTACCCTATTTACAAGTAGAAACTTCAATAGTGCATATAAAAGGACAGAAAAGGTTCTTACAAATTTTTTCCAAGTTATTTCATGGTTAGCGATCGTAAAATACTTCAAAATTTTCACATTTTGTTTCTTTATAATGAGGTTTCATTGTTTGATTTTCAATCCAACGATAATGTTATGAACAAAGAAAAAATGCTGATGATCACGGGATGAAATACTCCTCGAATTATGCATTCTTATAAATTTTAAGAAGATATTTTATCAGACTCCACTTTTTTTGTAAAATTATTGTTACTTTCTTAAAATAAGAATGCTGTACCCGTCCAGGAGCCGATTACTTAATCGATTAAGTAATCCGCTCCTTGCCCGTCTTATCAGGCAGTATGCAGCAAGAGCAGTGATATGACCAATGAGGTAAGGGGGAGTAGAGCGGCAACTGATAAAGGTTTCATTGTCGACCGAAAGGCTTTGCTTAAGCTATGGCTAGTAGGTTACTTCTAATTCGATACCTTTAAATTCTAACGTTTTCTCGCGTATTCTCAAATAATAGACACCCCGGCCGGATAGCTTCACTGTGATTCTTTTTCGCCAAAAACTGAATTAGCCGTGTTATCTTTATTGAAGGAGGTTACGCTATCTCCCATAAAACCTATAACACTTAATAGGGTCTTTAAGATTCAACGACGCGACGTCAACGGGAACGTCTAAAAGAACAACAGGTTTAATAAGCAAAACAACGCTTTTTTATACATTTCTTTGCCGTTTTTGCACGAATACGATAAGACTACGACGTGAAAATACGTCATTTCGTGTTTTATGAAGAACATAAACAAGCAACGACGAAATTGTATTTTGCTTTCTGAATATGAATATGGTCCCTTGGAGTTCAAATGCAGGAGGGTTCGCGTACATTTGACAAAGTAAGTAAGTAGGCATAATCTCGATAAAGACTGAAGGAAAGCAAATTCACTTTTTAGCAACGTTCTCGTTGCTGTCGCGTCGTTGGATTTTAAAGTCCCTAATAACTTGTGTCCGCGAACACGACGTCATTCTCACCAAAACCCGTTGTAGAATGACGACGACTATCACGTTTTCCCGCCAAAGTGACGCTGATTCACGCGCGCGCACTACTTGGTATTGAGGAAATCTCATACAGACGCACTCGTAGTCGTCCAATTAGTCGTCCTCGTCTTAGAATCCAAAGCTCTCTATTATTTTAGGCTACGTCCACACAAATCCGGATAAAAGTATACGGTTTCAAAAATGTCTGCATTCGTGTGGACATGGCCTTAGTGACATTAACTATCATTGTTTTGCATAACTCCTATTTACTTATACAATCATTCATTTAATCATTTGTTTGTTTCATGGTAGGTCGTTGTAGCAGTTCTTTCTAAAAGTCAAATGCAGTATTTTGATGCTGAAGCTAAAGCATGGAAACTGCTGACAACCTTGGCTCCAGCGCCTGAAACAAAGGCAAAATATCCTTATGCAGCATTGTTTGGCTGTAAACTGTTTGTTGGTGGTGAATATAGTTCTCAAAGCAGCTGCGTTCACTGCTATGACATAGAAAGGAATGTGTGGGAAAAGCTTAATTACGCTGGTGGAGCGATCAGAAACCTTTGCAGGATAGGAGATTACATGTATCCGATCCTGTCTTGTGTCAATCAGATCCTTGAAAGGTATAACTTAGCTGAATGCCGATGGCAAAGATTTGAAAAACTGAATATGACACAAAATATGCTCAATTTGTTCTATAATAGTGGAGGAACAGTATTAAACTCAAATCTTTTTGTACTTTATGCTCATGTGCGAATAGTCGAGTGCTCTTGGCAGACGGAGAATGCAGTGCTACATTGCTTTGATCCACTGAGAAACAGGTGGAAGAAAAAAGCATCAACGTGCCACCCTCACCTAGAGTCCAGCCTTTTTGTAGTATCAGGCAAAATGTACGTTGCAGGGGGTTTTGATTCTTATAAAGAAGCAAAGCCGTGTGGTAAACGTACCTGCATCTGTAGAGGTGTATGACGAAGAAAAGAACACGTGGTCAGTTGTTAAACAAAGCCGAATTCCTCCAAACGATCTTGGTGCAGTGGAAATAGAGGGGAGAGTTTATTTTATCATCAACAAATTTCCAATTGATAGTGGCATTAGAATCCCACCAGGAGAGCTATATCCTGTTCACTTAGATGAATGGCAAAATTTAGGAAAGGTTGACAAAACGGCAGCCCTGAGTCCCTGAACGTGGACCGGACTGATCATGAGGATTGAGGATTACTTTAATTGCCTTTGCCCAATGTTTTATTAGTACAAAGACATTTTAAATACAGCCATTACGTAAAATTTTTCGATACAACCAAAAAATAAGCACACTTCAGTTTCGGAGGCCGATTTCGCAGTTTAAATTTGGAACACAAATTGGAGACAAACATCCTAGTTAATTATCCCAGGACATTGCTCAATCTCATTTCTCGGACGTACTTGGAAGTACACCCTCCTCCCCCCTCCATGAGGTTTTTCTAAGTTTTTTTCCTAGACGATGTTTGTTTATCCCTCCGACGCATTTTTAGACAAGTTTGGTGATGATCAGTTACTAAGGTTACGAGATATGACGTCATAAGTAATAGGTGGTCAAGTCAGTTTTGAGTCAAAATGAATTTTTTTCAACTTGAATTGTTTCAATGATAAAAGTACAGCTCGTGAAGCAAAGTACTTATTTGTATACTGTGTTATTTTCAACGTCAAGCACAAAAATTACCGATTCTCTCTGTTTTACCTGATTTCTAATTCTCGGCAAAGTTCAAGATGGCTCCCAACACCGCGTAGAGCAAGGGTTTTTCTTCAGATTCATTTTGCGGGGTGTTCCATTTTGGGGGGTTTTCCGGCGTTTCAGGTCTAGCCCAGGGAAACTCCCATATGAGAGATACGGAGATGCTCGTCGGAAAAACAAACATTATGATGAGAAGATGGCATCATAATGTCATTTTGTTTCGAGGGCATTTCCCGTTTCTTGTCAGCAATGTACAGGCGGTGGATCTCTCGCCAATCAGGATATCGAACGTGTTTAGTGCTGTATAAAAGACTTGCTATATGTTTTGCGCGGCCCTTCCAACTATTAACATAAGCCTGTACTGACATCCCTTTGACGCTTAGTTGAAAACTTTTACCACCAACTGCCCAGCCTCCTTCCCGCCACCGTCTACATCTTCTTATAGTTTTATCGTCTTTAGTTTGTCGTAAGTCTTTGCTAATTTGTGGCGGATTTTTGTCCCCACCTTTCCTGAAGAGATGTTAATTAGTTATTTTTATCATTGGTTTCAATTAAAAACGTCACGCTTGTGGCCATTTATCCCAAACAGTTGAGACTCTTGCTTGGGTCATCTCTTCAGCAAACCAGTGCGCCACCACGTGGAGCTCTCGATCGTTTTCTTAAATTCGGTTTAGGAAGACTCGCAATAAAATTAGAATTAAACTCCTAAGAGAGACCAACTGGGGTGTGGTTCAGGCTTCATTTGACCCCTCTCTCTCCTCCACAGAGGCCTCTTGGTGAGCGATTTCTACAATCATTTTTTTTTAAGTATTGTTAGGGACCGCCCATTATTTATCGCCTTGGGGGAGGGGAAGGATTTGGGGCTAAGCGAGGTGAAATTTAGCCGATCTTCCCTTTGAATGTTACTTCACCGAAGTGAACCCCCCTAATAACTTAATAACTTTCGCGATCCCCCCCCCCCCCCCCCCCCGCCCATGTCTTCATTTTCCAAGTAAGTTTGAGTGGTCCCCCTCTGAATCCTTCCAAAGTTTTCAGTGATTCCCCCATTTGGTTTCTCAGTTACGACTGATCCCCCCTTTTGTTCTCCCAAAAATCAAGCTATCCCCCCTAAAATCCCCCGCTCCCCTCCTTCCCCCAGGCGATAAATAATGACCGGTCTCTTATTTTTATTGGAATACTCAGTGGGAGCCCCTGCGGAGGAAAGGGATTTGACCTCTAAAGGAGACCATAGTCCAGCACAGTACGAAGGCCTTTGTGTCTTTAAATCTGAACCACCCTTTTCCCAGACTTCGCACGGACAACTGGGCAAAAGTGTTTGCACAATTAGAGGTTTTCCGACTAAAATCGTACAGGTTGTCTTGTGTTCGGGTGAAAACTAACAACCAGCCCGAGGGGAAATTAGTATAAACAGGTACCAACAGGTTGTATGCCACCTTACTAAAAAACAATCGTACAATCGATATCACCAGACGCCGGAACAAATTTCTCAAAAAATCACATTTATCCAAATATGTATGTAAAAATGAACTACACCTGGAGAAAAGTACATCACTAAGAAAACTGTGACGGTGAAAGAAATTCACGCGAATCCCATTCAATATCACCGAAGATCGCAGGTGATTGGAGGGTTCTACTTCGATGTCGAGAAATTTTATGGTAACAAGTTTAACAACACGCAATTGTGATCAGATGGTCAACAAATTTAATGATGTTTAAGTCCGCTCTGTTAGAAACCATCTAGAAAGGTATTTAAACAAGATTCAACGGATGAGGTAACTACACATACATCATCAACCAACGGAAATTTCACCAAGCGTCGAAGTAAAGTAAAATCACTTCGCATCGCCGAAGCTTGAACAATCTTTAGCACTCCAACCAGGACGGCAAATTCAAACCATTCAGAGATTCGGTAGGAGTGGCTTACATTTTTGATTTGGCATTTAAAAGAAAAAGTTCTTTTCATGAAACAAGCCTGGAAAGACTAACTTGATTTGTCCAAGTGCTGTAACAAAATTCGTAATTTGACGCCCTCAGCACGCTCTATATATTCCTGGTGTTCTTCTCAGGGGAAGCAATCTCTCGAGCTGAAAAGATTTTTCGATTCGGCTACTTATCCTCGGTGGTCCGGCGGATCAGCTGTACTTTAACATAACGGAGAGAATGCCGCTATCTGGCATTGTTCTAATCATTGGAATTCTACTGGGCATAACTACGTTAATCGGTATCCTAGGTAACATCTCTGTTTGTCTTGTGGTGTTTTGGAATCGCTCCATGAGGACTCAGCTTCATCTTTTGTTAGTGAACTTAGCCATCGCCGATGTAGGCATGTCTGCGTCTTGCATGCCGTTTGCTGTGGCCACAGTTCTTTTTCACGAACAGGTAATAATAAAACGCAATGGAGAGAGTGTTAATAAAGCACCATAAGATGATCACGTGACCATTTTCCTCACCATTTGGTAACACGGCTGTCTTTTTTCCCGTTTGCCTAACCAACCTAACGATCTGGTACGGAATGCTAATTGGTGCACAGACTCGAACGTTAGGACTAAATAAACAGTACTATGTCAGAGTACAGCTGACGTGATTTCATTTGAATGGTCTCGTTATTGGATTTCATCTACAGATTCAAAAGTTAGAGCCGGCAAAATATGTAGTACGACCATGTGAAAGTATTGCTGAGGAGGTTTCATTTGAATGGTCACATCATAAGATTTCATCCACAGACTCAAAAATTAGAGCTGCATTCAAAATATAGTATTGCTGAAGAGGTTTCATATGAATGTTCATGATCAGACCATTGCATTTCATCAGCAGATTCAAAAGTTAGCACTACATTCTAAATTAATAGTACCATGTTAAAGTACTGCTGAATAGCTTTTATTTAAATGGTCAAGCCGTAGGATTTATCCACAGATACAAAATTCAGAAATGTGTTGCATTTTTACAAGTGAGTAATTTTTTTCTATTTCTTTAATCTTGAAATTTCTTCCTTGGGAAAGGGGTGTCTGAAACCTTAAGGCAACCAGGTGATTCCAGATTCCAGGCGTTCATGAAGTTAGGATGAGAAAGGAAAAATTCTTTGGCGACGGTGACTGAACGCCTGAAGAGCGCGCGAAGGGGAACACACCCCGCGTACGCTCCCGTTCCGTCGCTCTAATAAAACCAGCGCCTGATACGGAGGCTAAATCATAATTAAAGTCAGAGACTGAGGCATTAAGGCCGCTGTCCTTTTTGCAAAATTAAACGCTAACTCGTATTTTTTTTCCTTTCAGACAATCGGAAAACGCTTCTGCTATTTCAATGGTTTCATTAACACGTTCTTTGCCTTGGCAAGCGTTCTTACCATTTGTTCTCTCTGTGTTTATCAGTACGTTTCCGTTGTATTACCGCTGAACAAATCCCTCACTAACTTCCGTTGCCTCGTTATGGTGTTGTCCGCATGGGCAATTTCGATCTTTCTGGCCATCGGACCTGTGCTGTATTGGGGCCGCTACGAATTCACATCAAACATTTTCAACTGCGAATACTACCACACGACCAAAGAAGCAGAAATTTCGTACAATATCACTTTGATGCTCTGTGGATATTTATTTCCTTGTGCTTTTATGCTCTTTAGCTACCTAAGCGTTTTACGAGCACTGCACAAACATCAGTCGCGAATGGCGGTTTATACGTCGTCGATATCTCCGGCGCCCGCTGCCGGATCACCCGTTACCTTGGAAACAAAATTGTGCATGACAATGTCGGTGGTGTTTTTAACCTTTTTAGTTTGCAGGACTCCATTTTTCGTCTTTTTAGTACTAGCGACCTACGACTTGGGAAATCCACCCGATTTTCTGGGGCAGCTGTCATTTTGGGCCATTTATCTACACAGTGCGTGCGATCCTTTTATTTACGCGTTTAAGCACACAGAGTTCCAGGAAACTCTAAAGGATATTTTAAGAACATTTAGACTAGCGATCACAGCTAGCTGTTGCTTTTGTTCATCAAAAGATTCTGTTAAAGAAGAGCATGTGGTGAAAGAGAAAAAATGAAACGTAGAACAAGCCAGGCCCCTTTTGTTCAAAAGTTTCGAAATGTTTATATAGTGCTCTCCAAGAATATCATCACTATCCACACGGAAACCAATATTGGGATATTTGTTGACGAGAGATGGGGGGGTACTTCTTCTTTTGGCCTCTACAGGGAGGCTCTACTCGAAAGGGGTACCTTTTCTAGGTTTCAAAATTTTCAAGATTCCAAAACTTTTCCAAAATTAAGCCTACTAGGTGCCTAGGAAAAGGGGAAAATTGAGACAAGAAAAGGGAAAGAAATGAGGGGAGGAGAGATAGCTAAAAGAAAAAGTCAAGACTGCCGAGTCTGCCTGATTTCTGCACAACCCCAAGCTTCAGAAGCTATTATTTTGCATCTGTAAACGGCTTTGTGCTAAGTCTTTACTCTTTATGGCTAGACAGGGACTAGAAAATGGCTCGACAAGCTTCAAAATGCTTTTTTCGGCAAAATTCTTAGAGGTGAATAGGTTAAGGTTAGACCTTTTCAGCGTCAACGTGTCATTTTCCCAATTCAGACCACGTGACGTTCTTAAGGGAATCTCAGTGTCTTTGGTCTTTATATGAATCATGAATACGCAGTTAGGATAAGGTTTGAAAGAAAATGTTCTCTGCAGTAATAGCAGGTGGTCTTAGATGGGACGACAAAACATACAAGCTAAAAAGGTCTGGCAATTTGAGGTGAAATTCCCTTTCAGTAGGTCTGTACCATTTTAAAAAGAGAAAGTTTACACCACGCGATTAGCAGACATTTTTCAAGGCGACATTTTCATTCTTTTATTTTTCCTTTCTACAAAAATTTCATTCCTTTATTCGAAAATAACCAGCATGATTTGATCTCTTTTTCATAATCACGAACGCCACACCAAATGTGGTAACCGCTGTCACGACGGCCATGGCTGCAAGTAGAGAGGAGTCCATCCCTGTCAGCAAAACAGAGAAGAAATGAATCAGAAAAAATATACTGGAAGAGGATTCTGACTTTATGCCGCTGTAAAATTATAAATGTGTAAATAAAAATGTTTATTTGAAGCCTGAGGAAACAGCTGACATTTGGCGACGCTACCACTGGTTTCCCGGCGAGAAAATGAGATGGTACACCTTTTTCGTACAATTTACATAATTAAATGGTGTCCGTTTTTACATACTTACTAACAGTACCAGTAAGTCGTCTTGTCATTTTATGTACCGTTCAATAATTTTTTTTGGTAAAATCCAACCAGTGGACTTTTATCAATGCTGCGTTCTGAATGGTTGAGCTACTACTAGGCTATATGTTATAGCCCACTAGTAACGAAAAGCGCCCGCTTTGAAAACCAAAACAATGGCGCTGAATCGCGTTTTGCCAGCTAAAGTTGTATTGTCTCGATATTTTTTACCAACTAGTTGGATTTTACTAAAGCAATTATTCCTCTCGCCCTCATAGCGTCTGAGTCAATAGCCCATTCGGCCTTCGGCCTCATGGGCTATTGACTCTGAGCCCATTCGGGCTCGAGGAATAATTTTTAAATATACGTGAAACCTGAAAAAGGTGCCCCTTTCGGGCGAACCTCCCGCTTATTGACTATCGTGCAAATGGCTAATTGCCACAGCGTCTGAAAATTACAAAATGCTGATTAATGAGGGATCTCGAGAGTCCTAAACTTTAAGTAAATGTACTCCTTTTTTGTGGATGTTAAACTTCTCAAGCTGTACTTCTCTCTTACCAAAAGAGTCCATATTATTGACTGAGAATTTCTCCATGTGTTTCTGATCCAGTTCGATCTCATGATCCAGGGTGATTGGTCCCTGAGCCAAGGAGAACAGATTGTGATGTTCGACTTCGCGTCGAAGCCGTGCTTTCTTTTCACATCCACGGGCACATCTTGACTGGGGATTGGATGCATTACAGATGATCACGTGACAGTGAATGAAGACAAAAGGCTGATCAACAAACTCGAAGGCTTCTAAACCAAAACGATACGTTCCTGTGGGAGAACGGTAGAATTTCAAGGTGTCATCCACAGGGCAGCTGAAAAAGAGAACATAGTTCGTGCTTTAGTTAGACTTTCTGAAAGTTTTATAAATTCCACAGTGACGTTATGACAATTGACCAATAGGAGAGTGAATGATATTTGACGCCACTCCAGAGTCCAGACACAGAACATGTCAATCATTATTCCCGCCTGAATTTATGTGATTCAAATTCATTCAGGCGAAACTTCATCGCTCGCTCCTCATTGAATCTCGCTTCGCTCGTCTTCGCGAATAAGAGAGGTCGACTTTTAGCAAGACTATACTTAGTACATTCACTAACACACTTTTTAGGCTTTTCTTTTTTCAAAATAGCCAGGGTGACTTAATGCAGAACGAATGCTACAGTAACTATCTATGCGCCTCATTTTGTTTTTTTAAAGATTAATTATGGAAGACTTTAGCCTGTCGAATTTTCTTTACCCAACATGTCAATGCAAATCCAAAAACAGTTATTCTTCTTACACACTTCCTACGAATTATAAGGATCCTTACCCGTTTTTCAATATTAAAACTCTCTTTGCGTCATTTTGGCTGGGTGTTGGTGTAGCGTAGCACGTGTCGGGCAACACTGAAAGTCGTTTGTCTTTGCTTTCAACTTTCGCTTCCAAATTCACATTTTGTCGGAGCTTTAATTGAAGAGGGAAGTCTTCTTGAGTGTACGCTGTGAGATATCTATAAATTACACACACAAACGTGTAACACAGAATTACAGTCTGAACATTTAGGTATATGACAGAAGTAACAAAAGAATAGTTTTCATTCCTTTGAAAAATGAGAATAAATGTTAACATATACCTTAAGAAAATTTTCATGGGTGGTTGCAAAGTTTCGATAGGCCGCTTGTAGAATTCGATGCCATTAAAAAAAACTCTAATAACACTAAGCCATTGTCAAGAGACTTCGACTCGATCATTAACGTTCAGAGACTATTTGCCATGCGTAAACATAAAATCCAGATCATATAAATGATATGATTTAATTGAAGAGTAAAGGCTGGAATTATGAACAGTCGAAACGACTGTTGTGGCCTTTTTCAATGCAACCAATGAATCCCAGGAAACAACAAAAAAAACTGGAACTTATTACTGCAATTAGAAGTATTTTGTTTTTATGGAATTTTCTGAGCCCTGATTCTAAGAATTAGTAAATAAATAGTGTGTGAGGGTGGGTGTGTGCGTGTGTGCAATGAAATTACTACTCGAAAAAACTTTTTTTTTAGCATGCAAAACTCTAAATTGCAGTCATTTTAGTACCTGATTTTACTTTTCTTTTGCCTTTGTAACTGTCGAGATATGGCATGATCTATCTTCTGCGGAGCATTTTCAAAATTCAAAATCAATTGCATACCTATTGCTATGGTACAGTTCCAGTACAACCGTGAAGTTCCCTTTTCCAATTTCTGAGAAAACCAGCTTTCGATTTTCCGGCCTCATTCCAACGGCGGTTGCTGTTCTCGAATTGGAATAATAGCAACTGAAAGGAATCTCAATCTCTCGAATGCGTGTTACGATGTCTGAGCTTTTCAACGGAATTTCCAACACTTTGTTGCTGTATACAACGGCGGACTTCGTGTGTCTGCGAGTGGTACCGCATCCGGTCAGCGGTGTTCTTAAAGTGAAGTGCGAGGAAGTTTCAGTTGCTCCGCATTTCGGTTTCAGGAGTCGAATATGCTCTCGGTCCATTCCTTTGAGTATGGTTTTAGGGATGGTGATGGACATTTTGTTTTGAAGGCAGTTGACAATAACTCCCTTTGCTGTAAACAACAACAACAACCACAAACCATATTTTAGTAGAGTAAAAACGACTTCACCGGTTATGAAAGCTGGAAAAAATGATGAAAGCAATAGCACTACAGTTTATATTGAGAACTCCCTTCAGATAAATAGAGATGTAAGAAAAATAAGGAAAATTGTTAATCTGCAAGCTCCGTTATGACAATCTTTAAAATCGGAAGCTATGAAGGGTGTTACCGAAAAAACATTACCTACAATCATCGTCAAAAGTGTTGGGAAGGTTGCCTTTTTTACCTCTTCTTTTCCTTCCTCCCCCCGCCCCTGGCCCAATGTTGATCAAAACGTTAATGTTTGTGCGTGTAATTGTTCTGTTATATCCCAACATTGAACAGGGGGAACGGGGGGTATTTAGCAAAAGAGAAAACTCTCTTTTTTCAGGATTAAAATGGACTACTGTTAAGTTGTACAGCCTTCCCAACTACTTTTGTCTTTGATTGTAGGTATGACCTTCTTGGATCTTTAAAACTTAGTATTGTACTCAGGGTATATTTGCATCATGTTCCTTCCAAAGGCAAATCCTAAAAACTCTTTTCCCCTTTCCAAGCGTAGCAAGGCATTAATATTTTAGGAATTCAGTTTTATTTGGATGCGAAAACGAAAAAACATTTTGAAATCAAAAAACTTCCTACGGCCTTGTCTTAAAGAAGAAGGCTTTTATAAAACTCCGAATTGGCATATCATAACCTTTACACTCATGCGCGAGTTGACGCAGATCTTAACTGCGTCGCTTTACCTTCACAAGTATGATTGTCCGCAGCCAATGAGAGCTCTGCATCTGGGCATGTGCACTCGTAACTGCCAGGTGTGTTTTCACAGTCGTGAGAGCATCCACCATTCCGTACAGCACATTCGTCGATATCTGCGTGGATATATTTTCAAAATTATCGACTTTTCTATGGTCCAATATTGTTCTGCAACTCTTCTCTGCTATGCTGTGCCAATACCCTGCGTAAACGGGCAACATTTCAGCCTTGGTGAGAGTAGGACGGCGTTTCTACTTTTTGGCGCCCTTATAATTTTTTCCTACCTTTTTAAATGTGTGAAGAAAGCCTCAGCTTGAAACCCAAAGTCTGATGCGCAACGATTTGCACAAGAAGTGCAGTCCATATTTTTAGCCTTAATTACAGCCACTATTTGTTGTACTTTTAATATGTACTTTTCGGCTACAAATGTCCTAGCTATATCCTAAGGCTTATTCCTAAATAGAGTGCGCTCTCTAAAAGTTTCTAAACCCAAACCTAAGTGCTAGTTTCTTAGTTTTATTATCTAATTCACACTCCCTGTAGGTTCCCATCACACAAAAGTCAAAGTTTCACTCTTCAATGCAATGCAATCTACTATTTCGATCTGTACGAGGCTCAATACAGGGCAAAGAAATGCATTTAACGGCTGTTAAAAATCGAGAAAACGTTTTCTGGTTTGGTGATGTATTCATATTTTAAAGCAGTGCATTTACAGCAGTCAAAATGAATTAAAAGTTGTAATAAACGTTGTAGGTGTGTGAAAGGGGTACTTTTTTCAGTAAACGTATGCGAAAGGGGAACCAGCCTTGTCTGTCAAAAATGGTGTATAAAAGGGTAAGGGGTTGGACCTCAGGGCGGAGCCTTCCCGTACATGACTATGTTGAGGAATTTTACCCCGGGGGTGTGATATCATGCTTGATGATAAAAAGAAGCCTGTGATATCAGCTACAGGTGTAGTCGTGAGAAATTTTGTTTATGCTTGTTGCGATATGACAAAAAATAACCTCGTTGGCAACGCTGCGTACTTTAACCGTCTGAAAGTGCCAGTTGAATTAAATAACAGTGTCAAAAAAATACTGAACAATATCAGTAAAATACGAAATGTCTTGGCGCTATAAGTAAGATACTGCTAAAAAAGGTGCTTCATTTAAGTTCGCATACAAGGTGAGTTCGTGTCTAATCATACGTTGTATCTTAAGAGATCCTCTGTTTATATAAAACAAAATGTCAAATTCTCATAAATGGTAGCTCCCATTTTAGTATTCTTAGGGATTGAAAGATCACAGAAAATCATTTTTTGAGTCGTCCAGGTCTGTTTATAATCGTATACTCGCGATTATCAAAATTGGATCACTCGAACGATTAAACCCGGATTAGCTCCACCCGGTATATTTTTACTGACCTTCCTCGCAAGTATCTCCTTTAAATCCTGCTGCACATTTGCATGAGAAGCTATCGCCTACAGCTACGAGACACGTCCCTCCATTCTTGCAGGGAACGCTGCTACATGGACTGACTGCAAAATAAAAAGAAATCTATTTCTGTGACACCAAGTTTCAATCTATAAAAAGGAACCCAACGTCGTTAACATGCAGAAGGGAATCCAACACAGTCTTGGATTCTGGTGTCCATTCCATGGATTCCGGATTTTAGATACTAGATTTCAGATTCTTTGACAGTGGAACTTAAATTCCGGAATCCTTGAGTTGTATTTCGGATTCCAACAAAACAAAAGAGAGATTTAGAATCACGCTTATGGCAAACGGCAAACGAAAATTTGTACTATACCACGTGAAAAATTTTTCCCGTTTTTGTCGTTTTCTGTTAGTTACTTTCACACAAAAATTAACAATTTCATGCTAGGATTATCAAGAAAAATTGTTTTGAGGTGTTTTTTACCTGCTTATTTTCCATTTTGAGAAATTCTCAACTTGAATCTGACGTTTTCCGTTTGCCGTCAACGTAACTCTAAACCTGTTTAATGCCTATCTAAAGAATGCGCAACAAGACCACGGGAACATTATCAACTGCCATCATTAACATTTGGAGTTTTAAAGTCTTACTTGTCATAATTTTGCGAACTTATAGTTTCAACTTTTTTATGTATTATTTTTCATTCAAGAAGGGACATAAAGCGCTTGCACAGAGAATAAAATCACATTTGATGTTATGTTATCTAATATTCGAACTGAAGTCATTTTTCAAAAAAATCATGGCTGAGTACCTTTATATTCAGTGCACCCATATTTGGATATCAGAGAAAAGAATCTTTCACAAAGTTGCAACTTAAATCGCTCATTACTCACATCGATTTTTCTAATCAGTTGATGGGGCTGTGGATTGTTGTTAACAGTGGAGAGTATAGTTCATGCAGTAGCATTCAAATATATCATTTTTGAACTCTCAGACGTGTCCTGCATAATGAAACTCTAAATCTTTGACAGATTTAAATCTTAAACAAATTTACGTCACATAGCAAATTTTAGCATCTAACCTCCAGAGGATTCCTCAAAGACGGCTCCATCGGGAAAATCATTGGCTTCCTCTTCGAGGCCGTCTACAAGTTTGTCATTTGCGTGTAGAGTTTTTCGAGACGTGACTTTTCCAATCGAAGACAAGCTTGAACAAAGAATCAGCACTATGACCGTCAAATCTTTCATGATAATTTCACAAAGATATCAAACTCCTTCCTCTTTTACTGAATTTGCAGAATTAGCTGTAAAAAAATTGAATTGCTCTTTTATAGGGATAAAGTATTATGCCGGAATGTACGTCAAGAAAATAATATATTGAAGACCTGTCTTAGGCGACATATCACGATCCAGGGTTAGGAAATCTGGGCCAATCATACTGTATTGTATGTTAAAAGCTATTCAGTCCATATTGTCACTTAGGTCTTTCTTTATGTTCGAGAAAAATTTAGGACAGTTTTTAATCATGGAAGATGATGCAATCATTGTCGCCATTTTCATCGCTTTCAATGGCTTTTATTCAGTTTTGAGTTCATTCCCTTTAAAATGCTTCACAGTTTCACAGGCGTTCAAAATTTATTTGCCTTGTCGAAAATGATGTAGCATTGGTTCAACCCTTTTTTTGTATGATGTTTATTCCTTTTATTCTTTGATAAAACTCCAGCCAATTTAAGGTAAAATACGGACTGAAAAAAATGGGCTAGTTTTTCAACGTTTTTATTTATTCCTGAAATCTTTTAAGATATAATTTCATCCAGTTAGTGCTGATTGTTCTTTTTTCTTGTTTTCTTATCAATTAAAACTTTTGATTTTGACGATTTCACAACTAGCAATTTTCCACACTTGTGTAAAGGAATTTGGAAAGTAATGAGACACACAGTACTCAGTGTAAAAAACGACGACAGGGGCATGACGAAAAACAGTGAAAACAAAGGAGTCAAAACAACCAAGGAAGACCCCATGGACTTAACACTGCAATGAATAAATTTCCTGAATCACTCTACTCAAGTTTTACAGTGAACGGAATAGAAAAAATCAGCTGATTTCTCTGCAGTGTTGAGGCGTGCGTTTAGTCAAAGTTGGTCGATGGTTATGTCCATTTCGTGCGTTTTCCTCCTACTGTTATACCCTTTTAACCTGGTGTTTGTTCAAGCAATTAACATTGAACCGAAAGAAATAACATTGGACGGTGGTAAGTGATGTTTCTAGTCAGTAGGAAATTGACAAGTTACCTTAACTTTCACGCAGAGGTTTTTCCGCTAGCAACGCCGGCGTACAGCGTAGTCATGGTAAAGCCTTCTATATATGTCAGTGACGTTTCTAATAGCAAAGTAAGGCAATTTGTGGGTCGTTAGCCTGCGTAGCCGGCAGGATTGTTATTTAGCGCAAGCATAGTTTTAGTAGAGGAACTGCGAAACCGTGCGGAGAATTTAGGAGGAGAAGAAATTTCCTCGCCCTTCAGCGCTCGCTTCTTTCAGCAAAGCCGCGAGAATTGCGGCTTCGCCGCCAAACCCCTTGCAAGGGCAAAAACAATTCAGCCAGCTACGCAGGCTAAGGGGGTGGATGTCGGACCAGTCCGGCAAAACCCAATCCCGCTTGCTTTCTTTCAATGGCAGAATTTGAATAGTACTGTACGTTCAGACACTTTACGAAAAGGACGGATGTAGAATTTTAATGTGAACATCATAACAATTCAATGAATTAAACAAGCCAAAGAAAAAAGTCTTAGTAAATACGCCTCTTAGTTGAACAGTTTCATCCCAGCAAATAATGTACAACAAAGAACTGAAAAAATTTAACACGGGCCTTTGCTACAAATGATTTTAAAAAAACATCTTATTCAAATTGAAAACCCTCACGGACTTGTACCTACTTGCATGACTGCGAAAATAATGCGCTGTTCACACGAATCCGGCATGAATGAAGCCGTGTATTGTTTACCCGGATCCTCGTGTGGACGGGGACTTAAACCACCTCTTGAGAGCGGTTTCAAACAGATGCAGTTTCTGTGTGCAGATTCCACGGGAGCAGGGAAGAGGGGGGTGGTACTGCCATACATGGGCTATATAGGTATGTGCCGCTGTGAACGGTATGGTTTTCAAGCAGTTTACTCTGGGATAGAGTGTATAATTCAGAGAGTTTGGGTCTAGAATAGCGTATCATTTTCCAGTAAAATGATCAATTGGTTGAACATTTTAGTCTAGATTAGGAAAACGGGGAATTGCCACTCAAAAATATAAAAAAAATCAAATCGTTTTGTTTTGGCTGGACTGGGATAGTGACCTCAGTTGTTTCTGGAAAACAGCTACTCTAGGATAGGGGGAATTTGGGGACTTTACTCTAGAATAGGGTACCAAAATTCAGCTGAACTAGCTCTGGTATAGGTTAAGAGTTTCAGGGTCCCAGCAACACACCAGATAAATTCCTAAGTACCTCCCCCGGGGGCGGATTCACTGGTTTCGAACGGACGGAAAGTTTGATTCGTGTAAAAAATATGCAGATTCGTGTGGGAGAGACTAGAATTTGCTATCGTAAACTTGCTTACCAAATATGGCGTATTTACACTGACAATTTCGTTTCCAGTCACCTGGCTCGATTTCACTCCATCCTGGTGCACGCGATATGGCCGAAAGAAGCTGTCAAAAGAAGCAGTACCAAAGTCCGAAAGTTGCATGAGGTTATGTGTAAAGCTAAATCCTTACTGCAAAGCAGTGGAGTGGTGGACGAAAGCCGGCGGTTTGTGCTTTGAATGTACTCGGCCATCATGGATGAGACGGTATAAGGATGCCAGTGATCTCGCTAACCCACCGCATGTGTTCATTGAAAAACTTGGTAAGATTGTCATAAAAGATATCATTGGCCGTGGATGTGTATCCTAGGGGGACTCCCATATGAAAGAGGCGGGGATGATGGTCGGAAATTTTTATTAAACCCCTAAAAGAGACCAATCTGGGCGTGGTTCGACCTCTTTTTGACCCCTAAAAGAGACCATTTTGTGGACAAAGACATTTTGTTACAATCTTCTCTCGGTATTGATGTTATAAAAAACTTTGTTTACGTGAATCGAATAAATAAAACGAATTGAAAATATACAATTTTTTTATATTTCTTCGCGAGCAACCCTACGCGACCTTTACGGCTAACATTAGTGGCGTTTTGCCAGAACACCCTAAGTTAGACCATAATCCGACATTTACACCCCTAAGCAAGACGACGAGAACCCCCGCACCTTTCATATGGGAGTTCCCCCCGTGATGTGTATAAAGAGTTTTGTTTATCGTTTGTCCCACGTTAGCCACTTAGCAACTGATTCGCAGCGTTTCGACCTCGTACTGCTAGCCTTCCATCATTGCATAGTGTCGATTTACTAAGTGTGTTTAGGGACGTTGAGATCCAACGACGTGACGGCAACAACAACGTTGCTTAACCAGTGAATTAGCGTTATTTCAGTTTTTATCGTGATTATTCCTACCCACTTAGTTCGTTAAATGCAGGCAAAAACTCCTAAAGTTGAATTCCAAGGGACTATATCCAAGTTCAACCGGGGAAAATAAAACTTCGCCGTTGCTGGTTTAAATCCTCCCTGTAGCGCGAAATTAGGCATTTTCACGTCGTAGTCATGCAAAAACGGCAAAGAAATGTACATAAAAAGCGTGCTGCATGTGCAAAATTGTTGTTTTGCTTATTTTACCAATTGCTTTTTTATACTCTTTAAAAAGTCCCTTTTCTTGTCCCTTTTATTAGTACCACTGCGGTTGATTGTGATTGGTGTACCACGAACCTCTCTCATGGCTGCCTGTGGCTTTCGAGCCAAAGCGTTGTTGGCATAATTAGTTCCTCTCAGCGGTCTGTTTTGGTACCGATTGGTTTTTGTGTTGTCTTATCGTAAGCACCAACGCTTTTACAGGAATCTCTATTCCACTGCTCCCGTTAATGTTTTTAAGGGCTAACTGTTTTTTGAATAGCCTCTACGCTTTATCCCTACGTAAGTACAGGGAGGGCATTATTTGATAGAATTATTCTGCCTTATCCTTGGGAGGAAAATGGAAGTTTAATTTCCTTTGCAGAGCACATAACCGTTTTACTGAAAGTAATAATCAATTTTAATACTGTTAAAGATCAACAACTGCTTCCAAAAAGCAACTTAAATGTTAGCCTAATGCTAGTCCAAACGATTTCTCGATATTGGAGATTGGCTTTGACTCTGAAGATGACTACCGCATGGGTTGTCGAAAAGTCAGTCACTGTCAACAACAGTCGTGGACTACGATCACCCAGACGACCATTACCACCACCATTACAACGATCACCCCCACCATTACCACCTACTTATGAAATGACTCTCACACACTGCAGATTGTATTGGACTAAAATTAACCCTTTCACTGCCAGGATAAAAGAAGGAGTCTCGTAAACTGGTTCTAACTTTTGAATCTGTGGTCGAAATCCTGCGGTGTGACCATTCAAATGAAACCTCCTCAGCAGTACTTTCACACGATACTATTTGTTTAGCATGCAGTTCTAACTTTTGAATCTGTGGTCGAAATCCTGCAGAGTGACCATTCGAATGAAACCTCTTCAGCAGTACTTTCACATTGTGCTATTTATCTTACAGCATTTTACCAAAATTGGGAATTTTGTTGAAATTTGACTTTGGCCAGTTTTGGCAGTGAAAGGGTTTAACTCGGCATGGCTAAATATTGAACTATACTCATTTAGAGATACTTGCAGTATTGTCAGCTTGGGGTAATCCAGCAAGAC
Organism: Porites cylindrica; assembly: GCA_964035525.1. NCBI lineage: Eukaryota > Metazoa > Cnidaria > Anthozoa > Scleractinia > Poritidae > Porites > Porites cylindrica. The sequence goes on along the minus strand of OZ037777.1, from coordinate 31,722,129 downwards.
TCGTTAAATAGGTGAGTGGAGGGGGGGCGGGCGTTGGAGTGCAGGAGGCCAAAAGAATTTGATTCTTCCCCAACTATTTCAGGTCTGAACCACCATTCTCAAGCTAAAAATGATGAAAATACACAGACCTAACTCCAAACCCGACCCAGGTGATGCTACTTGCATTTCTAGAAAACACAAACCTAGTACTCGAAATAAGAAACGGTAACTGAATCTATACCTACCAATATCAGGTTTCAGAGACCAAAACAGGTGAAAACCATTCCTTCTAACCCAGTAGGGGGGGTAATCCCCCTAACCCTGCCCCCACAATTACCGCCACCACCCCTGAGGACAATGGGCATTAAAAGAATAAAAATATTTAGTTGCTTAAACAATTTTTTTAAAAAACCTTAAAGGTTGCTTGAAAGTAATTGATGCACTTACGGACTGCGATTATTTTTCACTAGTTAATACTTGTCAATCAAGTCCTTGTAAAAACGGAGCAACTTGCACGCAAACGGAAACTCCACAAAGATACGAATGTACATGCAGACTTGGTTACAAAGGAGTCAACTGCGAGACAGGTATAGTAGGGAAGGTTTTGTATTGTCTTGCTCATCTTCTGGAAAACATAAAACCAAATTAAAAGGAAAAAAATAAAAATATTTCCTGATGGATTGCAAATAACGAAAGTGAGAGTTTGGGAGAACTCTGAAATGGCCTCTATAACGAGTAATTTTCAATGCAAATAGGAAGAAAATGCCAATAATTTTACCCACTACATGTTTTTTCTGTAAAATTTCTCTTTAAAATCGTTAAAAACTGTTGGAAGGTGGGGGCACCATGTCTCCTTTTCAACTGCTAGTTTACATCCCGGATCTTAAATAAACCGACTGTGTGAGTCAAATTTCGTGGTCATTGCTTGAATGGACTTTTCCTAGCTACCTCTCTATTACCAAATTTAGGGACTCCTGCTATTACTGATGGACAGGAATTTGTGCACTGCTATGCGAGTCGATGGCAAGTTCAATTGATGATGTCATCGAGAGCCCTCCCAGGTGGAATTGTGTTTTCAGACATAGGGTCAATATAATAAATGGCTGTTTGGCTAAATAGGCTCTGGTACATTGTAGGACTTATTAGAAATAATAAGTGTCGTGCGTCATTTTCGTACAGACATTAACGAGTGTGCTTATCACAATGGCGGATGTTCACACAACTGCAAAAATACAAACGGCAGTTACCATTGCTCGTGCCCAGACCCCGAGCTGAGTTTGGCACTGGATAATCATTCATGCATTGGTGAGTACTCTGTGATTTTAAATAAGGGGCGTTATGTGAAGATTATACGCGCAAAGAGAATGAGTCTGCGGAATAGATTTAATGTTATTAAATACCCTTATCAATTAATTTATCAATTGATTTCGGAGCTTTCGATTCTGATAACAGTAGCTTCTTAAGCTTCTTATTCGACCTTTTATCACGGGATTTAAAAGAATCATGCAAAAAAAGGAATGAATGAATAATAAGAAATTCCAAAAGAACTGTGTTTACTGAGAATAAGAGTTTAATCACCAGTGTGTAAAAGTAAGGAAAGAAAGGGTCTTTACCATCGCAGATTTTTTGTTATCGACGCACATAAAAAAACACCTAATGATTGCAAACAAATATGTGCATTCAAGCATCAATATTGGAACTATCAGTAAAAAGAAAACATTAGTGCGTCAAGGGGGATCAACCACATTTGCATTGAGATGTTCACAGTTAGTAGACAAAGAGTATTCCCTCGTTTTCCTCGGGGATAATTGAGCAATCTAAGTATGTGAGGGTGCAGGTGAATATTCCTCTGCGCGCGAGGAGAGGAGAGGGACCTAGAGGAAGGATTGTGTCACCTTCATCGCGTTTGGCCATTTTCACTCGCGCTTGTGTGATTCACTCGCTCTGCTATCCACGTGGAAAGTGAGCGACTACTCGTAGTCTACCCCCTTAACGAATACCGTACACTGCTGAGCAAGTCCACTACTTATAAGCCCCCCCCCCCCCCCCCCCACCTCTAATTGTCCCATCTTCCTGTTAAAAAAAATGCATTATAATATAAGCTACCGCTAGCTCCAGTCATAAGCCAACTCTGAATTCTTAAAACAAGTAAACGCAAAACGCATTTTGATCAGCACTGCTACAGCTAGTTTCGAATCGCTTTTTCTATTTCGTTTATAAGCCCCCCTCGGATATAAGCCGCTCCGTTTATAAGCCCCATCTAAACCTCTTACAAAGATGTATAATCCCAGGGCTTATAAACAGCAGCTTACGGTACACCAGATAACTATATGCCTTTTTCCTTTCTTACAGCCAATGGTGTGACCGTGCGATGTGGTGAAAACGTTATGGCAATCACTCTCCCTAAATCGCTTCTCCTCGGCTTAAACCGCGAGCATCTCACTCTACGCGATGAAAATTGTGTTGCCACGGAAACCAGCACACATTTCACCCTTAAGACTACATTGACAGGCTGTGGCACGATCGCCAGATACAGAGGAAAGGCAACGGTTTATAGTAACACAGTCATGGAGATACCGGTTGCAGGTGACGCGATCATAACAAGGGTTCGAGAGATTAAGATACCCTTTCGCTGTTACTACAAGAACTCTGGTCAAGCCTTTGCCGTTGGGGTTGAACCTGATGCCAGGAAACTGGTTTTTAATGAAGATGGTAAAGGAAACTTCACAGTTGCTTTGGACATGTTTCCAGATGAAAGGTATCTGCAACTCACTGGATGTATTAGGACTAATTGTTGCTCGAATTTTAAACTTGTAGGTTTTGCAACTTCCTGTATTTATTACTACGATAAAGATGATGGTCGAGAAAGCACTGAAGTTTACAACAGGAAAACAAGATCCCCATAGTGAGGGTTCATTAGGCTGCTCGACGCAGTGGTTTAATATTTTGAGAAGTATAGATTATAACTACATTTTTCCTTGCTTGAGTGTAAATTTACTCGTAACCAGTGGAATGGGATAGAGATATATATATTTAGTATATACACACCCAGTGATCTTGGTGATTTAAGCAATCTGATTGGTGCGCTATCTCGGACTATTCAACAATATTCACCTCCTTATAGCGAGTGGATAATGTGTGAGGTCGCTTTTTTCCCATTTTCTTAGAGAAAGATCTTTTAAAAGTCGACAAAATCCTAGGGTTGACTTTTTTTCAGGCAAGAAAAGACTTCGAAGGATTCAAAACGGAGTTTTTCCATTTACTGTTGTTGAGTTTTGTGGTCGATGGATTGTTTACAACTCCCGTTTATTCGCCTAGAAGAGGCCGTTTTGTGAACTGAGCATATCCGAACAAGAAAAATTTGGCCCAACAACGAAGTTTATTTAGAAATTCTACGTTTCAAGTAATTACGAGAAAGAATACTACATGAAAACGACGTCTTACCTCGAGGAACCGAATCGCCATTTTTGTCAGCACTTCATGCGAAGAACAACACAACAAACCTTTTCGGCTATAAACTTGGCGAGTCAACAGAAAACAAAAAAGCTCTTCTTTTCTTCTCAGGTAAGGAAACAATTCAAACTTTTAGCGGTTGTATTGAAGTTATTATTGTTTGCGAAGCGATAAGCCATGTTTGAAAATTCTACAAAGATCTATTTTTAAACTGTCGCGTGTCTAGCTGACCTGATCTGTCAATCAAATCGTACTTTTTAGTGGTTTCTTCTCTGATTTTGTTGAGATCACTTCGTGTGTATGTACTAAAACAATTATTCTTTTCAATCTCGGTGAATAGTGGCTTTAGGAATATTTACCTCGCCACTTCGTGGCTCGGTAAACATTTTGCCACTATTCACCTCGATTTCAAAGAATAATTGTCAAATATACTTAGCCTTTTGAAACAAGAAGCGATTGACATTATTTTGAACTGGGACATTTCCACAACGCAATCCCCCCCGCCAATTCTCTCTGCCCTCCCCAGCTGAGCCGCCTCACCGCCGTGCGTGGCGTCAGAAGTTCCTATTTCAGTCCAATATTTTGTGATTGGTATCAAGAATCGTACCATAATAGTGGACATCTTCCCAATTACATTTATCCAACGATAGCTGGTTACGCAGATCGAGCAGAAGCATCTAAGCCATTCAGAATAAAAGGAATATTTTGAATGAATAAAAAATATATATTTTCAATCCATTAGGTTTTCTTCAGCCTATACTCCAAAAGATTACCCTGTGGAAGTCAAGTTGAGACAGAATCTTTATTTTCAAGCATCTGTGAAAACCAAGGACAAAACTCTGTCGGTTTTGGCTGAGAATTGTTACTCTACACCCTCCAAGAACAGAAATCATAACGACAGATATTATCTCATCAAGGACGGGTAATCAAGTAACAAATAATGTAGAAAACTATATTATATTATCAAGATAGCATGTCTATGAATACATCAACGTCCTTCGTTTGTTGTTGTTGTTGTTGTTCGTTGGGTCTTCTTGATTACGGCAAGCTGTATAATCGTTTTTGAATAACGTTAAGCCAGCAGTTATGAGAAATAAGTCGCCCCATGTGACAGAATCCAAGGCAGTCTTTGATTCTGGATTCCAGGCCGTGGATTCCGGATCCCGGGTACTGGATTCTGGATTCCAATCTTCAGTGAGATTCCGGATTCCTTGAGCTACATTCCGTATTCCAAAGCCTAGGATTCCGGCTTCGACAAGCAAAAGTTTCTCGGATCCAGGAATCCGTATTTCCTTACAGGAGGCGAAAAAATAATCAGACGACGTTTTTAATGCACTGTACTTTATCAGTAGCGTTTTTTTCGTTTTTTCTTTTGTTTTTGCTTTCAATTTGTTTCGGTTTTTTAAAGTCAATTCACCATTGATATTGATTATTGTTAACAGAGATAGATATTTGGAACGCTTTAATGATAAAATAACTCTTATTAACGACAGGGAATAGCAATAAATAGTTCCAAGAATGTGATGCTTTCAACTTTCAGCTGCCCCGTCGATAAAACCACCGCCGTCGTGAAGTCGATAAAAGCGAGCATGGCACGGTTCACAACTGAAGCCTTCAAGTTTATTGCGGATCACCCCTTCGTGTTTGTCCATTGCGAAATAAGGATTTGTGACGCAAGAAATTCAAACTCCAGATGTGCACAGGGTTGTATCACAGAAATAAGAGAAAGACGTGACGTCAGAAATGATGACGTATTGTACCCACTGGCACAGGGACCCCTCACAATCAGCAGTGATATGACACTGAACCTAAGCTCGGCTAGAAAGTCAGCTTTGCAAGGTAAGCAGAATGACATAATCCATGTAGTGTGAGTTGAAATAGGATGCGTTCGATTGATGGAATTAAGGAATGAAAATACGCATAAGTTTTTGACAAATTTCTTTAGCCTGCGTACTCCAGGCGGGGAAAGGGTAAGGAATCGGGACTGAAGTGGAAAAGGGAGGGATTTTGGAACCATTCAGAAATTTTCCAAGAGATTTTTAGATTTTACTAAGCAATGAAAACTAAAACAAATGATTTTTAGGGTTTATCCATCAATTTATTCCATTTATTCTTAATCCAGAATAGTCAATTGAATGCGTTCTTAATGGAAGTGATTATGACTTTATCGTTTGTGGAAGTAGCAAATGACAGACAAACTAAGTTCACGAAATTGCATCGCAGAGTTGAACACATAACTTTACCTGGTTTTAGCACTAACACGTAGCCACAAGTCCATTTAAGTACGCTGACCAGCAAGTAAGCATATTTACAAAAAAATCACCTTTTATATCTTTGTGTTTGTGTTTCAGGTGTTACTGTTCCCGCTTTCTTTGCAATGGCAGTAATATCTTCGCTTAGCATTGTAGGAATGGTCTGGTTACTAAACAAAAGATCCCTCTAAGCCATTGTCCGCACTCAGAGGGTTATATGCTTCAGCTACACTTTATAAGCAAGTCACATGTCTACATTCTACTTCAGCTGGACATTTTGCAGTCCTTTGGTGACATTTAAGGAAAAATAAATACGCCATATTGATCTGAAATTGAAACCTTTGTAACAGAAATAAGTGACAACTATCGTGATGTCATTTTCGTCGAAATAATGACTTGTCCATAAATAAACAAGTAAAAAAGAAATCTTAGTGTGGTTTTCATTGAACACCGGATCCGGTTGTGTTTGAAAGGGCAGTTTAGTGGCTCGGGAGCGCTTAAAGATTCAATAAATAATATATAGATTTAGCCAAGCCTAAAAGCGGGGCTCCCGTTTAGTACTTTCATTTCCCTTTAAACTGTAAAAGCATTCTAAAATATTGCGAAGGAATTCACAAACGTTTTTGACTATAGTTTAGTGTCGAGGTCGGTTAGCTCGCTACGATTTTTGTCTAAACTTTCGTCTGCCATTAGTAGGGTCTTTCTACCTACAAAGTCATGGAGTATATTCTACAAAAAACACAAATTATCAATGTACTGTATTCTATCCCTGATGAAATTAACCATTCTATTTGCGTAAATGTATTTAAAAGATTTGTACACGCTACTGGGTAATGCAGGACACAACTCTTGCCATAAAACGAACACCTCGGTAAAATAAATGTTTACTCCAAGGTATGGTAAAATGTATGGAAAAGGGCTTAGATATAACTATCTATATAAAAACACATTTAGAAAGTTCCCCTAGCATTTTTTACTTAATTTAGCTTGATGATATCGAGGTTCCAGTATATAGCTGCATGGAAGCAAAATAAATGTAAATGTTTTTCTTTTTTATGTTATAATTAAATTGAGTTAGGCACGCCACTCAATTTCAATTATTAAATGAAACAGTAAAATTATTAAGCACTCAAGAATCTATTACTGAACTTCAGGGTTTCCTTAAATCCTATAATTCATAATCATGGGCAAAAAACCTTCTCTGCTTTACCCTACGAGCCGAGGTTTCTCTCTTGCATGGCTTTTAGCAGGGTATCTCTGCTTCTGGCTCAACGATAAAAAAAACCTAGCATGGTTCTATTACACAGATAAAGGGAACTGAAACACTTTAGGGTCATCTGCTTCTTCTAAGTTTTATAAAAATATTTTATTGAATATAATGTCACTTATTATTAAAAGGGCCGTTAATGGTTGTTCAGCTCTGCTTTTTCAGCATCATCATCCTCTTCAAACCTGGAGATATGGTCTTTTTTCATTGGGTTGAATGTTGTTTGAGCGGGCATGCAAGCACCCTTATATTCAAGTTACCAGGTACATGTATATGAAAGTAATAAAAGGTGAACTGAACTACCAGGAAGTTCTTTACGCTCTATTTTCCTGACTCTCATTCTTATGATAGAACAAAAATAACGTATAGGTGAAGATAATTGTCTTTGCGAGATTATAAAAAGGTGTTGCCATAGTGACGGATGTCTGTACTAAGGGAATTTCCAAAAAAAAAAAAATAATCATAAGGGCCTCTTCCAGGCTCAAAATGAAGTGCCCGGAAGAAGGTATCGGAACTAAGCAAATGTCCGAAAAGTGCGCTTCGACTGTAGCACTTATACAATGTCTGGTATATAAACCAAAAAGAAGTAAAAGTAGGACCTATTTTTGTGTTTGCCCTACGTTTTTTAATCCCCAGTACCATAAAACAGACATTTTCAAGCACGTCCTCCGAGCTTTCCCCCAAGGTAAAAGTTGTTTCCATTACAGACCGCATTGCACAGTTTTGGAGAATTAAGAATACGCGACTTGCCAACATAACCGCTGTGCCAAAAAATTTGTTCTCGGCTTTCAAGGAAAACACACATTAGACCAACAACAAGGGCTAAAAGTTGTATACGTACAAACAATAGCTAACAGGTTTTTTATGCGACTTTGTAGTTATCTTACTTGTCAGTCCCAATGATATGAAAGAAAAATGGGAGCCTTGTTCCCACGGTATATCTTCTTCCCATCCTCTGGAGTGCTACTTCAATTAAGGGACTAAAGCTTTATTAAAAGATCACCGGTTCAGTAACAGCAATAAAAAATAACACTAAACTTATGTACGGAAACTTATAGTTAAAATGGAGATGGCGTCGCCTCCGTTTCGTGCGTGACGACAAAACGAATGGCTGCGTAGGCGAGACTACCTTGTGACGAAGGCTACCGAGATTAACCCTGGGATCGAGTTGGAGCAGTGCCACCAAAAGCCAACTAAGGGACGGACCATCAGAAAACTTATGGGGGGGGGGGGGGGGGGGCTGGCGAAGTACAAAAAAAAAATTCGCGCAAGGGAAAATTAAATGAAAAAAATTTCTTACAAGCCAATTAACCAATTAAAAAATATTCATGCTATGGCCTAAAAAAAATTCATGCAAGGAATTTGATAACGAAAAAAAATTCCTGCGGCTCGAAAATTCCCCTCCCCCCCCATAACTTTTCTAATGGTCCGTCCCTAAGCTGCTGGCAGCCGGCATTATTTTTTCGCGCGTTTTTTGACGTTTTTAAGTTGGCAAACTGCTTGAAATTTTAGTTCGCAATTCTCGGAGCTAGCGTGTCAAGACAAGGTGAGAAGTAAATGAATAATTTTATCAGTTGCTTTTTTTTTTTGCACAACTGTGTTTTTGCAGGATAAACCTGCAGAAATAGCATGAGCAAAAAAGCGAGCGGCAGAAATATTTTCAAAACTAATTCAAGACTTACTTGTTTGTTCCCTTTTGCACAGTGTTCTGCAGTATGGACATACAAGAAGGTGATAAAACAGTTGAGATAAAAGCTTGAGCTCATCTTTCATACAAACTTCGTCTTTACTTTTGTTTCCTGTAAAAGTACAGTTTCATTGGACTTCAAAGAAATTTGTATAGGAATTGTGAAAACCAGTAATAGCTACCGACTATTTAAGGCTCAACTGAAACTATACGCTTAAGTTAAACATTAAGGTTAACTTAAGATAAAACTTCTTATAATGAATGTATAATAAATTAAGGTACTTACTCATGAGGTAAACGTTTAGCTGTTGGTAAAATCGATTTTTACGTAGTTAAAACGTTTCTGTGGACCGTACAACTTGTGGTTGCCTACCGGTACTCCAATTGTCCAAATCATTGTGATCTCTGACACGAAAACCATCCGCTAACCGCGGTTTATTTAAAATTATAGACTTTCAAAAGCGATATCATATAACAAAGGTTTATATTTTCCAAGGTATATTATCCGCATGGTACAGCGAATCATGGTGCATAGTCTTGGATTTCAAATGCAGCTTGATAAGGCCTGATATAGACTATTAATGGTTTCCAGGAACCAGAACGGTACATATCATCACCCAAAAGTAAATTGAGGGGATGTACTCCAGGAGTCGTTTGTAGTTTTTAGCTTATGTTCTGGTAACGTAGTAGTCCTGTGCTGCTATCCTCCTGCACCCTATTCAAGACAAGATCGTTTCATTTTACTACACTGTATAAACAAGAGATGAATCCAAATATTACACTCTCTTAAATGTAATGGAAACTACAAAACCTAACATTTCACCAATTTAGCAGACATTAATTTGATCAAATGTTCAAGGTCCATTTCCATCTAACTGACATGACTTCTTAATATATGACAGTATGGTACCTTATGATGGCTTTTATAAATGATGTTTAAGGGTTGTTGCAAGACTATATTCAGCACTTAAGTTTAATATGATTTAAGTTAAAGAGATTTCCTCTCAAAGTAAGACTGTGTTTTCATCATGTTGCAGAAAATGCTGTTGGAGGTGCTGCGGCTGAAGGTAACAACATGCAAGATGAGCAAATCACAGTATCTGTTTGCTTTAACCATTTATTAAACTTGAGTGATATCACAGTTGCTTAACTTTTGAGTGCCTGTGTGAGATCTTCATTACAATTTATTACACAAAAAAGCAACAATCTTCTTATTGTAAGAGCAATAATGTAATGTATAATGTATCTTTGTATGCTGTGAGCATATATTAGGACAACTACGTACAGAAGATGAATAGATCACACCATGTGTGAAGTATGTTACTTGGAAGTAGTTGAACCCCTCTGGGTTAAAAGAGAACGAAAATTATAAAACTATTTTTTTGTGAGTTTGCTTACAGAAAATGGCCATGTTTTAGATGTTCTCTTGTTTCAGTTGGTCAGTGCGAGAGGTGATTCATATGCATGTTTATTTTCAGACAATCCTAATGATGATCCAGATCCAAGTAAGATGAATCATGTTATGAAATTTTGTGTTTTATGTAAATATAATAATATTATGGTTATAAACATATTGTGGTTGACAACAAGAAGATTCTTTGGATATTTACTATTAAACTACATCGTTTGATACAGCTGTATAATATTGTTCGATGGTGTATGACCTTACTTCTACCAGGAAGTTTGTTTGTTTGTTTGTTTGTTTCTTTACCGAAAATGTGAGAAACCAAAACTTTTTACTTTCAAAAACATACAGTAATCTTTTTATGTAGGCTTATTACACTATTTCTCCAGATAAGAACATTTCTCCAAGCAGTATAATTTTACAGCAGTACTTATACAGCAATTAAACCATGTTGGGTACCAGAAGCATATAACCTCTGTCCGTACCAATCTAATATTTGAAAACAACAACAAAAAACAACACTGATGCTATTTACGTCGTAACAACGTTTTCCTTTGCTAGTGTAACTATTAGATTATAATTATTTTTTCTTAGTCTCTATTGTGTTATGTTGCACCATTAGTTGTAAGGCTATTAAATCCACGATGAACCATGCTGACGGGTTTATCAGGTTTATCACTGAGAAATTTGGGCTCACCGAGCTGATGCCTGAGTTAACGCAATACTTGTTGTACAATATAAAACACCAGAACTCAAGAGTTGGACATGCTGTTCTCCTACCAATCCTTTAGTGTATATCCCTTGCTAAATAAGCACAGACAGCGGCATTTATACTCTGTAAATACATTATATGAATGTATTCTCCTAGTTAATTGAGGGGGTCTACAGAGTAATTTTAATGCACCAACTCCCCTCCCTCTCCGCTGGTGTCTATTGACACGCAGACAACGTCGCTTCCCGCAATGTTGGGACAGGTCATCGTATTTTCTCAGTTTTAATTCACGGATTTTTTTTTTTCAGGGAACAATGGCCAACCTCCGAGTAAGTTAAATGCAAACAACCTCCTGATAAGATGTGGTCTTCTAGGCTGGGTTATAAGCCCTTTTTCAGGCTAATTTGCAATGGCATATACCACTGCGACGACCATATCTTTGTTAAAAACCTTTTTAATATTGATACCATGAACAACAAACAATATATAAACTTAATGGTGAAAATTGAAAACGGTTTAGAATGCAGTGTCTATTGACACGCAGACATATTTCCGTCTGTCACTTCTCACGATGTTTGAACAACTCATGATACTTTCTCAGTTTTAATGCACAATTTCTTTTTTTTTTTACAGTAAACAATGGACAACCACCCAGTAAGTTGAATGCTAAGGGTCGTTTATTACAACATAGTCCAAGTGAGAAAATCAACAGAACCGGCAAATATTTTGTTTAGAGGTGGCTTATTTTAACTCTTTTCTGACGGTCAAAATTCGACATAAATCAGTGTATATCCCTTGCTAAATAAGCACAGACAGTGGCATTTATACTCTGTAAATACATTACATGAATGTATTCTCCTAGTTAATTGACGGGGGTCTACAGAGTAATTTTAATGCGCTAACTCCCCTCCCTCTCTGCTGGTGTCTATTGACACGCAGACAACGTCGCTTCCCGCAATGTTGGAACAGTTCATTGTATTTTCTCAGTTTTAATTCAAGGATTTTTTTTTTCAGGGAACAATGGCCAACCTCCGAGTAAGTTAAATGCAAACAACCTCCTGATAAGATGTGGTCTTCTAGGCTGGACTATAAGCCCTTTTTCAGGCTAATTTGCAATGGCATATACCACTGCGACGACCATATCTTTGTTAAAAACCTTTTTAATATTGATACCATGAACAACAAACAATATATAAACTTAATGGCCAAAATTGAAAACGGTGTAGAATGCAGTGTCTATTGACACGCAGACATATTTGCGTCTGTCGCTTCTCACGATGTTTGAACAACTCATGATACTTTCTCAGTTTTAATGCACAATTTCTTTTTTTTTTACAGTAAACAATGGACAACCACCCAGTAAGTTGAATGCGAAGGGTCGTTTATTACAACATAGTCCAAGTGAGAAAATCAACAGAACCGGCAAATATTGTGTGTAGAGGTGGCTTATTGTAACTCTTTTCTGACGGTCAAAATTCGACATAAATCAAACCATGGAAAACAGTTCTGGTCAAAAATTCATAAAATATTTATTACACGCTTAAATTGTTCAAGTAATAGACCCGGCCATTTTAAAGCTTATTTACTGTAGAATTATATCGATCTTCTAAAATTCTACTCGCTACAGATTAAGTCTACATTCTTTGCCGTTCAAAGTGGGTTGTAGCTTGGAAAACGTACCATTTGAAACAGTGTTTTCAACAAAATTGTCAACATCAGTCCTCAAATTAAATAAAAAGTAGAGATTTCTGTTTCCACAAAGGTTGTTGATACATAAAAATCTGTAAAAATATGGCTCGAACGGAGCGCTAGTGAGAGAGTACTAAACAAGGGCTCACCTTCTGGCATATTTTCCTTGAAATTCTGCCATACAAATCCTTTACAAAGTTTGGGGTGTGTTCGAAGGAATAGGAGAAAAAAAACCCAATATTTCTGGCAATATTTTGTCATTTTTCATGAAATAAAAAGCTTCATGCACAGAACACGTTCTTTTCAGAAAGTACGTCATGTAAGACAACCGCTCCCCACAATTTTAACGCTGACCAGTTGAACGGCTCTGGTAGATATTTGCACCACGCTGAGTGACTTCGTCAGAAAAGAGTTAAGTGGATAAAGAAATGGTCTTCCAAATAGACTGAAGAAGGCTTTAGAACACGGTTTTGTTAAACACTGTCTAAACTCTGTTTTGATAACCGTTTGCAAATGTTTTGCATAAGAGTTTATGTAATATTGATACCGTTAACAACAATCCAGCGTTGGCGAAAATCGAAAACGGCGTAGAATGCGGTGTCTATTGACATACAGACTAATTTCCGTTTGCCGCTCCCCACGATTTTGGAACAACTCATGATACTTTCTCAGTTTTAATTTACTTTTTTTTTTTCAGGGAACAATGGACAACCTCCTAGTAAGTTGAATGCTAAGGGTCGCTTATTACTACATAGTCTTAGTTAGAACGCGGTTTAAGAAAATCAACAGAACCGGCAAATATTTTGTTGACAGATGAATAAAATAAAATGGTCTTCTACTAAATTGAAAACGCCTTAGAATACGGTTTTGTTAAACACTGTGTAAAGTCTGTTTCAGTAACCGCACCTAAATGTTGTGCGTGAGAATTTATATATAAGTCTAATGTTACTGAATCCTCATAATATTATCCAGAAATGATAGCTATTGTAGTTTCATTTTGTCAGTTTAATAACATGCAATTTCTTTAATTTCAGTCGATCGTCCAATTCCTCCTGGTAAGTACTGAATGTATAATTTTGTTTGCTTTTATGTGATAAGTTTCGGAGACTCGTACAAAAAAATCATAAAAATAATTGGGTTAGGTTACTTTTTTGTTGTCCATAATTCTGCCCTCAGTTCGCCTTGCATAGGTTAAATAGTAACTCAAAATTGATGCTGCCATTTTTAAATTGCAGATGACAATAAGAAGGAGAAGTGGAGTCGTTTTAAAAACAGTACGTTTTCGTCATAAATTTTATTTTAAATGATTTTATTAATCTGTTTCCATTCCAAGAAATGAAGGTTATAGAAAGTCAGCTTACTATGTTTACTATGGTTTTCTTATGAGTGTTCATTCGACTATTTTTGTGTCCCTGAAGTCCCAATCACTCGTGAACAAACTTGTTTCCTGACATTAAAGTCATATAATAAATTGGAATCTTTGGTCAGCTATATATTCTCTTCAAATATTAGGCTTGGTGGTAACATTTGGCTGTCTTACATATCTGCCAGTGCATAGTTAATTGCATAAGCTGCTTTTGGGCTTGTGGAGGATAAAGATTAAAGCCTAAAGGCTTTGGTGCCACTTTTTCTGCTTTAATTGTAAAATGACTTGATCAGTTGCTTTCGTATTAGTGGCACTGGAAAGTCGTGGAATTTTTTGGTGGCATTTTCCACAAGTAGAAAGTCCTGGAAAATAGAATACACTTCCTGGAAATCTATAAACTCAGCAAACAAAGTTGTTTCTAGGTCCCATTTTGTTGTAGGATTGTCCAAACCACTTGATTTTTAGTCTTGCATAACTGGCATTAAAGCAGAATTCTGATTGTTGAGTCCTGGAAGAAGGTGTCTTGAGTACTTGAAAGTGCTGGAAATTATTTTGTACAGAACACTAGCTATTCAGTGGTCACTGTATCCAACATCCGATACAGACAGTAATGTTCATTGTCTTTACCAAGGATAGCCATTGGAAGTTCTGACAGAGGCGGTTGGGGGAAGGGGGAGGGGGACGGAGTCAAACCCTAAAAATACATCTACAGTTATTTTGGGAATGCTTGAGTCTGTAGAAGTAGTGATGATTTTTGAAAATGCAGGGAAATCCCTTTGATAGTGTTCCTCTACTTAATATAACTCCACATTATTTGAAACTGCAAGACTGAAAAGATTAAAATTATATGAGAGGCAGCTGTTCTCTTCAGGGCCTTGTTAATTGTATTATATATTTTTTGTTTTGCAGAGAAATGTTTCAACTGTGGTGGGAGGGGTCACATAAGGGCAGACTGTTCCTCTGGGCCCTCAGAGAGGGCCAAGGGGGCCCAAAGGGGAAAGTGGAGGGGAAGAGGGGGTAGAAGGGCAACGGAGGGTAGGAGGAAACAAAATACAGGCCATAAGGGTGGCAATACTGTCACCCTGCAGTTCTTTTAGGCAGGCAAAAAATTGACTTTATGGAAAAACAAAAACAAAAAACTAAGAGAAGTAAGATGTTTTGCTGTTACCCGTATTTGCTTATGCTTGTGTAACAATTTATATTCTATTTGATTTCATGTCAAAAATCATTATTATTAATAAAGGAGAAATTATTGCAAAGTGTATTAGGGTGTTGTTTCTGATATACTCATTTACAAAGTTGTCCTTCTTGTGGACTTGAGCAAGTTGCAAGACAACTAAAAGTCGTCATGTTCTGTATTCGTTATTCAAATTAATGCATAAATTTAATAAAAGAACCTGTAGCCTGTTCCAGACTTTTATATAGTGGAGGCTGTAAAAAATAGAGTGAGTGGGGAGAATGGGGATCCCTTTTTTTGCGCACTCTTTTCAATCTAAATCTGAATGTCTGGAGCAGGCTTAAGGGGGGACACCTTCTTTTTACAGATCTCAATGCTTTTTCTTATTTTAACTAAATACATCCACAGGTAAAAAAATGATGCGGGAAAATAAAATTTTTCAAAGTCAAGAAATTTTATTGTGACTTTGAGGAAATTAAACTGAATTTGTGAAGACATGCAATGGAAAAGTAATAATATTGACACCACTTATGTAACATTCGCGACCTTAAGCAACAAACACATTGATGTTCCAGACGTCAAAAATGGCAACCGGAAGTTAACATTTTCTTTCTTCTAGTGCTCTGTCTCAGCAAATTTGTATGGCGTAAGTTCAAACAAAGGCAGTTAGATTTATTGTGCAAGACAGAACAGTTCCATCAAGCAAGTCATAAAACTTCCGGTTGCTATTCATGATGCCCGGGATGTCAGCATTCTTGTTGCTTAAACTCGCTGCCATTGAAGGCACTGTGCTCAATGTCTCATAGATGAAAAAACTGAACTGTTCTAATAAAAATAACTCTGTGGATGGAAAGAGATCCTTTAAGACAAGTATCTAAGAAGAGACAGAGTCAGATGTAGTTGACCTTTTGTGTTTAGCTGGCAGGAAACTTTTACTTTCTTATTCTCAATATTGAGGAGTGGGAACAAGCGTCAGTTTTCTCTGCTACATTTTTACAATAGCTGCCCTTGCTCTCTCCACCTCATGCCATTGTGTGGTATAATTTTCAGCCCTGTTATTAAAAAACCAATGTATATTATTTTGCACATCAAGGAGAAACCAATATTTAACAATTATTCCTCACACCCCAGTGGGCTCTGTCAGTCAATACTCATGAGGCTGAAGGCCGAATGGACTATGACTCACTATGACTAGTGGGCTATAACATAGCCTAGTAGTAGTTCAACCAATCAGAATGTAGCATTGATGATAGACCACTAGTTGGATTTTACTAATAATGGTTATACCATGTCTTTTATTTATTTGTGCATCTCAATGCAGACAATGTTAACAGAACAGTAACAAGCCTCTCCAAAAAATACCTAGCACTTAATGTCATCTGGAAGGACTGAAACAGGAATAATACATTATTAACTGAGGCCATTTTCTCCTTCACAAAATATGAACAAGCTGCAATGTGCAAACCATGTCCCCAAAATTATTAGCAGGCTACATTTAGCCCATTACAAGAAATGACACATTATTAATTTCACTTCAGTGCCAGTGAATAGGCAGCCATGGGGAATGAATTTGGTAAGCTATAAAATGAAGAAGTTTTGGTTTGTGACATCAGCATACATAGGCCTGTACATGGTCCATAATTATACACAACCATTGGGGAGGGGGAGAAGTAATAGATTTTCAATTAAAGCAGCCTGTCATGGAGAGGAAAATAACCTTTTTGAGAGGAAAAGTGAAATTTATAATATCTCTACTTTTATCAATCAACACTTTTAATGGATTGAGTGTAAGTTTCTAAAGACAAAAATTGGTCCATATGGGCTCAGTTCCTCCAACGATGGTTAAGTTTAACCCATTATTTAGCCAAATTTTGAGCAAAGTGTTCTTGTCTAGGAACATGCATCTTGACCAAATGATTAAAAATATTGTTGTGCCTTACTTTGACATCCAGTCATGATCTAGAATCTAATAATACAGTTGAACCTCCACTAACAACCACCTCTCTACAATGACTACTTATTTTGTCTCGGTGGACAAAAAATCCATTCATTGACTCTTTTTTAAACCTCTCTACAACAGCCACTTGCCGTTGTGTTGAGTTTCAACTGTACACGATTGTATTTACCTTCCTATATATTAATCCGCTTTGCAGGAACCGGGCCCAGGTGATGAAGGAAAAGTCTCCCTAGATATGTTGATGATGTTGTTGAAAGAAGGACACTCCTAATAATATTTCTATCTGTAATATTAATACTAACATCATTGCCAAAGTTAACAAGATTGTGACAAAGTTTCAAATATATGACTCAGTTTCTAATTAAAGTAAGTGCAGTGTCATGTTAATTAGATGACTAGTGTAATAATTAAGTAGGTGGTGATTTTCACCTACAGATCTGACTACTTGTAACAACCCTGATTGGTGCATCATACATGAATGTACTAGCCCCTGTTTCTGTTCAAATCTGCTAACCTTTCTATAATCTATATGGTTCTTTACACTTTCTGTCTGAAATCCACCTGCTCTCAAGATCAGTCGCGGACGATGATGTTGTTTCATTAATTAAAACCCTCTTTGGTCTGTTTCTTCCAGATATTTCCAGATAGCAAGACAGTATCGATTTCAGTGTTCTGACAGTCTGTTATGCAGGGGTCTAGCCATTGTGATGTTATCTTCAGTTTACAGTATCTCCTCTTCATGTCACATTATACCTCTGTCTTGTTAACCTTTTTCTTATTCTTGTGGTGGCCAACCAGGAACTGTTGAATGTTTCATTTTCTTTGCCCGCTGGGTTATATCAGCAAAATAAAAGACCAAAGACTTATCTCCAGTGGCAATTAACTTCTTCATATGATGCACCTTGTATTCCTTCTCATCTTTCTTTGTAACCAGGAGCTCAGCTCTGACAAAAGTTTAACAGTGTGTAGAGGACAGAACTCTTGACAGCAGTTGTCATTGGATTGGAATTCCAAGTACTTAACAAATAGTAAGCGTCGTTTTCTTTAAAAAAATACTTCTCTTATTCTTTTTCTCCTCCATCATGTTGATGCAAGTTTCAAAAAATACCCAGCAACCTTTTTCTATTGTCTTGTAGATGAAATGTGCGTGCCTTATTTAAAGCTCTGAAGTGAGGCGTTCACCAAAACCAATCTTATACTTGCATGTACTCTTTTTACTTGATCATATATCTGTATCTGTTGTCTGATGCCCAGCATAAAGCTACAGCAAGACAGTTTCGAGGTACTCAAGATATGTGTTAGCAAATGTTGGTGTGAGCGGAATCAGAACACTGTCCACAAATATCTCGTCAAAACAGGCCATAAAGGGATGCTATGAATTAAATTGCAAAATTGAAGAAATCATCAAGGTCCATCAGAGGAAAGTAGGTTTGAACAGAAATGGAGGCTATACCATCCCTTTGGTCTTCAATTGTACTTTGCGATGTGAGTACATTGTACTGTTCTAAAGTGCAATTATTAATTACAATTGTACAGGGTTGTAAAAATTGAATTAAGAATTAAAATAGAATAACTATTAAATAAGAGGTATTTAAAATAAAGCATGTACTATAGCATATGATTGTACTACTCTACAAATTTAACTTTGTCAACATTCCTCAAAGTCTTTTTCATTCCGGTGAAAAATTGATTCTACTGAGGTGTCCGCTGTGTTTCTGTGTGCACTGTGCATTCAGTAAATGCTCAATAAAATTTAGTCCTTTGCTGTTGATGATTCCCTGAGACAAACAAAAAGGAAAGATAATACGAAAAAACTATACCCTCTATAATACTTCCCCTTTTGTCCTAAGAACACATTGCCTCAGCTTGTATTGATCTACATGAGAATGCCCTTATTTTCCTTGTTGATGATGAAAGCTGGAGTCTAACAGCTGTGCTGCGAACAAGAGTTAGTTTAGAACTAAATCTTATATTAAAGAATATAACCACATGTCTATTACACAGAGGAATTCCTACTTTTTACAAAACAGCAAATGTCATTGTGTAGTTACAAGAGAGTACAAAAGTCAATTTGGCGAGGTATTAAGAAAATAAAACATGTCACTAATACTTACATCTTCAGGTGTGGTTCAAGTCTTTGGACTGGTTTCGTTACTGTAGAGCAGTTAACTGGAACCAGCTTGTACCATTAATTAGCATCTGATATATGTGATATTTCTGTGGCACTCTCAACTTTACACTCTCTATACTTTTCTTGGCTGTTAACAGAAAAAAAAATAATGGGAATTGCAACATGTGAGCTGGATGTCTAAGAGACCTTGCATTTGTGAGATATATCACTGGTTCAAATAAATATGATCCAGCTGTCTGACATTGCACACCAAGGTCTTACATATTACAATTTCTTTGCTACTTAAAAGCAACCTCTCCCACTATGCAAATTGTCATCTCCCTAATGTTTCCAGAAACACGGAAAGCATATTACAAAAAAACTCTCCTATAAGTTTTTCATCTTAAACTAGCATCAACAGAGCAGAACTTTTTTGTACAGTATATATGAAATTATGGTAGTGTGATGGTTGTAAAGGCCATTCACCCCGATGAAGGTGGCTTTGGTCAAAATATAGGTGGCAGATGAAAAACTCAATAAAAATTGTTTTACTCTTTGTTTGTGATATTCTGTTTATTGAAGTATGCAGAGGATGTCTTTGACAGGATCCATTTGACATTATGCACTGTATAGATAATTTTATATTAGCTACTGTTGTATTAAACTATAACACTGCTTAAAGTGTGAAAAGAACTGAAAATGTGTAAATTTTAAGTAAAAGATAAAGTAGATGTAATTCAACTCACCTTAAAGTCATGGGTGTAAATTGTCAATCATCTTTGTTACAATGCAGGGCCACTTTTGTTCCGATTATTTGAGAAATAATACATAGGTTGATTGTGAGTTAAAAATTACTTTGCTTCGAATGAACCATTGTTGTCTTTTGAGGGTGGTGAAGGGTAGTGCCCTTAGACATAACGAGTGCCCAAACAGGATTAGTCCTATATGAATTTTCATTTCCTTAGTACTCCCATGAACTATTATCAATTTTCCCACATCATTTTCAGCGAAAAAGATCGTAATGTTCCAATTTACATGAACAAACTTTGTTCTTTAGATGTTACGATTCATCATAAAATGTGGCATTATTTTTATGTTCTTTTTGAAGGTACAGACTGGCCCCCTTTACCACCCTCTGATTATGATCTATTAAGAGCTCAACCATTTGCCTTTCAAAGGGGCAGGCGGGGGGAAGCTCATTTCGTACAAGCTAAAAAAAATTTTCCATCATCTATTATACTGGCATGAACACAAATTTTGTCCCTATTTTTTGATGTTCATGTAAGCTTTTTTAAATGGATTTTTTTTCACTCTAATTCTGTCTGCAATATTTTTTTTGTTCTTGTCGCAAAACACCTCCCCCCTCAATAGTCAAATGGCTGGCCCCTGAGGCTCATGCTGTCCGGTATATTTTGGCCATAATGACATAAAAGCAAGAAAAAAGTCCTTAACTTCATGTATCAAGAAAGTCTGGTTAAAATAAGTGATTAAAAAAGTTTCCAGTTATTTTATAAATTACACAAAATATACTTGCACAATATTATTAAAACTTATTCACAGTCCATAACATTTTTTAATAATAAACTTGACAGAAGCAACTTATATCAAATTTGAATTTGTTAAATAACTTACACCAACTTTAAAATGAAATGACAACAAATGTGCAATAATTTTTAAGATTCTTTTGAGCAAACAGTTTAAAATGAGATAATGCTATAATTACTTTTTTCTGTCTTTTATGGCATAAACTACCCAGCATCCAGAGCCTTTATTGCTGGCTGTCATCGTGCACACATACATAGGGCACTGGCATCTGCTAGCAATTTTGTGGAGGCTGCCATCTGCTCCAAAGCCACAACAAGGCGAGCTGGCATCTGCCACCATGCATTCAGCCATCTGCTCAACAGAGCTGGCATTGTGGACACTTACCTTTGAACCATCTGGTCCATGTTAAGTTAAAACAAAGCTGGCATTGGCCACTAAGCTTTCTGTCATCTGCTAAATGTCAAGTTGTGACAAAGTTGGAATAAGATTGAACATTAAACCCACTTTCTCAGGGGTGCTCAAGGATGTTCCTACAGCTACAATGTAGCAGTTTCTTTAAACAATGCCGTTGCATTGCATTCGTATGCATGACCACCTGTGCTTAAAGCTGCTTACAGGAGAACCTCAATCATCCAGACCTTAAGAAATTATATACGCTATATCGGCATGAGCTTTAACCATAGTCGCTCATTTTTTGATAAAATTTAAAACTGATCATCACATCGTTTTTGTCTTATTGAAAAGCAAAAAGTGCCTACATGTGTTGATGTATAATAACTGTCACACATTATGGATACACTTGCTTTACCTTGCCTGTTGTTGGATAATTTTCCATAAAGAAGCTTGTGGACTCAAATTACTTTTCTGCAAAATCAACTTGTTTGCACGTCTGGATAATCAAGGTTCATCATTACAGCATATTATGCCCTTTAATTTCCTATGCATAATCACCTGCTCTGTTTTTTTGGCACATGAATTAAACTTATTTCAGTAATAAAGTCACAAATGAGAAATCATACTTGACCTCTCCCTGACTGTTGCAATACATGTAGAATAAATCAACAACTTAACTACAAATGACATGCACATACAGTCATCAAGGCAATCAAATGAGTTTAAGATCTCTCAGTGGTGAATTCGAGACTGAGCCCACTCCATCAGCCTTAGAAACGTTTGCTCTTGAAATGCTGGTGCTAAAGCATCTCTCTGCTGACATTCAGTCGCCAATACATGAAGTCTTTCCATCTCCACTGCTCTAGCCCGGGTAGTTGGAGTGTTAACAGGGCTGAATCTGTCTTCATTTATGAGGACAGCTTCATGAAATGCAAAATCAGGGTCTCTTCCTTCCCCACCTGCTGATTTTGCTCTTGACAATGCCACAAATAGAGCTCCTGGATTCTTAGCTTCAAAGTCATGCTTTCCAGGATGGATCACAACATACCTGAATGCTTCCCCAACACCCACAGTCATCCCTTGGCACTTGTGGATAGTTGTTCCCCATGCCAATCTCAAAGGAATTTGGACACGCTTGCATCGACATATACACTCAGTGGACCGACTTACAGGCACAATTGGAACAAGAGTTGGATCTTCAGTTGTATAAGGGGGACCTTTATAACCTGGGAAACGTACAAAAACGACATCAGGTAACGGTGCAGGATCATCAGTGGGTCTGCAACCATCTTTGTACAGAATGTCCACAACTGTGCCGACTGCTCCATTGAACAAACCCCATTCGGCCTTCAAGTTTACTACCAGCATAACTTTACTCTCGCGACAAAGATACAGTAGTGGTAGCAATCCTCCTGCCTTATTACTGTCGACCTTCTTGGCATGCCTACCTTCCTCAACTGCTTTGATCCTTGCTACTGGGTGATTTGGCTTTCTGTTAGATTCAAGTAGTTTAGTTTTATTACGCTCCCATTCCAGGTAATGTGTAGGAAACACATACAGCCCTTGCTCATCCATCCTTGCGAGAAGTTCTGGACCATGGCTTAAGCGAAGATTGTGCCACTGAAACTGCTGTAACCAATGGATTTGCTGCTGTGTTGTATTATAAGTTCTCAATGACGTCAACACATCTCTCAGCTGTTGTTCAGATTCGCTTTGCCTCACAATCTCAGTAAGCTCGACTGCAGTGTCGAACATAATCCATACCAAGCGACCATGGTTAGATGGCGCGCTGCGAGAATCTGGAATGTACACAGGAGTGTCACATACAGGAGGTAGCTGTACATCATCTCCCATAAACACCACTGCAGGCATGCCTCCCCAAAGCTCATGTGCAGTTGCTCCCCTGTTGACTGCATACCGTGCATGCTGTTCCATCCAGCCCATTGTGGTACGGCCAAACATTGATCTCTCGTCCCCAACCAGAACTTTCAGATTTTCACACTTTTTCTGAATTCTCTCTAGCACAGGACCTGAAGGCACAGTCAACTCATTGCAGGACCTTCCACCAGTTGGAATTCCTAAAAAGCTGTGAGCTGTCCTGCCTTGAACAAGATAGGCAGCATTCCCTGTTGGGGTTATGACCTGTATGGCATCATTGACTCCAACAACTTGCCGCACTAATCTCTGGAGGCACTTGATAACATATGACTTCCCAGTTCCTGCAGTTCCAGAGACCACGAGTCGTAAAGGATGGTAATCTTCACGGTTTTCGAGAAAGTTGTAAAGAGTGTGTAACACCAGACTCACTATGGCTCTCTGATTCTCATTTAGAGACAACAGAGACACCTGTGGTAATTCGAGGTCTTCAGGTTCTGCTTCCTGTTCTTCATCTTCCCTTATCCTTTCTTGAAGCCACTTCTTGGGGTCTCTACCCTCAGGAAGAATTATGCACGTACTGTTCCAGTCATATTCATCTCCACCATCATCATAATCAAAGTCCTTCTCTACACCCTCATATCTCTGGTTCTGGCCTGCATAGACATCCACCCAATCTGGTTGTTCTTCTGCTTCTACAGCATCATCATCCTCATCCTCTTCAAATACCGCTTCCTGTGGATGCTCTGCATAACGCTGTGCCTTGGATACTTGGGCCTTCACAAATTTTGGGCACTCACTGGTACGAAGAAAGTCCTTAAACCTATCAATCCAACATTCAGCATCTCCCTTTACTTCTTGGATGTCAAACCAGTTTGGCCAGTGTAATAGAAGCATTGTTCTACAGTAGTCCTCATTCAACGGCCATGTGGCGTGAGTAGCACCACCACTCACCACAGGAACTTTACCATCCTTGCATGCAAAATGGTACCAAGAGCAATGCTCCTCCCGTGGTCGTGCAAGGTACTTATCCAAAGGGGTACTGCGTGTTGCCGTGTCACCATCCCGTTCAAGTCGTCTCGACCCTGACATTGACAAATATGTAAACGAACGGCTACATCGCCAAAGTGCTAGTCCACTTAGCTCAAATGATGCCTCAGGCCCACTGATATCTCGTCTTCCCACAGTCTTTATAAGCATCTTGGCACACATTGATTTGCCGGTTACTTGGTCTGCATCTGTCGCATCAACGGCATTCACCATGTCCTTGAAGAGATCAGCAGTTGCTCCAGTGGGTTCACTATCCTTGCATGCATAGCCACATACATAGTCAATTATAGCTATGATATCATCGGTGCTAGGATTGTCTGGGGGAGAATTGGAAAGAATCAAGCTTACGTCCCCATTTGCTCTCCAAGATTGCAATTGATAGCGAGAATGCTGAACCAATCGTGGGTGGTCACGCGGCATCTCAAGGCGGGGAGCTCCATTATGATCTTCCACAATTTCAGGACTATTTCTCAGTTTCTTCCCTGGATGAAACTCACTTCCAAACTCCATGCGACATACCCGTTCTCTTGGCTGCAATCCTGGCTCAGGATGACGAGGAGTCCTCAAGCAGTAATCAGAACAACTGTGCAGCCCAACCCGGTTCACTAGAAGCAAATGATCTTCCAGTATTGCATCTTGTGTTGCGGCCATTTCCATAAGCATTTTAACCAGGGGATCCCTATCCTCTGATATCGGGTCAGCCGAACCCTCAGGTGGAGGCCAGAGGTCTTTTCTGGGTTGTCCTTCTTCATCACTGCCAGCTGGGTGTAATGCTGTCATTGCAAAGTTTTCATCAGCCCACTGGCTTAGTCTAGCTGCATACTCCTCATCATCACAACCATGTTCACGAGCTTCATGTAACAGCTGGTGTGGCTGCCTGTCATCTCTCCAGCTGAGTTGGTGCCAATGAATCTGACCCCGAGACTTTGCAAATTCATAGCGGTACCAATAATCGGAGACACCAAACACTGGCTTCAGTACCTTTTCATGGTATGACTGGGTACGTAGGTCAAAGTACTTCACCACTACATGGGTATTCTCTTGAACAGCCTTGAAGCGGGCATTGCTATCTTCAGCAAGGTCGACTTCTTCACCAGTCGTCTGGAGGATGTACTGTTCCAGTAGTCTCCTTAGTGGGGGAAAGTAAAACTCTGCGCAACTTCCAGTCATGAAAAACGAAGGCAATCCTCGTTTCTCATTTACCATGAACTCGACCAGGGCACGAAGCTCTCTGCGTCTCTGATGCCAGTACTGAGCTGTACCGCGCAGATTTGCACCAAAATACAACAGCTTGTTGGTGAATGAAGTATCACCCCTCGCTAGTCGCTCTTGCAGGTCTCCAACAGTTATTTGTGGGTCTCCCAGTTGCTGATCAACAAAGAACCTGCTCTGTTCCAGGGCACGCTTCCTCATGATCATGTTGTGAGCAACAAACTTCCACACTTTATGCTGAGCAAACCTCCCATCTTGATACCACAGCAAGTGCTCTGCCCAGTCATGGAGTGCAGGACATGTTACTGGACGGTTTATGTGGAAGTCACCCTTTCCATAAGGGAACAAACAAGGAAACGCCATTGTGAAAAAAAAGGGAGTGGTAAACTCAGATGCTGGTGTTGTGTCAGTGCTTGGCCAAGGGATCACTGGTCGTCGTTGTGACTCTTCTGTTTCAGCTTCTTGAGGTTCAGTCACAACTTCATTTATGGCTGCTTCAACTTGTTCTTGTACATTAACTCCTGGCTCAGGAAGAATAATCCCAGAAACTGTTGAGTCATCATTACCATCAGTTTCACCAGCATCCAATTGCTGCGGAGCAGGACCTTGGTCATCCACACGCTCTGTTTCAGAAAACTCAATGGTTCTTAAATTTGGCAACTGACCATCTTCTGGTAGATTGTGTATGCGGGCAACATCAATAACAATGTCACTATAAGCAGGATTATTGTCCTTCAGCCAACAAAGAGCTTGTTGAACACGGTACCTTCTGACCCTGAAGTCTTTATGGGTATCATCTCTTCCTTGTCTTCTCACACGTATGATATCCACCTCTGCTGGTAGACGTGGGAGAATAGTTGCTGGTTCCTGCACAGCCTGAGGGAAAGCAATACAATGTCCCTTTGAAGCAATACCTCCATGCTTCAACATATGTACATGCACAGTTGGCGCCAGTCTTGCTATCAGCATCTGCTCAGCATCTGACATTCCAGACAGCTCCTCAGGAACACACATTGGGTCCATGTTGTTCTCATATGACCAAACCTTTGGTACCTTCTTATCTCGCCTGCAGCGAGAGCACATGTTCCCACTGCCCTGGCATTCCAATCGTCGTTCCTTGCAAACTTCACAACAACTGAACTTGTATGTCATCTGCTCCACCTCAAATGCTCGTATAGCACAGTATGCATTATCCTCTAGGTCACTTGACCCTGCTGGTGGAGGTGGTGGTAGATCTCCAACAACTTCACGCAACCTTTTTTCTTCATTTGTTATTCTCCTTTGATTTCGCCGATGTCGTTTTCTTCTGTCATCCTGTGTTTCCACTAAACCAGGCTGTGCAAACTCATAGATGACACCAACTGCCCTTGCTCTAGCAATTAGTTGGCTATCTTCCAAGTGGCTACTGTTGTTGTTTGTTTCTGGAACAGGTTGCTGTGCTTCCAGTGAGTCACTTGTTTCGAAAATCAGACAGTTTTCTAATACAGGATTCTCTGTTTCAAAATCTTGTCCTAGTAAAGTAATAAAGTCTACTCACACACTTTCACAGTTTGTATATATCAGGCCCTTTTAAACAAGTGAAAGCATAAGACGAAATTGTTATGAAACTGAGCCACATATAAGAACAAAAACTGTTTTGCTTTTAATAATCTTCTATGAATTTAGTATCTTGACCAAAAATAGCCCCAGGTAACTTTTGGAACAGTCAAACAACAATCAAATCAGTAATAATTTGCTTGTAATCAAGCAACATTACACGACAGTAATGTATTTCCGTAAATAATAGTCACTACTCCATTTAATGAATTAGTGATGGTAACAGGACTGAGTGGAGTCCAATTCATAATGGTAATTGAACTGAGTGGAGTGCAATTTGGTCTGAAATCATACGCGTGATTTCAAAATCGAACGAGCGCGCAGCGCGAGTTCGATTTGAAATCACAAGTATGATTTCAGACCAAAATTGCACGACACGAAGTTCAATTACCACTTTATTACTTCCATTCTGAAATAGCAGAATTTAGTCAGTACTAATATTTTGTTGATCAAGTGGCCGGTTTGTTAAAAAGCCGAAACAAAAAGGCTTTTACATCTCCTTTTGTATTCCAAACAGAAATGATGCGATATAGAACAAAAATGGTGCTATTTAAAACATAAATGATGCGATTTAGAACATAAATGACGCGATTTGGAACAGATGCGATTTAGAGCAAAAAAATGGTGCGATTTAGGAATAAATCACACCGCTGACAGCCAATCAGATTGCACGGATAGCCAGTGATTTCAAAGTGGATGTAATAAAGTCTGTAATCATACGAGTGAGTGACAAAATTGGACGACTGAGTAGCAGGAGTCCAATTTGTTTAGTCGCAAGACATCCTCGGAGACCCAGGGGCAGTCAGTCGAGCCGGGAGAAAAGACGCGACGAAAGTTTTCAAGAACAGGCGGAAGAGCCCCTGGGTACCGACTCTCACCGGACCATTTCCAAACGGTCAAGTGAACGCTGGCTCCTGATTGGGCACAAAAAATGCTTTGTATTATTGTGCCCAATCGGCGAACAGTTTCTCGTGAGTTCTTTTCGTGAGTTCGTACACGATGGGTATTATGTCGCCACAGTTGCCCGGTTCGTTCACAAAGCTTGTGCGTACAAGGGAAACTTCCATTTTCTACTTTCCTAACCAGAAACGAAGGAACTACCGATGAGTCGAAAAACGTTTCGGATGCTATCAGCAGGAACAATTCATTTTGCACTGAGAAAATTCTGTTTCTGACGGATCACAATGTATCATAAATAATAGGAAGTTTAAGATGCGGCGGCGGCGACGAGATGGTAAAAACTAAAAAGGCATAACAACAACTTTGCACGTGCATCACGCATTTTGCACATTTCTTTGCCCTCACTGCACGACTACCACGTGAAAATGCCTAATTTCAGGTTTTGTGAAGGACGTAAACAAACAATGACAAAATTTTCTTTCTCTTTATGAACTTGGATATGGTTGACAGAAAATCAGCTCCAAAAGAAGCTAGAAGAGTTCGCTTGCATTTGACAAAGTAAGCGAGTTGGGATAATCACGATAGAGACTGGAAAAATGTGAATTCACTTTTCATGCGACGTTTTCGTGGCTGTCAGCTGTCGTGGAATCTTAAACTCCTTCATATTTACGAAGGCATGATCGATGCAAGCGTGAATACCTGTTGTAAGCTCAAGCTTGTATTTTTGGAAAAGCGTCTTTAGTTTACGGGTAGACAGTGGTAGTCTTTACACTAGAGCCTAAATAAGCTAAGAAATATTTCAAGACAAGTAAATTTTAATTACTTCAAGTAAAATAAAGCCTCATTCACAACCGATTCTTTTTTTACTTCAGGTTAACTTTAATAAAGCTATTTTCCCACGCAACATAATTAAGATTGATTGACATGTTTCGCCTTTCTCAAAGCTCAAGAAACCGCAAGTAACCGCAAGCTTTTAAGGATGGTTTTCAAGTCGCTTGAAACTTTCTTAAGTCGTTTCAACTTTCCGACTTCAATGAGATGCAAAGTAAAGTTACTTGTGATTTTACTTAGGTCTTCACACACGAGTTTTTGGTTAAGTAAAACTTAGCAGCTCCTAAGTCTTACTTAACAGCCTAGTGTAAAGACAACCAGTATTTTGAAATAAAGTGTTTACATCAAACTGAAAGTTTCCTGACTGCGTGCATTTGTTTGGTGCCCCAGACAAGCCGTGATCGAGTCAATAGCTGTCGCGTCGTGTACGAACTCACGAAAAGAACTCAAGAGATGCTGTTCCCCGATTGGGCACAATAATACAAAGCATTTTTTGTGCCCAATCAGGAGCCAGCATTCACTTGACCGTTTGGAAATGGTCCGGTGAGAATCGGTACCCAGGGGCTCTTCCACCTGTGCTTGAAAACTTTCGTCGCGCCT
Organism: Porites cylindrica; assembly: GCA_964035525.1. Classification (NCBI taxonomy): domain Eukaryota; kingdom Metazoa; phylum Cnidaria; class Anthozoa; order Scleractinia; family Poritidae; genus Porites; species Porites cylindrica. The sequence continues at coordinate 31,693,073 of OZ037777.1, read as the reverse complement.
TTTCTCCCGGCTCGACTGACTGCCCCTGGGTCTCCGAGGATGGTCGCAAGAGGGATTACAGTCCAAATTGGACGACATGAAGTTCCGTTACCAATTAATCACAATTTTAACAAAATTTGTGATGTATTAGGCTCTTTTTTAAAATCTGTAGAGAAAAAACTTTGTTGTTTTGATCTAAATTATTATTCATACCATGACCTTGAGCATGGTACTGGTTGCAATAACATTAAATAACATGTTTACATATGTACCTGTATTTTCCACTGTTGGAATGGGACCTACAGGGTTCACACTTTCAACATCATTTACACCAGCAGCATAATGTACACATTGACTTTCAACTTGGGAATAACATCCTGCAAAGAAAGAAAAGAACATTTAATACCTACCTAAATTAATGACGTTGTATGACGGAAAAAATAGAGTGGGATAGAAAGTGACAGGTACGGCTTTGAGCGCATGCTAACTTTCATCACCATTCACTTATAGGCAAATAGTAAATGGGTAATTCACCAATCAGAGCGCATGCTTTACTTTTGTTATGTTATAGCGGGGCTCCCGCGCGCGCGAAGCGCGCGTGGGACAGAGCCCCATACCCATGGAATATGGTCAACCTCTTTTCGTTTGGTTGTCACGTGATTGACCGAGCGTACGTACGTACGTACGTACGTACGTACGTACGTACGCGTCTACAGATTGTATGGGTGGGGTAGGGGAGACTATCAAAAGGAAGGGAGGGGTGTCTCAGGCGTGTCTTGGCAAGTCCACATCTTTAATATAGGACATTAACAATATGGTCAATTGACAGCTGTCCAAACAGGATAGCCACTGACCAGTATCCCATGACCATATCGCGGGCTCATGTGTCAACTCATCGAGGTGACGTGATTTATTTGGAAGCTGTCCGCTGACCAGTTAACTGTTTTACTAGATCGCGAACAACGTTCAATCCCATACTTTTACTAGTTTGGGAGCACAGGAAAACTGATAATGCACACATATTGGACATCAATGTTTTGATCAATTGACAGCTGTCAAAACAGAGTACCCGCTGACCAGTATCACTTGACCGTATCGCGGGCTCAGGTGTCGACCCGTCGAGGTCAAGTATTTTTTGAAGTTATCCGCTGACAAGTAAACTAGTTTTCAAGTGATCGCAGGCTCAAGTTCAATTTTTTTTCTTAATTCATATGAAATATGTTGTGTTTATGTGCTGCACAATTAAAATTTTGATTGCAAACTGACCTCGGACGTGAAAATTCAGCCAGCTGTTACAGGCAGGGAAGACAGTTGCTTTTGTTTTTTCTCACAATGGTCACGCGTTGGTCACGCTCTACGTCCAATTTTTATGCTCTGATTGGTCAAAATTTGACAGGTGAGTTCATGCGCAAAATTTATGCGGCATCTTGAATCTTGTTTACTTTAACAGCTGAAGCTGACAGAGTTTTGTGTCAACTTCTGATGTTTTTAACTGTCTTTTTTTCACTGGATGTACAAAATGAAATTCAGCTGCTATCAGGAGTCTTCTGTTACTCATGGCTAGTTTGTTTATTGGGTTTTTGGTTGAGAAAACGTCGCTTGTCAAAGTCGGAAATCCGATTTCGGATGGCATCGTTTTCGTTTTCACCTTGCTTGATGCGTAAGAGGATTGCAAAGTCTGAAGCGATACTGGCTTTACCTGATAACTTTCAGGGGCTGCATCTCGAATGGTAAGCCAGAGAAATTATTGTATTTCATGTTTGTTTTTTTGTATCTAATTTAATGAAGTGGAGCGTAGTTTATGCGGGAATTTAGTTTATGCGCGTTTGTAAGATTTGAGACAACGATCTCACCGAGTATCTGGTTTGATATAATCTTACAGAACTTTAAAAAGCCTTTAGACAGTTTCTCACCGCAAATAGAAAGAAAATGTTCCAAAGAATCTTTAGTTATAATTCTAGCCGGAAAAGAAAGCTTTGAGCGATTTTCTTGCCTCGAGTTCGTCTTTGAAAAAACAAACACCGGGAAGCTGGCTCAAAACATAAACTTCAGCAAACTTAAGCTTGAAGCTTGAAGATTCAGGATATTTAGGGACACTTTAATACTTGTCTTCCTGAATGAAAATTGTTGTCTCTGTTTATGTTTCACCGAATTATATTTCTTTTATTGATTGTTAGTAGTCTCTCTTGCAATTTTAATCGCTATGCCGATTGTTTTCAGTCGTTCAGTGAACATCGCTTGCAGGAGTTCTCAAAATGCCGCGCGTTAAACCATCAAATAAAAAATAAACATGATAAATTCTTTATTATCTTGGAGCGTAACTCTGTTAATGTTCATTCAAACACTCGCTACAGCTCGCACTACAAAAGTGAGAACCGGATGGCCGTATAGGTGATTTTGGAAAATTTTTTTAACAGTTTATGAATATTGAATGAGAGCAATTTGTATTGTGAAATACTGCTTTCTGTCCATGGTATAAAAGGTTGGTTTACACGCACCCAGATTTGTTGGCAAGATTTTGCAAAGTAAACTTGTCGAACGCCAAAACGTTGGCCTGGTTTTTTTTCTAAGCCTAATTGATCTACGGTGATCAATAGCCATTACGGCTCTTAAATGTGATAAAAGATGATTACCAGTTTTTGAGTGTACATATGAGGCTATCAACTCGATGTAAGATTTGGTTCACTCTTGGGCTGTTTGCAAATTATTTTTCTCTAAAATCAGGTAGCCTTTCCCTCAAAAGTCACATAAATGTGCTCTAAAGTTAACTGAATTGTGGAATTCGAATACAAGTTTATTGTTTAATTTAAATTATAAATTTACTAATGGGAGCCTCGCTTTTAGCCCTGGCTAAATCTATATATTAATATAACATAATAAAAACTTTCTATTCATCTCAATCAATGAAAGTAATTGAAACATCCATAAACATGTTAATAAGAAGCAGAAGGAAACATAACCTCCAAGTAGACATTCCTTTTTTGGGGGGAGAGGGGACATATAGAGATAATATGCAGAAGAGATGATCTCAGGCTAAAGAAAACAGGAAGACATAACTGTAAAACAGGAAGATTACATTCCCTAATCTGCATGTGAATTGTTCTGCCGCTGTTCAACTTGCAGAGAGCATTCCATCTCATGAGCAAATTGGAGGACTTTAGTAACAAGTTCTTCTGTTGCTTTAATATCTAGCAAATTTTTTTTCTAAAAGGGGAATATGGCATGATCTTCACCTTTAGTTTCCACAACTTGTCTAAAACGATACACAACATGTAGATGAATAATTACATGTAATACTTTCTTCTGTTATCACACTATCATTAGCTAATTAATATTATACTTTTTTATTTACTGGTGTCAATATGGCATCCCAACTATCCAACTGGCAATCACAATTGAATTTGCATAATAGTGCGCATGTTTACTACTTTACCGGTATTTTACAATAACAACTTCCACAATAGGGAAAAATAAAAGTTGATGTCCCGATTACTGACTGTCTCTGATATGCTCTGCTTGTTATATAATCCTATCTCGAAACTACTTAATCCGAGTGAAAGTAATTTTTTTCAGCAATGTGCTGTACTAATACAACATCATATATTATCCACATTCAAAAAGGGTATCCTTGAAAGTTATAAAAATCTTAGAGCCGTCTACTCCAGGTAAAGAGCAAATTTAAAATTCACTTGCAAGATCGGGAACTAAGCTAACACTACACTCTGTCTACTTTTCAGACCGATCAAACAATTCTTAATTAAACTTAAGCTCACCTGCACCATCAAATCCAAACTGCGCTGAGCCTCTTTCAACGGGCGCTCCTTGGACACACTGAACTGCAAAAACATTTACCAACAGTCACATTGCAAGAAAAAAAGCATCCAATTTTAACTGACAACTTATTAGTCCCCTAAAAATTGGCTTCATAAAAGTGAAATGAAACAAACTATAGTCCAAATGGCCATCCTGCCGGGAAAGACAAGGGATGCGAATCCACTCGAATGTACAAAAAACACCAACAATTTACACAAGTTTATCGGCTTACTCACGTGCGATTTCACAGTTGTATTGCAGAAATTAACTCAGGAATTACATGTATAATCGGTAAAAGCAGTGTTGGTTTTGGACAATATTGTCCAAGAGTACAAGCGCCATTTTGTATTTTCTCTCTCCCTCGTCCCCTCGAAGCTCAAGAGGAAGCCTGGCACGGGCTGGCATTTTGAACTGCACAGGTTTCGTAATCGCTTTTTCAACTGTTAAACGCTTAAATAAGCTCATTGTTATACTAACAACAACAAGGACAACAACAACATCTTTATACTCACCTTCTGCCAACACAGTCCGGTTATTTTGTCGCCGTTGTCTTCGCCTTTGTACCTCTCTTTCGCGTTGCTCATTGCTTCGTCTTTGCCTGTATAGTCTATTTCTCACTCTTTGCGCTTCTCGGCGTTCTTCGCTACAATTTTGTCTATTTTCAACAGCACGAAGTCTTTCCGCTTCTCGGCGTTCTTCGCTACAATTTTGTCTGTTTTCAACAGCACGGAGTCTTTCCGCTTCTCGGCGTTCTTGGCTACAATTTTGTCTATTTTCAACAGCACGGAGTCTTTCCGCTTCTCGGCGTTCTTGGCTACAATTTTGTCTATTTTCAACAGCACGGAGTCTTTCCGCTTCTCGGCGTTCTTCGCTACAATTTTCTCTGTTTTCCACAGCACGGAGTCTTTCCGCTTCTCGGCGTTCTTGGCTATAATTTTGTCTGTTTTCAACAGCACGGAGTCTTTCCGCTTCTCGGCGTTCTTCGCTACAATTTTGTCTGTTTTCAACAGCACGGAGTCTTTCCGCTTCTCGGCGTTCTTCGCTACAATTTTGTCTGTTTTCAACAGCACGAAGTCTTTCCGCTTCTCGGCGTTCTTCGTTAACATTTTGTCTGTTTTCTCGAGCCCGGACTCTTTCTGCTTGTCGGCGTTCTTCGCTATAATTTCGTCTCCTTTCTCTTTCCAGAGCGCGCCTTCTTTGGCGATCTTCTTCGCTCATTCTTCCCCAGTTAATTCTTGCTCTCTGCCGCTCTCTTTCCCGTTGCTCTTCACCTGAACCCTGTGTTCTGCAAATTATATTTTCTCTGCTATTGTTTGTTGACATAGCAATAGAAATTGTTTCGTTTATCCTTTAGTAAAACTTTAACAGTGTAGAGTAATAATATTGTGTCTCAAAAAGACAATAAACTGAAAATTTCTTTTTCAGTCGTCAACGCAATTTCCCGCCAAAAATACGCGGGCTACCAGAAATGGAGACTTGAGCCCGCGATGAAACAATTACTGGTCAGCGGACAGCTTCCAAATAAATCACGTCACCTCGATGAGTTCACATGAGCCCACAATATGGTCATGTGATACTGGTCAGTGGCTATCCCGTTTTGACAGCTGTCAATTGACCATATTGTTAATGTCCTATATTAAAGATGTGGACTTGCCAAGACACGCCTGAGACACCCATCCCTTCCTTTTGATAGTCTCCCCTACCCCACCCATACAATCTGTAGACGCGTACGTACGTACGTACGTACGTACGTACGTACGTACGCTCGGTCAGTCACGTGACAACCAAACGAAAAGAGGTTGACCATATTCCATGGGTATGGGGCTCTGTCCCACGCGCGCTTCGCGCGCGCGGGAGCCCCGCTATTAGAGAGTTTTATCAGACCATGCCAGGCGAAACATTATCAAAAAACATGGCTCCCAGGAGCTTCCGCTTTTAAACATTCTGAAACATGGACAGTGATGAGACGTCTAAACAATTGAGCCAGGAAAATCGTGCAAAAAGAGCAGTTTTATGTTTATTATATTTAAGCATAACAGTGGTGCGATTTGAGCACAAAATTGATATTTGTTGAGCATAAAACAAAACGAATTATCATAATAGTATGAGGCTTTGTATGTTCACGATAAACCGGAAAGCTCTTGCGCAGGCACGAAATCCCTATCATACCGTATAGGGATTCTGTTCACACATAGGAACGATGATTTCGGTGCAATTTCTGCAACGGAGCGAAGCTGCGCCGCGCCGATCTCTAGAATGGAGCTTCACTTATCGAATAGGTTCTGTGCCACACTTTAGTGCAGTAAAAACAGTTACTCAGACTGTATCAGAAGTGAATAAGTAGGAGCGAGGATTGGAATCCACTGAGACGGAAGTAAATATTCAAGAGTGAAGACTGGGATTTGGTTCACCAGACCCTCTCGGCCAACCACGGTGGCACGAGATGTGAGTTACAATTAACGAATTGTTCCCCTTGCTGATCATTATTGCCGGATAGCTTATCATGTCGGTAAAAAAAGCTATCCAGCATAGTGTCAACCTAGCCCGAAACATTCAGCACTGAATGTGGACAAACCTAGCAAAAAGAAAACGACTTCACAACAAGGCAACTGGTTTGTTCAAGTTAGTAGATTAAAAAGGTTGGTACACATGGATAAAGCCTGTGATCTAACTTGTTTAGAAAATAAGAGAAAATGTAAACAAAGATTCGCCTTTACGGTCGCCATGACGTCATGTGAATTCAATGGTTATACAATTTTTTTGAGTGGAGGTGGGGAGTTGCAATATGGTCTATGTGAAAATGGTGAATGAAAAAAAAATACCACACACATTGTTTTCATACAAAAGTTTATTTTAATCTCTTTCTCAGTCCAACATAATCATCAAGGAGACTACCCTCGACATACTCAGATGTCTCAAGCTCCCCTAATAAAATAAGTGCTCTAGAAAAATTCCAGGGTATATGTTTTAGAGAGTACGCGAAAAAAACTTAAAATTAATTTCGTCCTCCTTTTCGTCTTCGTCCTCGAATTTAAAGCTCTCTATCAAAATGGTAAACAACATTCCCTCTTTGTTGTGCTATTCCTGGTAATGTCATTTCGTATCAGCGTTGAACCTGACTTTAAATAACACCGTAATGTAACGTCGTTCAAAAGTGAACTGTACAATGTGGCAATGAACAGTCTCTTTGTTAAATATTGTTTAATCTAAAGGCAAAAACAATTCACACTTCATCCGAGCTGTCGGTTGGGTTTGGGTACTGGCATCTGGGGTATATCTGTGTTAGGAGACCCAAACCAAGTAACCTACTCTCTCCATATTATCACAACTTGTCAGTAAATATGACCATTTAGTTCAATGTTATAAAGCAGCTATTTTTTCGCGATGCTGCGATATTGTAAAAAAAAAATCTTTACATCGGATATTGACGATTTCTTCTGTGGCAGAGTAAGTCCTTTTTCATGACATCAAGGGAATGATGGCGACACGAGGTGGTCTCTGTAGTAACGCATCACAAAAGTTGTTTGGTCAGAATCTCGTACACCATTCGTCGTCTAAAGTAAGGCATGTGTCTCTGAAAAACACACAAAAAGAACATCAAAGGCAACTGTCAGGTTGAAGGAGCTCCGACCGTCACGATTGTATATATGTTGATTATAGTTTTCGTTGTATTCTCTTCATAAAATTTGTATTTTCAATTTATACCTGATCAAAATCGAAGTTTGCCCTTCTTGAAAGGTACTCGGCATACTGAAAAAGAACAAGCCATAGAGAAGCTTAGCTATTAATTACACACCTTTTTTTTCATTACCACCTATGAAAAAGCAAACAATCAAAATACGACAAAATAACGCCCAGAAACTTTTTTTACAAGGAAGAGCAAGTAGCTAAGGAGGAACAACAGAGGTCATTACTTTTATAGATAATGACCTTCTGTCCTCTTCAAAGAAGAAAATAATGACCTGCTGGTTCTAAAACAGTGGGAAAACTTGTTCAATCAGGTACTGCCTTAGCTCTCGGTCATCTAAAAAAAGGAAAACCTCGTGCCGATTGATCGTCATTTTTTAAGACAGCTTCGGACCCCTAACGTAAGCCTATCTTAAGTATTTCATCCAAAGGGTAGAAAGTTAAAAATTACATGTATGCGACTCGAAGTTTTATTCCAGCAGTTAGAAGTCACAGTCATGATCATGTGTGTTGCTAACGCGTTTTGTTTGATACAAAAAGCTCTCGTAAGCGGACACCCTCGAGACGCGAAAAAGGTGTTTGTAACTGGAGCTGGCCGCTTACGGGAACTTAAAAATACAGAGTTTGTATGAGAGTAGAGAAAAACGGGGTTTTGTGAAGGCGGCCGTAAGTAGAGCTGTCCGCTTACGAGAGTGTCCTTTAGGAGAGCTTCCAGTTTCATTAAATTCTGTTAGTATTCTCAGAGCCATACCTTGCAGGCGAAAACTCCACAGTCACATCCGTTTAGCTGCTCAGGTATATCCTGTTACACGGCAAAAGAGAAAAAGAAGAAAAATATATGTATAAATATAATTAGCGGTGCCATATTGGTATAGTGAAGTGCTGCACCATGTAGAAACCTTCAACTATAAGGCCTCGTTAAAAAAAATCGCATTTCACATGTGCCGAATCTGATGCAAATGAGCATGAACAATAGATTTGACCCATTATGCATTAAATTTGGAGCGAGAACGAATAACCTTAACCCCGCATACAGCGTAACCTCGGGGATAAGAACCGAAGGCCAAATTTGTGAGTAGCGAGTGCTCACATCACTGCACCACCCAAGAGAGCATCGTCGCTAGTCTAGTGGCTGCATAATGGAAGCAGGTACAAGGCAAACACAATGACTCAGTAGCAAACACCACACAAATGAACAACCAACTTAACGTACTAAATGTCACTTCTAAAACAACAAGAATCGAAACAAGTAACAAATTATGAACGTAGTGTTTTCGGGTTTCTCCTCACTCTTTAATTAGTGTTGTGAACAAGATAGAAATGTAGTTTCTTTACCAAGAGAACTTTATAAGTGTTCGCGCGTTCTAAGTCCAGTTGGAATTTGGAAGCAAAGGGGTACACATGGGCAAAGGGGAAAGACCAGAGTACCCGAAGAATACACTTAGTTTCAGAGTTCAGGTGCAGATACCTTCGGAGATGCCGTCTTCCATCCGTTGAAATCAAAAGGCACTTTCTTCTTGTCCACTGATTCATCGTTTAGGTAAGATCTGTCAGTTAAGTATAGTAAAAAAGAACGTCAGGCGAGGAGGCTTTTTTATAGTTAACTGTTCACAACCTTACTGTATACTATTATCTAGAAGAAAACTAACAACACACATGTATGCGAGGTAACGTACATCCTTGTTCTAGCTCACAAGGGATTTTCTTGCCCAAACGCGCCCAATCATAAAATAATTAAACAACACCTTTGCAAACAAAAACCAAATCAATCACAGACACGGACGATTCAGACTTTAATAGTTAAATCCTAATCCTTCGTTCGTGATCTAGAACACTAATTAATTGGCAGACACTACTTACCAGGTTGAACAATCAGTTATTAAACGAGTGCTAAACGGAGGGTTACCGGAAAGGTCGCGAGCGAGAAGTCACGCGAGAGCAACACGCGAAAGGACACGCGAGAGCGAGGGGCTCGCCATATATGGAGAGCTTGCTTCCAGGCTACAAGGAGCTCAGTTCAGGTAAACCTCAAAACGCGTTCGACCCGTTTATAAATGACGGTTAGCCAACACTATCAAAAACACTAACAGTCTCTCACCTAAGTGCTGATAAACACTGATTGTTGGAACCTTTCAGTGAGTCGTAATATGATATACACTTTTTCCGGAAATCAACTGCCTGCGATAGACAACAAAAAAACACTAAAAAAAATGACAAAGTGTGCTGAGGTGATGGGGGAGGAGGGGGGGGGGGGGGGGGGGGTGGTGTTCACCTTGGTCGTACGAGAGAAATTTGCAGAAGGCAAGCAAAGGCTTCTGGCTTTGTTATTTTCAATGTTTAAATTGTTCCAATGCGCTGTAAATTTCCCAACCCTTTTAACAGATTACTTCAAAGTTCCAAGTGTTAAGCGTTATAGTTGGCACCATTTGCTTACCTTATTTTACACGGGAGGAAAACGTTTTTCAACGAAAAAGAACTTCATTAATTCGCGAAACACTAAAACATAGCTATTTCATATACCCTTGACCAACCATGTTTCGACTTTTCAAAGGAAAGAGGCACGACTAAATAGACTCGATGAAAAGAATAAATTCAATTTTCAAAAAATTGCCTCACAACGAATTAGCTAAAAACTTTCGGGTGTTGCTAACAAGAGTTAAAGTTAAGGCTGGTTTTCACAAGCGACGGAGTCGGAGTCGGAGTCGTAACCAGAAGCGTCGCACTTTACGGTCTAGTGAAAACTGCGTTCTGATTTCGCTTACGTCTGCGTTGCTTACGATGTAGTGAAAACTAGGTTGCCGGAGTCGCAAGCAGAAGCAGAACTAAACCAAACCCAAAACGCGGGAACGTGCATTTTGATTGGTTTCTCCCTCTGCTTCTGCTTCCGACTCTGATAATCTGGGTTTTCACTGGACCGTAAACGATGGAGTCGTAAGCGGAGTTGGAAGAAAATGGAAACGTTCTGATTCTTCCGTCTCCCGAGTCTGTCGTGCTTATGACTCTGCTTACGACTCCGATTTTAGATTTTCAAAAGGTCGTAAGCGGTCCTACGACTCCGCTAACGATTCCGACTCCGACTCTGATCTGTCGCTAGTGAAAACCAGCCTTTAAAGATCTTGAAAAGAATCTAACAAAATTCACCCATTACACCTGTAAAATTTGTATAGGTAATAGCATGATTTGTAGTGATATTTGGCATAAATACCACGAGTGATATTTCGAAATTGTTATACGTAATTTCACGAGCGGTTAGGCGAGTGAAATTTGAGACAATTTTGAAATATCACGAGTGGTATTTATGCCAAATATCACGTACAAATCATGCTATTATTTGTTTATACTACTGCCCACAAAAGGTTTGTAATTTTCACACGTAGGTATTTCAAATTAAGCTGAAATACCACTGCTCTAAGCCAATCAAATTGCAGAAATTTCCCATGTAGTAGTATAACAAAGATAACACTAAAACAATTGAGCAAAAAACACAATTCGCGTAATACTGTTAGTCTACTAAAACCAACAGTGAACTCAGTAAAAGCGCTGCTAAAAAGGTTGAAGTCCATAACTTATGAGTGATACCGCAAACTGCCACCTTTTAGTCTAGGACCCGGTTCCTTAAAGGCAGAATAATGCTAATCCAGGGGTAAAATCATGTTCCACTACCTTCCTATGTATTGCTTATTAAAGTAACATTTTCTGTTTTTATAACTGTAACTCAGAGTAAAAGCTTTACAGTAATTTTGTAAGCTTAAATTGCATTTCATTAGACAAGAAAAGCTTGCTTAAAATTTGGCGTAATCTTGGGTTAAACGTAACCATCCTTTGAGGAACTGGGCTCTGCAGCGCTTATACAGCTTCATAAGGGGTTTTTACGGGAATAGAGAAAAAAAAACCGGTTCGAAACAAGCTATACAAATGCTGATCAAAATACGTTTTGTATTTACTGGGTTTTTTAAATACGGCTAAAAGAAAGGTCATAATAAAATGAATCCACTTCAATATATTTGGAGGGGGGCTTTCAATCGGATGTAATTTTAAGTTTACATGTCGATGGGCCAATAAATGTGGGGGGGAGCTTATAAGCCAGTGGTGGATCCATAGGAGGAGCCCGGGGGCCCGCTCGCCCCCCCCCCCCCCCCCCCCCCCATCTGAAGATCTGGATCCGCCACTGTAAGGGCAGTTTCAATCCCCGGGGGAGGAAACGTAAAGTGAGTTCTCACCGCTAAACACCAATGCATTCCTAAATGAACAGGAACAAGGACTAAATCCATAGCAAATATATCAACCTGGAAATAAAATAGATAGATAAATAAATCAGTTATAACCGTAGGACAGGAAGTACTAACTACAAATAATTCAGCCTGTTCTCGTGAGACATGTATAATCGTGACAAATCTATTTATTTGCCAATCCCGAGTCCCGTTAACGTTTTCTCGAATCCCGCATGTATTTTGGTCAAATCCTAGCTCCCGGGAATACCCTTTCAGGATCTGCCGACCCGTGGCAACCACAGAGTAGCACTTCACTGCTGGAATTCGCATTACCTTCTTTGTCCAACGCCTAAGACTTGCATAGCCAGACTTGATGAGTTTGGGATAAAAGAACGAATTGAACGCATGCACTTTAACTTTGCCTTGCTGGTTACTTCTTTCCACTAACAGGTTGAAGTAGAAGTTGATGACCTATAAAACAAGGAAGAAAATTATTTCAGGAAATAAAGCTTTTAGAGTACAATAATTGTCGTCGACTTAAATAAATGCATACACAATAAATACCATAAAGCTCCAGGCTTTCTCCACACAGTTACGTGAAAAGTTAAATACGATGATTTGTTTCGCGGTTTAATTTCAAAACATACCTCGTCGTTGAGCCAGTTTAGATTACCAAGTGTAGCGATATCACTGCGTTTAAGAGTGACTCGGAAACCTTCCACAAGTGGATCATCAGGGTAGCCTGGGGCCAAGGCGGCGTCCACCTGATCAAAACAAATAAAAGTTGTCTTGAGCCATGTCTGATTCCACCGTGTCGCCCCTAGCAACAACTTTCCCTTGGATGGGTGTTTACAACCGAACGAGGAAATGTTGTTAAGGGGTTTCGTTTCAGGCCGGATGCCGAACGCAACGTGCCATTATTTGACGTGTAAAGTTTGAAAATCGCTTCTTTTTGTTCTTTTATTAATCAAAGATAGATTTTACCCCTTCTATAAGAAAACGAAAACCTGCAATCCGACAATTATAATTGTCAAATCAAATATTTCATTTTTGGAGAGGATTTTTAATGTCTTAAAAGACCTTTCCGGATAATGAATTCCGGTCCAGGGAACGCAAGAAATTGCATTTTAGAGAGTCCAATTTTAAAAATTTCCCTCGTGATTATGTTCCCAGACCCCGCTCGAAGTTCGTGCATCAACGTTCGCGCCTGAGACACAAACGGTGCAGGTTCGCCAGCTGAATCTCTGAATCCGGTACTTCCAAATGCTACCGACAACCCCTTATTCTGATAACATTAATTGGGAGCCGATTATCGTCTGTAACCGATCATTCAAAATGTAGATAAATAGTTCAATGTCTCCTTCTGTGGTGTTAAACGCCAATCATAACAGTAAAACCTGTTCACAGTCTGATCCAATAAAAGTCAGTGAGCTTTGAACCGTAGAGAGCTAACGCCCCACTTCTAAAACTTACACTATAATGATAAACCAGATTTACCTTTCGATCCATGTCAGGCGTGAGCACCACGAACGACTCTGTTATTTCCTCGGCTTCTTCTTCTGTCTGTTATAAAGAACAAAAATAATTTTCAGCATCCTCCTGAACAATCCAAACAATTCCTACTGATGTGAAAGGCCCTTTTTCTGTACATTGGTTGACGTGTTTAATCCCAGAATTAGTGGAATCGGGCACTCGGGCCCAATAAACAGTTAGGGGGAATCAACAGTACTGTATGTCAAGGTGACAGATAATGGAAGGGTCTCTTACAGTCTTCACTTCTTACCAAAATAAAACATGACTTCAGCAGCATGCAGCAAAATGACATTGTACCGAAACGTGTTTGTGCCCAGATAAATGTTGCAGCGTAAATACATGTATGAGATAACGGAGATAAACGCAAGATTCAGCTCAGAGAATGAATGTACAATGCAGAGGTGTATCACGTGACTGTTAGACAAGTAGCCTTGGGAGAAGGGATCATTGTACATTTCTGAGAAACTGCCCACCTACCCCTCCCCTAAGCCAACATTAACATTACTTCTCACTTAGCGGAAAATGTTGGCTTAGGGGACGGGTAGGTGGGCAGTTCTCCAGTAACAACCGGAAATGCGTCTGTGGTCGCAAGCTAGATATCAAAGGGCAGAATACCTCTTCTTCATCTTCAAAGTCCCATCCTTTCTTCAATCTCTGCTGAATTCTATCCTTGAGGGCTTGTGTTTCCTCATCTCGCTGTTATAAGCAGGTAAAGAAATGACGATATAAAAGTGTTAGTCTCAAAGATGGCCGTTTTTTCTAACTTTGAGGGTCCCAAAACACACTTCTGAGTTACACTAAATAACAGTTGGACAACTATAAAATCACATCTTGTGGCGGCAATTATGAAACTGTTTTAGAAAAAGAACACAAAAATCTAGCTTTATGGAGTGAGTCGATAAAGTAATTTTGCCATCATGAAGCGATTTTGAGCTGACATTTCAAGTGCTAGCCCTTTGTCAGAGCGAGAAACTGGCATCTCCTTTCAGTTTCTTTTTAAGCCAAGGCTTAACAAGTTCGTTCGCGCGCAAAAAGGCAGTCCTGACCTTAACCCTAACACAATTACAATAAGAGCTGGGAGCATTCTAAGGAAATAATGAAAAAATAACGGCCAAGGAGAGGCGAAGGTCACCTTTTAAAACTACAGTACAGTTACGCAGGCGAGGGTAAAGAGGGCTTCCACCCTGTGAAAACACAGTGGTAAGGTGAAATACGATGAAATAAGTTTAGCACCTCGAGTTAACAAACTCACCTTTTGTTTTATTGCCTTTAGCTTTCTTTCTTCACGAGAAATTTCCCGCTGCCTTGACAAATTGTCATCTGACAAAACATCTCTCCTGTGAACAATACAATAACAGATGACACGGTTGCTAACATGTATAATAAGGTAAAGCTTCTCAAATTCATTTGACTTCGCCTACATTGTGTATGCATGATTAGAAAGTTGAAATGTTTGCAAAATAGTTAATAGAGAGTTTAAGATTCACGTATACGGCAAACGGCAAACGGCAAACGGCAGATTTAAGTTGAGAAATTCTCAAAATTGAAATGAGCACATAAAAACTGCTCAAAACAATTCTTATAGATAAAAAAATTGCGAAGCTACTAATTTACGTGTAGAAATAATGAACAATAAACGACAAGTACATATGAGAGACGTGGTCATGTGGTACAAATTCGCGTTTGCCGTTTGACGTAAACGTGATGCTTAATCTCTGTAATGAAGACCGATTAATAAAGTTGCTTGTTCACAAAGTACATGTATGTAGATTTTCTTGCCGGGCAAGTAGCTTTTAACGCTTACTTGTCCAATGGACAAGGGTCCAAGCAAGTTTTTTCCAACAAAATCATTAAATAAAACGCGCAAGAAGTGGCCTTAGGCAAGAAGACTGAGAGAGATGCTTGCCCAAAGGACAAGCTGGAATTCCATTTTGTTTTTTTTTTAGCCCTGGAGGAGTTTGATCCTCTATGTATTATCTCTTAAAATCTCTCCATTCCTTAAACTGAACATTATACTTACCATTTTTGAGTCCAGGCCTCATCAAACGGACTCTGTACAGCGGATTTGTCAAGTGTTCTGAGAGAAAAATAAAAATAAAGATCATACTCAAGACACAATAAATAAATCAAAACTTTGCAGAGAAAGGACTTCTATCCAGTTCACAATTGCACTATGAGTTTAAAACAGTTTAGAGGTTTTTCTGTCCACCACAAGTGTGCAGGCAGTGAGAAACTGTGTTTGATTCATTAATAATAAATTACATATTTCCCAGATTGATATCCATATATTCCCTTAAAGAATTAGTTGAGAGAAATATTCTGATGAAATATCGACACATTTTGTTCTGGTGATCATGTTATAAATTCTTATAACCTTTTGTTGTAATTCCATATTGATAGTTGTTGGGAGAAAATTGATGTTCGCCACTCTTGAAACCTACAGACATGAGCATTATTGAGCCCAAAACTTTTATTCCTAAAACATTTCATAAACAAGCGACATCCATTAAATAATACACTAATGATATCCCCATGGGTGTTGGCTTAGCATCACTCCCTTTTTTAAAGCCACAATTCCTTACCTTGATCTAAGATTGCTGTGTGGAGTCGAGGTATCTCTTGCACCTGCAATAAATTGAACCCAAGAAGACAGTCAGACTCAATACTTTGAAGAGTACAAGGGATAAATTAATGAGTAATTCCAGTTGAATGTGCAAATTCACTTTGCAATAATAATATTATTTCTTTTTTTAACGTAGCAATAAACTGTGTGGCACTTTCTTAAAGGGAACCTCCACTCTTACTACAGAATAAGTTTAAATCGAATAAAATTATGTTGATAAACAAGTTTGTTCGAAATTTGTCTTTAAAAAAGTGTTTATATCAGGAAAAGTGAATTTTAAAATCACTTATTTTCACTTTCAAATTTCGCGGGCGCCGCCATCTTGAATAATTGTGACGTGTTACGGTTGCTCTATTGTTCTGACACAAAGAGCTTTTGTTTAATAACAATAGGGCAACCATTACACGTCACAATTATTCAAGATGGCGACGCCCGTAAAATTTGAAAACAAAAATAGGCGAATCTAAAAGTTATTTCTTTCGGATACAAACGCTTTCTTTAAAAATATTTTAGATTGACTTGACTGTAACAGTTATTTTCTGTGATTTAAAGTTATCTTTTTGTTGAAGTGGAGGTTCCCTTTAACACTGTGTACAAATAATCTTTGACAACGAGTACATACTCAACAACACTGCTTCATGACAAGACTATTCAGCCTAAGAAAGTGTCTCTATATTATTATTATTCATTATTTATTTATTTATTCATTTATTATCTTTTTTACTGGGGGGGAGGTGGCTATATTAATATACAAGCCGTCTAAATACATGTACATGTAGATGACGAGGGCACAAATTCTCCAAACTGATCTCAATACATTTCCTTTATTGAGAGTGATTGGAGAACTTGACAAAATATCTGCATGTAAGCATCTTCCCTTTCATGACCATTTTTATAACTCTCACAACATTCTCTCTTTATGTTGCATTGACATTGCTAGGAGAGAATAGATGTTGGTCACTCATGACCCTGAGGGTTTAAGACCTAAACCATATGTTCCACACTGCCTGGAAACCTTTGCTGATTCATTTTTTGATGAATTCGTTTTTGTGATAGGTGTATATGAAATAAATTAGGCTTCTCTTTTAATTTTCAGGCTTCTTACATAATTGCATTAATTGTGTTCACAACTGCAAGGATCCTTCTTCATTTTGATTTCATTTCCGCAGTTCTCTATGATTTATTGTTTTCATATAGTTACATCTATCACATTCATCTCTTTCACAGGAACATATGAACACAAATAATTGACCAGCTCCCAACATCAATGGCTTCATAGCTCTCAGTTGGTTAGAGCATCACACCAGTATAGCGAGGCCACGGGTTCAAACTCCGTTGATGTCCTGAATTTTTTTCAGGCTTCCTTATACGTAACTGCATAAATTGTGTTCACAACTGTGAGGATCATTCTTCATTTGCTTTCATTTGAATTCTTTTTTGTCTCAACTGCTAGTGAAACAATATGGACACAAGCATCACAAGTGTACTCACCCGGCCTGGAATATAAACTAACATCAGGAGATGGCTTGTGTGACCTATTAGCAGTTTTCCTCGGTGACGCCATGACTCGCAGCCTTGTAGGTGACTGAGGAGGGGAGGCTGGAGCAGTGAATGATACAGGGGGTGGTAATAATCTTGATCTTGGTGATAAAATACTGCCATCACCCGATCTACCACAGAGGAGAGAAAAATTGTGAATTTCACTACTGAGTTTGAGACAAGGGCACCAAGGCTACAATTTCCGTGTACATTGTCTTTACGACTGTCTATGGGTGTGGACAGGCACAATGAATTTAAATCAAATCAAAAATTACAAAATTGGCCATGACTTAGAAAAAAACTCAAATGACTATCACCTATGATTATTTTTGTTCTGACATTAAAATCTCTGTCCTTTTAATAATCCTTGTCAAATAAAATGGTGGGAAAGTTAATGGGGATGATGTCAACTGATAATTAAATAATAAATGAATCAATTTTGCTTAGACTGGTAGTGAAATGTCTATAGTAAAAGATCTTAAATGCTTTAATCTGCAATCAAGATTCACACAGAACAGAAATCAAAGCCCCAAGAAATAAAAGAGGATGCCCCTTGGGAGATGGTCTAGGTGAAAATGAAAAAAGAACAAAAAAGTTTCACATTCTCAAGAACCAAATTAGCTGGTGACAAGGTAAAATACGTGGTCTCAGACCCCTGTCGTCAGCCCTCACTTGTTAACAGCAAACAAACAATAATAACTTAATGACCTGATGTTAGAATTTTGTTTACCTTGCATGAGATCTTGTCTTGGTAAGAAAATCAGTTTGAACTTCTAGTGGGTGCTCATATGTTGTATTCCATGACTGTTCTGTTTGATCTGGTGTCTGCAGAGTGGTAAACTGGGCCACCAGCTGCTTGTATCTGTCTCGCTCATCTAAGCGAACAACCTGTTTAACGAAGAAACAGTTCCTCGTTTAAAGAAGATGACAGTACCTGATCACATCACCATTCTGGTTGGTCTTTGTTGGACATAAAATATCACATTGGCTTTTACAGTGTAATCTTGTTTATATATACATGTAATTTTATTACTATGCCAACCTTCAGCAACAAAAGGCTACTCTGTTTGATATGTCCGGTTGGTTCTGTGTTCAGTTGTAACTTTGAGAACTACAATCTGTAGCTGCACTGAAAAATTATATATTATTATAATAGTAATCAGCGCAAAAAGAAAGTCATGACTGACAGCCCAGGGCTAGTCAATGTTGCCTTAAGGCTAGTGAATTCTGTTCTATTGCAAGTGAAGTTTTTTAGGGAGGGGGGGGGGGGAATTCAAATTGCAGAGGAACTGTTATAAATTCTGCTTGTCATTTTTAAGGCTAGGAAATGCTACCTACATGTTTGCCCAAAGGACCAGCTGTAAAACTGACTTTCTTTGGACCCTGTTAATATTTAATGCTAATGCATAAAAACATGGCTGCTAAGGTGATACAAAAATAAAAATTAAATAATAATCATTATAATACCCTCTCTGCTGTGCTGATAAATCTGCTTCTGTCAGCAGGTGATTTCTTTCCTGTGGTTGGACGGGTTTGTCCTCTTGCTCGAGATGGTGATCTGCTGGTCTGAGGTGATCCCTGAGAATTCTTTGATGCCGATGGCGACTCCCTTCTACTTTGAGAGGGCTTGTGGGATTTGCTTTGTGGAATGTCTCTATATTTTGATGCTGTAGGAAAAACAGTAACACATAGCATGTGTAAATAGAGTGAGGACATAAAACACAGAACATGAAATTAATTGTAATGACCTTCTAGTCAAACCATGTTAACACAGACACTGAGAGTGTCAACTGAAGGTTTTTATCATAAAAAAAAGGTTATTACAAAACACAGTTGACAATAACATAGGTGCTCATATTAGCGAGGTTAACTTGTTATAAGAATTTGTTGATTGGACAAGAAACAAGTGTACGTTGTCTGCATTAACGGGTGTCCGTATCAAGCAGGTTGAATTTAGAGAAAATGTACGGGTTTTCCCCACAGACAAAGCAAACTGTCCGTAATAATGAGGTGACAGTATTAAGCAGGTGTCTGTAAAGCAGGGTTCGACTGTATTCTGTTATACTGACAAAAAAATTCACAACAGATTTTGTCTAAAATCTGTGGCTTCTAATACATGTACACTGTGAGCACTTGTTAGTGTCTTTACACGGATGAAAATGAAATGAAAATGATTCTGATCTTTATTAAAATCTGTGTTGATTAGTGGTAAAATAGTTCAGTATAAAATAGATGATCTACATAACACTTTATATGGGTAATTTTTTGAAAATTCGATTTAATGTTTGAAAAGCATAAATTATAAGTTTAAGCTCTTAACTGGGGTTAATGAGCCCTAAGGGAGTACTAGTCCTTTCCACACTTGTCCCTAGTGTTCTCTACTCTCCTCACCCTTGCAATCAAGGCTTGTGCAGTAGTCAATAGCTCATTGTTTAGCTCAAAGTACTTTTACTTTTACAATGTTAAAATGGTTGCCAAAGCTTCCAGCAATTTTCCACAATATCAGATGATTCTCACCTGTCTCGCCTTATGTAAACCCCTCATACCATTAGTCAGCCACATTTCAGCTTTGTTCTTCAAGCAAGTGCCTACTCGCACTCTTTAAGATTGTATTTTTCCCACCCTCCCACCCGACTGGAAGCTTCGTCTTCTCTAATCGTTATGGCTGTGCTTTGTCCTGCAAATGTTTACGTTATACTATTTCATTGTATTCTATTTTAGTTTGGTTATTTTATCTCATAGTTTGTTACATTATACTACTCATTATGTTGCCACGGTTTATATTTATATCAAAAATAGCTCGATATCAAAAAACTACATCATGGGTGTTTCTACATTTTACATTTCTTACTTACTTATTGGTGACAGGGAAGTGCGCCCTGGGCTGTACTTTACCCCACAGTATGTGGGATAGCCCTCCTTGGCAATAGGTCCGGATTGCTTACTCCAAGATGGTACAACTCACCATCTGACCTATTCTCCTTCCAGAAGGGCACCCCTCTTCTGGTCCACCCTATGTTACACTCTAATGTAGGGTTGCCTCTAGAGACACCGCTACTCTAGGGGGTCCTCCTAGGGACACCGCTACCCTAGGGGGCATAGGCTCTGCCTTCCCTGCCACCCAAATTTTGCCAAATTATAGTGATTAATACAATATAATTAAATAACAAAATGAATAGATGAATGGAGAATCTGTGTTCTTCCTTCTTTAGCTTCACAAGCCTTGCAGGGGTGGGGGGAGGAGTAATCATGGTTACCCTCAGTTGTCCATGCCCCTCTCCTCGGCATGCAAATATTTCCTGCGACTCTCCCCTTTTCACGTCACTGACCCTTAGGGACTCATTAATTATACATTACACAGTCTAACAAATGATTGTACCTGTACATCATTTTACTGAAACATATACTTACGGTCATAAATTCTACCAGAATTTTCTGTCGCACCTCTACTTGGCTGCTTTGGAGCTGCCCATGCTTTGCGGGTTGATCTTGCTGCTGCAGAGGCCTCTCGCCCGTTTTCCTTAATCAGTGGTTTTCTTGTTAAACCTGACTGTCCTTGATAAGACCATCCACTGGATAAGGAGCCCTGAAAAAACAAAACACAATCATCCATAAGCACAGCCTTGTTTCCAAGCCAACTCCCACTACCATAAGCTCTAGCTTATATGCCCCCTCACTTATAAGCCCCCCTCCCCCCCCACCATCTTCAGTTATAGGCCCAAAGAAAAAATACTACCAATTACAAGCCCCTTTCCCCGCCCCCCCAGGTATAAGCCCCCCTTTAATTCTGTTACAAGCCTATTAAAATGAATTTGACATTTATTTTGACATATGGAAGCTTTATTAAAAATCAGTACTACTATAGATGATTTTTTAGTGCTTTTAAATTTCACAGTGCCTTTTCGATTCCAGTTAAATACACGTAAGCCACGAAGCCCCCCTAAAACCCCCAAGTCACAAAGACATATAAGCCCAGGTCTTATAAGTCGCAGTTTACGGTACATGTATTTGAGTGAGATGTGTGAGATCATAAACTTCCAACTCATTATCTTTTATTGAATGAAAACATCTAACAGTTTGACTTGGGAAAAAATGATGAAAACGAAAGATTTAAATACTAAAGTTTCACAAAAGTACAACAAATGGAAAGAAGACACAAAAGATAGAAGAAAGCGTACTTGATCATCATGTAGCTAAGAAAACTTACAGAAATTTCCCCATGGTAGAAAAGCCGGATAATCGCAAAAGACAATAGTTTGAAATCCACTGAAGAACAAACATGCTCTAAACTCTTGCCTCGTTGACTAGAATAAACTGTCTGCCCCTAATTTGTGCTGCTAAATTGCTACTAATGCATGCCGTGAAAACAGATATACTCCTTAGGGTGTAACGAATAAATGAATAATAATAATTACACTGTAACAAGAGGCCGAGACGGCTTGGAACGAAATGAATTAGCAAAAGGCATTCCAAGTGGATTCTTCCAAAGTGACATTACATCTGACCTTACCAAGGATGACTGGCAACAAGGCCAAGATGAGCAGCAAGCAACAGTATCCCCTCCAACAGACAAAACAAATAATAAAATAGAAAACAAGGAAAACATCTTGCTGACTTAGAGCCAAGAAAATTTACACAAGAGGAAACATACATGTACATGCACATGTATATTATGAGTGAAATAAGGTAATTTTTCTTAGTGACTCTTGAACTAGCATGCTGTAAGATCCTTCCTTTGATTCACAAGTGTACATGTACAATCTACAGTTGCGCATGTATGATGGCACATGTATCTACTGATAAGTTAGAGTTACCACATAACTTTTCTTTATTGCAGCTACATGTACAGGCAAATGGCATTTCAGATAATAGCGCAGTAAGTTAGCAACATATGACATTTATGTTTGTTATAGTTACTCACACTAGCAAGCCTGGTGTTTGTAGAACTATGAAATTTTTCCATCTCTTCCTCAGCATCCCCCAAATCTCTGCTCAGGGAAGATGGATTGTCATCATCCGTCTCCCCTTGCACTACATAGTTCCAAAAGTATCTGCCAGACCAGTTCTTCACCCTTCTAATAAAATCTGTGAAGCTTTGGATGGGGGTGCTACTGGTTCTTGTGCATGCAGCTGGATAAACAAGCAAATTAATCAGAAACAAATACACTTATAATTATTACATTTATAATCAACTTCAACTTCAAATCAACTTCAACTTTATTTCACAAGACTATTGGTTACAATAGACTGGCCCGCAAAATAGCAATTGCTAATCTAGGCGGACCAGTTAAAAGAAAAATAAATTGAAAGGAAAAGGAAGGAAAACTACAATTTTAAGTTACAATAAATAATATTCTATCACAGTTTTATTTTAATTACATTAAATCTGAACAAGCAAACAAACAAATACTTTAATACAGAAATCACTAAACTATTAATCGAACTTTTTCAACTATTAAGGGCGTCTCCATATAGTCATCTTCTCTTTTTAAGATATCCGAAAGCAATCTGTGAAGTACTTTCCTAAATTTCTTTTTAGGAAGATCTCTAATATGACAAGGCATCTCATTCCAAAGTTTTACACCAAAGCGAGACAAGGAGTTTTTGTGTATTTCCAGCTTTGAGCTTTTGACGTGAAAGTTACCTGAACTAGATGATCTTGTATAGTATGAATGAATTGTTGAGGTTTTTTCAAATAAATTGAGCAGATTTGTTGGCGAATTGTTGTTGTTAATATCGTGCATTAGATTAGCCACAGTTTCATAATACATAAATGACACTGGTAATATGTCAGCGTCGATAAATAGAGGAATTGCGTGTTCACGTATATCCGTAAAATACATCATGCGAAGCACTTTCTTCTGGAGAATTAAAATTTTATTGAGGGACGTTTTGGATGACTGACCCCAGGCAGCAAGACCATAGTTTAGGTGAGGGTGGATTAATGTTTGGTAAATATATAACAGTATATGACAGGGTATGGAGTGCCGAAGTTTTGAAATTAGTCCAATGGTTTTACTGATTTTTGCCGTAATGGCGTCAATGTGATATTTCCAAGTAAGATTTCTATCAATCAACACACCAAGATATTTAATACAATTTTTGGACTCTAGAGTTACATTTCCATTTTTTTCGTTATCGAACATGTAGAGGCTTGGTTGGTAAGTGACTTTTTTTTGATAAGGATGAAAGATTACAAAGTTAGTTTTTGTAGTATTGAGAGTTAACTTATTGGATGTTAACCATTCGTGGAGGTTTTGTAATTCGATATTTACTATATTTTCTAGGGACTTTAAGTTTTTATCAGCATAAAGGATATTAGTATCATCTGCGAAGAGAGAAAACTTAAGTTTATTGGAGCATTGATGTATGTCATTAACATACAATAAAAAAAGCAACGGGCCGAGCACAGATCCTTGGGGAATGCCATGACTTACGTTGGCTTTGTTTGAAATGTATGGTCCGATTTAGGTATTTTTTAGGTATTTTTATTTATTTGCCACACAATTACATTACTTAAAGATGCCAAAAGAAAAAAAAAAAAAATGTAGGAAGAGATGGCGAGGAGGCCTAAAAGAAACTATAGAGCTTATGTTAATTAGGCCTCCTCAATTACAATTTTTCGAAGATGGCATAAAAATTACGACGACGGGTACAGTATAATATCAGGTGAAAAATTAAACTAATCAATATTACGGAAGTTTACATGTACAAATGTTGAATATTAAAAGGCTTTTTCCCAAGATTTTTGTTGAAGTATACTAATAATTATTACAAATAAATGCCTTAAGTGCTCTTTTAAAGGAGAAAGGTGAGGAAGCGTTGATGATGTTGGTGTTTAAGGTGTTGTAAAATTTAGGTCCTTGATAAAAAACGGAAAATTGCTTGGTTCGAGTACAACAGAAAGGCAGACGAAATTTACACGAGTTTCTTGTATTATACGAATGAATTTGACTTTGTAAGGTAAATTTACAATGAAATTTTAAAGGTAGAGTATGGTTTTGATAGGAGTACATGAATAAGCCTAGTTGTATTAAGTATATATCATGAAATTTTAAGATACCAAGATTTTGAAAGATTGGATCAGTATGTGCATCGAAAGTGGTTTTAGCTATAGTTCTGATCACTCGTTTCTGTAAAATCTCAAGACGAATAAGGTTAGTTCTGTAAGTAGAGGCCCAAACTAAGTTGCAGTAAAAAAGGTATGGATAGACTAGAGAAAAATATAGTGTTCGTAAGGTTTTCGTGGATAAATAGAAACTGGATTTACGAATAATTCCTGTGCATTTAGAAACTTTATTGGCGACATGTGAGATTTCAGATTTCCAATTTAAATTTTCGTCCATGATTACTCCCAGGAAAACTGTTTCTTTTACTTGATCAATTTTTTGACTATTAATTAAAAGTTGAATAGTTTGATTTGTACGCTTTTGGGATGGTTTAAATGCAATGAATTTGGTTTTTTTCAAGTTTAATGAAAGCCTGTTAGCTCTAAACCATATTGACAACTTATTTAGTTCAGCGTTCAGTATATTAGTAAGGCAGTCTTTATCCTTGTGAGACACAAATACGTTTGTATCATCGGCAAATAGTATCAGTTGTAATATTGTTGACGTGTTGATTATATCGTTGATGTAGAGTAGAAAATTTGGGTAGATTTGGGTAGATTGCATCCGATTATTCAAATACGAGGAGAACCAATCATTAATAATTCCACGAAAACCATAGTGATTAAGTTTGTCAAGCAAAATGTTATGATCGACAGTATCAAAAGCTTTCTTGAGGTCTAAGAAGACTCCGCACGAGAAAAGACCTTGCTTCATATTAATTATTTGTATTACGTTTACAATGTCTAATATTGCATGTTGAGTCGAGTGACCTTTATGAAAACCGTACTGAGAGGAATACAATAAGTTTTGTTTGTCAACGTAATCTTTCATTCTGTTGTACATGATCTTTTCAAAAATTCTGTTAAAGTTAGATAATAAGGATATAGGCCTGTAGTTATTCGCATCATTATCTTCGCCACTCTTGAATGTTGGAGTTATTTTGGACAATTTAAGTTTTGAGGGGTATTTTCCTAGTGTTACTGAGATATTTAATATTTCTGATAGAATAGGAGCTATGATACTACTTGCACACTTTAATAATTTTATGGGAGATGAATATAGACCATAAGACTTGTTGTTTGGTATGGAGAGTATCTGAAATTTCACTTCGTCGGACGTTACCGGTAAGAATAGAAAAGATGAAGATGGTGCTTTGCAATGACTAATGTAATTAAGATAATGTTGTTGTGGCATTGGAATTGTGCTAGCTAGCCTATTTCCTACAGACGAAAAATGGTCATTAAGAATATTAGCGACCTGTGAAGGTTCTTTTACGATTTTGTTGCTCTTATTCAGGTCCTTAATAGCAGTTATAATTTTGGTCTTCTTTCTGCGATGCAAGACGTGATTTATTCCTTCCCATGTCTTTTTCATGTTTGTTTTGTGGCATTCGAAATAATCCTGATAGTATATCTTTTTACTTAGACGTATCAGGCTACAAATTTTGTTTCTATAATATTTGTATTTGTCTTCGTCACCGGACACATACAATTTGTTTTTAACCATAATGGATGCCTTTAATCCAGTAGTAATCCAAGGCTTAGAAAGCTGTTTGGCTTTACGCTTTGATAACTTTGTAATGGGAGCATGTTTGTTTACAATCTTATTAAATTTCTTATAAAAGGTTGAAAATAATTTGTCTTAATCAGTTGCATGATTTACGAGGATACATTCCCAGTCAACCTCAGAGAGTTCCCTATTGAATTGGTCTGCGGAAAAATTAGAAAAATCGCGTATCTTGGTAGTGTACCCTTTATATTTATCTCTTGCTGCTTTGATTATGCAAAATTGAGAGAAGTGATCGCTAATATCGGAGATGATGTTACCGCTAAGAAGTATTTGGTCAGGGTTGTTTAAAAAGATAATTATTATCAATTAACGTAGCTGAGTTCCTATGGACTCGAGTGGGCTTATCAACTGTTGGAATGAGATAGCAACTTTGTAAGGACATTAAGAAGTCACGGCTAATTTGAGATGTTTCGCATTTCAATAGATCTATGTTGAAATCGCCCATGATAAAGACATTTATTACATGTACATGTACACTCTAAAGCTAGTAAGTCTTTACAAACAATACGATACATATAATGCAGTGTTCAAATGCCCATCTGATCACTTCAATAATTGTGAAAGAGAAAATGGCAGATTTCTTCCAATGCCATGCCTCATTCCATGTAACACTGAGGCTAGGTTGATACTACAGGAGACTTTTCCGGATTCACATATACAAGTAACGTCTCCTAATTTATTACATTTACAAAACAAAGCATAGTAAATGACCAGCAAACGGAAAAAACAGAGCAAGAAAAGAGAAAGAAGAGGGGAAGAGAGAAAGCGAAAAGTACAAGTCAAGACTGATGTGTCACTTTTAAACACCAAAACTGTCTCAAGATTTTGCTTTCTGTGCATGCTCAAACTTTAGAAGCTGACAGTTTGCATCTGAAACAAAAGGCTGTGAAGTGTACAACCTATAAACAGCCTCTTTGTAGCTGTCTTTATGGTCAGGCAGTGACAAGAAATAAGCTCAACTAGCTTCAAAATGCATTTTTCAGAAAAATTTCCAAGGAGCGATCGGGTGACAAATGTACTACCTATAGTGTACAGCGAAAAAGTGCACTTTTGAAAAATCCTTGATTCTTTGAATTTTTACATGTCATGTACATGTAACTGAAAGCACCCCTAGTTTTACTTTGCCAAAAACATACTCACCTCCTTCAATATTCCTTAACCTCTTTGCTGGTGGGGTCTGAATGAAAGGTTAAATATAAAAACAAAAATGAATAAAGTTAAACACACAAAAGATACATGTAAAAACAGATGCTTTCATACTGTAGCTCTTCAATTGAACTCTTGAAGATGTGTTGTGCATGCAAATAAGAAGCAATTCACATAGCTGCCAACTATTTTTTTTATCATTACATGTACAATATTACAAAAAGTGACTTTTTTTTTGTTTTTGTTTTTGGCATCTACAGCAATACTCAGCGTGCAAAGAAGTAGTGTCCAATAGCCCGGGGCTAGTGGATTTGGCTATCAGGCTAGTGAATTCTGTTTTTAACTTGCCCGATGGGCAAGTGATATTTTTTTAGGAATTCAAAGAACCGAAGAACCGTAATCAATCCTGCTCATCAAATTTTTTTCGGGCTAGTACATGCTAGCTACAGCTTGCCCAAATGGCACGCTGTAAAACTGACTTTCTTTGCACCCTGGTACTACACAGTATTTACTGTCAAGCAGTAACTTTATAATTTTATGTTATCAAAGGCGACTTTGAAAAAAGTTAAGCTTGGAGCCCATATTGTTTATGTAAAATATATATGAACAATGTAAGTGTAAAAAGCTCACATTTGGATTTTGATGCCATTATGAAGGCTAAGTAACAAATTACAATACATATATGTCGTGTGTATAAACAGTCCAGGGAGGGAGGTACTCCGGATTTCTAGTGATGCAGATGATCGAATGAAGGCAAAAATTCAAAACCCAAAAAAACATCTATGGTTTACAAAAAATTCTAAAAAAATCCCTGGACCAAAACTTAAGTTCAAGTTTAAGTTCAAGTTCATTTATTCACACTTATTCAATAGCAATACAACAACAAGAAGAAAAAAAAGAAGTAAAAACAGAGCTAACTATACATTGAATTAAACATGACAAAGGAAAAAAGTGTGTAGCAGCCAAAGGAGCCAAGCTTTCGAGTTGGCTACTAACACAGAGTGGTTACAAGTGGGTGGAGGTTACACAGTACTGATAAAAAACTATTTAAATTAAATAATTAAATAAATCAAGCTGTTGTTCAAGATGCTTGACTGTCAAGTAGAAAAAGTTTATATTCTTTTTTCCATTCTTAACCCCAAAAGAATCCCACACAGAATTTCCGCGCCTTAAAAATTTCCAGAAAGCATTAAATAAAATAACACGAAAACAAAAACATTAGAAATTGAATGTTTGTGTTTGTTTATTCATCATACCATCTGAAGTTATCTTTTCCGCATCTGGTAATCATTCTAATGATGCTCAAGACACCCAAGAGCTTCTTCCATTTCATCTTAAGATTGTTTTGAACACCCAAAATAATCTCTACTTAAATCAAGCCACCCAAAAAATACAGATCTGGTCAAATTTTCCTATCCCAAAAAATCCTGGAATCAAAAATTTCAAACCCAAAAAAAATCCTTTGATTATCTCCATCACTTAAAATCCCCAATACCCCCCCATGGGTTAAATGGTTTAAGGTCTTTAAATTAGTATGACAGAGGTTGCATGAATTAGCAAACTGATGTGTTAGCATCATCATGGTCCACCTTATCAAGACTACATCATTGTATGTAACAAATCATGAAATGCTTACACTCAAAAATAGTTTTGAGTCTCTAAATTGGCAAAATACACATATGTAGTACAGTTAGCCCTCGAAGAAATCAAGCTCACTCTAAAGGGAATTACCCTCTGTGAATTAACCTAAAAGTATAGCTTCGTATTTAGGAGAGGTTAATGTTTATGAGCGGCATAACCAGGGTTGTCAGAAAGTTTTGTAGTAGACAGCTGAGTTGTCAAAGTAAGCGGCAAGTCCAGGGATATTTTATTTAAAAAACGCTATCCGTAAAGAAATGCTAAGCAGGGTAGCCAGCCGATATTAACCACATAGGTAGTGGTTTTCGCCGGCAGCTGGCTACTTTTGACAACCCTGGGCATGACTCAATTTGGACTTTCACAAGGTCCTTTGAAGTCATGCGGTTTTGCTTTGTTGCTCACTCGGGTCACTCAAACGCTTGCTTCACTTACCTTAGGACACAACCATTTTACCAATAGAAAAATAGGGGGCTAGCTCGGAAAAAAGGGGACAAACTTGTAGGGGGTTAACACATTAGGTGGTGAACACAGTCGTTGATTGTTCCTTGATAATGGCATAATGGTATAATGGCTTTTACTTTTGCATGTTTAGGCACAAAAAAAAAAGCATTCAGACACAATGAAACAGAGGATTTTACATTCAACTGGCCAAAACATGGTCCAAATTAAAACCAACAAATCTGGAATTCACAATCAAATGCACACGATGCAAAGAAGGTCAATGATGACAGTCATGAGGAGAGGCAAACTATTGAGAGCACATACCGGTAATTTAATACAGGACTTTATTATATAAACACCAATGAAATACAAGTGAGCTTTTGTGCGAAAACTTGATATCGTATCTTCACATGTGAAAATAACAAGTTATCTTCCCATGTGAAAATATCACCATTGCTATGGCTTCATAATAAACCGCACCTTTCAGACCAAAAAACTATTTAAGTAAAATGGTTTGGTATTTCAATGGTGTTTATATAATAAATAGAACATTACATGGTCGCTTGGAGATACAAAATTTCTCTTCTCAAGTTGGAAAAAATATTTCACTCGTTTGCTGCGCTCACTCGTTAAAAATTTTTCAACACTAGAAGAGAAATTTTGTATCTCCACGCGGCCATGTAATACCCTCCATACATTCTGAGGGCAAAATAATTCTAACCTGTAGCACATCCGTTATAATGACATCATCATCGTCCCTTGCAAGAGAAAAATAAGACAGCTTACACACGGTAGCAAATTGACTACCAGCAATACAAGGATTAATAACAGGGTTTGTAATCTCTTTTGAGCCCTTCAATGACTTTTTCTGTGACCTTTTTCCCGTTTTCAGTGATATTACGTATACAGAGTAGCTGTCACTTTCAAAAACTATCAAAACTGTCCTCGCTTTAGGGTATTTTTTGACCTTACTCATACATGTAGTGCAACAGATATATCTTTGCTGTCCACTAAAATGTGTACCATTAACCTAATTACCTGTTTCTATATTTCACTTTGCCCTTGTTTTGACGTCTGCAGTGACTAATCTGACAAACAACTTCAATTTTCCATGACCAAAAATTAAATCCCATGACATTCGAGGCAAAATTAATTTCATGACTTTCCAGGTTTTCCATGACCTGTACGAACCCCTGAATAAACCCACAAATCAAACCCGCCTTATCGTCGGTGCAGTGTAAGTTGAGCTTATAACTTCTCACTGCACTCCGAGTAAGACACATAGTACGATTTCTGAAGGCAAAGTTTCAAAATTTCTTTGATCGTACAACACTACTGACTTGCTCTGATATCCCCAGAGGTCGAACTGTCAGTCAATTATAAACACAATTTACGCTATCCATCTCGCTATTACAAAGCTTATTATAACACAAAATATGAGAGAATACCTTTCCCTTCGTCTTTTATCACCTGCTTTCCTCCCAGACCGAGAATATGAGCGAATATTGTCATAAAAAGACGATAAAGATGCCAACATGGTGGTCTCACAAATTTACCGCCATCGGAAAACCACTGGCCAAATGCAGGCGACTATGACGTCAAATTACGGAAAGTTGCAAATTTTTCATCCCATAGTTGACATAGTTTTTTCTTTTCCATTTGGTTTGTTTGCTTTTTTTAACTCTGGAAAAAAAAAACAATCAAATTCTCTTCTTTTCAGAAAAATCAAATGAGTTTATGATGTAGGCTAGTTACACGTATTATTGTAATTTCAGTTAATTATATTACGTCACACGCGCAAAAGAGAGAATTTTCCTCTTTTGTCACGGTACATGTTTGTAAGAAAAATTGAAAAAAAACTGTGCAAGGGAATGCGGATTCCGGAATCCAGGAAATTTTTTCTTCAGGAATCAGGGATCCGGGAAATTTGCTTGCTGAATATCCGGAATACCTCTCAAGGAATCCGGAATTCCAAGAACTTTTAGCGTCCGCAATCTTAGTTCCAATGATAAAGAATTGAAATCTAGTGAATGGGTTCCTTAATCCGTGGAATGCAGGATCCAAGGCTGTGTTGGATTTCATTACGTTGAGCCGATCTAGGCAAATGATCGCGTGTTTTCTTTCTTTACGCACGGATTCTTACCTCGAGCAAACGGCCTGTTTCATATACTTTCTGCAAGTAATCTGGCTCACTATTGCAGGTCCTGTTATGGGATTTTTTTCGCGGCGGGGAGGGCGGGAAAAGGCGCACGCGAGAGTCAACTAGTCAGCGACCAGACAAAGCTATAAAATGTACTTTTTCGATTTATCCAGAGGATAGCGTTTTGAACAACTGGGGCCAGTTCTCCAAAGTGAGTGTCAGCTGACTTTCTAATTATGGCGCGCAAATCACGAAAAGCATTGACGAATTAAATGACGATTATGGACTCTACGCCAATGGATTGCAGCTTGAAAAAAGTCGAAGTCGATTAAGAATATACACCAGATCGTTTTCTGTGGACAAATTGTTAAACGGAAAAGAATGTATCTTGAGGAAACGTTTTGGATGTCTCCCGACTACAATTCATATTATGTCAAAACGGAATCGTCGACGCGATCATGGCTGACCGTGAAGTTTACTGAAGATCTTTCATCAGTCGTTGACGAACGTATCCTTTTACCTTACGTCAAGCATATTCTTTGGCTTTCAGACAGCATAATTTGAGCGTTCATTAAGACATTTGTCCGGTTGTAAAAATGTTATTATTTCTTTCCGCAGAGCGACAAGTTTTCATTTTCATAAGCCTGCTCTACGTTTTGGACCAAGTTTTTTCACCACTTCAGTTGTTTTCAAAAGTAAAAGAAGGCACGCGCGCGTGCATTTTGAAAGAGCGCGCGCTGTGACCTCAAAAACGTGTAACTATGGAAATAAGAAGAAGAAGGTGTAAACAAACCAGTCAGAGAAGTATCTGATGCGGCGAGGTTTTAGTTCACGGTGTAATCCAGTTATATTTACAAGCACGGAGATTTGTTTACAGTTATAACCGTTTGGTACTGTGGTTAGTTTTGCTGCCAATTCTGCGAAGAAAAGTGATTGACAGTTTAAAAGTCAGTGAAATCAGCCTTTAAAAGCCAAGTTTGTGAACAGTTAAATTAAGGTAAGGTAAGCTGAAAAATTTGATAGCGATATAGTTATGGCTTATTGATCTGTTACAAAGCTAGTGACATACTTGGAAAGTCAACTTGATTTACCTTCCTAGTTAAAGTCCTTGAAGGCATAAAGAACTGAACTAATTGATCTAATTGACATTTATTTAATATAGCCCAGTTGTTCATTGTGGAAATGCGTTTTCAGTAAGTTGATTGATGATTAGGAGGTCGTGCAGCACGAGCCGAAGCACCATCAGCTCTCGTAAAAAAAGTGGTCATCAAATACTTTGATCATTCATACAAAATTACGCGCAGCTAAATTCATATATATTTTACTGTTTGCTGTTGATAATTATTTCGTCTGTGTCCCCGTTGCCTCCTCAGCGCACCGTAATATCGTGTCATTTACTCTTTTTAACGATTATTCCTGTTCGCCAGGAGAAATGCTTAGGGCCGCACCTTAAGTCGGTAAGAAAAATCCATTATGTTCCAGTTTTTACATTATTCGTGGCAGAAGTTAATTTCGATTCACGTCATAGCTTGTTAAAAAAAAATTCAAGCATGCAAAAAATTCGACGCAATTGTAGTTTGCTTTGAGTGGGTGTGTGTTTTTTTTTTTTTTTTCGCTCACTCGAAAAAGCACTTCAAAAGGAGGAAACTAAAAAACTAAATTGCAACTAAAACTGACTGAAACATACCCACTCGGTAAAACACACTCTCTCAACCAAAAGGGCCAATCTCAGTGCAACCATCTGCCGTGATGGGATATACCCTTTGCAGATTATAAGATTCTGAGAATTAGAATTAGAATTAGAACTAGTCGACCAAGTGCTCTGGCTTAAGCAATAATAATAATTTGTTTTTAATTTTTCCAGCCATGTGGTACGACTCGTTCGACAACGGTGAGCCATTGCAGCTATCGCAAGATAACGATGCAGGTTCCTATCAATTGTTTGGAACCCTCAGTGAGAAAATGTCTCAAGATGACTTCGATGATTTCACACAACAAGAAATGCAACAGCCAATAAACAGCTACAAACCTCGGTTTCAAACCGAGGCATGGCCTGAGAAGAATAACTCATGGTACATACAGGAAATTCCACTAGATTATTATTCACCCAGAAGTGAAAGGACTCAAAGTGAGCATGCGCAGATAGGCTTCGCAGGTCCGCCTGCAAACTGGTCTTCTGAAGTTCCGGAGGAAAGAAAAAATGTTCAGGTATGATGAAAGGTCTTAAAATATGCTCCTTAAAATCAAAATTCCGAAATTATCTAAGACAGTTATCCTTCTGTTCGGTGCTCATTACAAACACCGTAACAGAATCAATCAACTCTTTTCTATTTTGTATTACTTGATTACCCTAACTTCTTTTACCTATTTTATCGACACTCAGTCCGCTCGTTTCATCCTGATCTAAGCAGTTCTAGGGCGACAGCCACGTGAAGGCTGTACAATAATTCTAAGCCCTCGCAGAGGTACCCTTCGTACCCACTTAAAAAGGAGTATCGGGCAACCACTGAGAACGTCAGAAAAATAAGTGGTTTCATATGAGAACAACAACAGCACTGCTCATTTATCACACTTTCAGTTTGCACATTTATCATACTTTCAGTTTGCACGTTTCTTCGACGTCCACTACACGACGTGGAATTTCCTAAAACCGCGTTTCATAGAGGACGTGAACACGCGATGACGAATTGTACTTTCTCTTTTCGTCCTCAGTTAAGAATTCAGCTCCTGAAAAATTCGTTTACATTTTCTAAATAAATGCTAAAAAGCCACTAAAGAAGTCAAGATTCATTTCTTTTTATGACCTTTTTACTAACGTCGTCACCAAATTTGCCTGAGCTGTGATCTCTTCTTTGACCTACTGACCCCTACACTCAGGCTAAGTTTAATCACTGATCTCGTAGGCAGGCATCTTCTTTTGCGGTCCGGCCCCTCTATGATTAAAATCCGTTGCTAACTGGAAATTTCAAGTGTCATTTCAGTAGGCACCTCGCTCCAGAGTGGGGGGTATGGAACGTTCCACTTCATCATTATACAGTCCACTAATACGTACCCCTTACAGCGACCTTAGCGCTGTGAAAAGGCTCCGCCCAAAGTTGATTCGCGCGCTAAACAAGAAGCGGTAGTTACCAATTTGAACTTAAAGGTGTCCACTCAATAACTGATCGTTATTATTATTCTTTGCAGGAAAGAAGCACGGTTCTTAATAACATCCAGAATTTGCGTTCGACACGTTTCACGATAGACGAGGAAATCGCAGAACAGAAGATCCTAAACGCCTCCATTTTAAAACAGTCATCCGCAGTGAAGGAGCACATTTATAAAATGATTTCACAAAATGAAAATCTGCAGAACGAATCCCAAATCATGGAAAACAAAAATCTTGAATTAGAAGCCAAGCTCGATCAAGAAACACGGCGGTTGGCAGAGAGTATTAGAAGTAAAACAAGAGATATGTCGGAAATTAGATACGATGCCGAAGTGATAAAGGCTCGAAGGGAGGAAAAGGCAGAAATAACCGAAGAGATCAAAGACCTTCGGATGAGCTTCGAGGATGTAGATCTAGATATTTACTGGATGGAGCATTTTTACAAGGTTGACTATGACAAGATGGTCATCTTTCCTTTCTGGAAATTAGAGGAGGATTTGGAGAGAGCTCTTCAAGGCGAGGACCCCACTCTCTATAAAGAAGAGGGACCACAAGAGAGAGATCATGAAGCTGAAGGAGATGGTTATGATTATGAAGATGATGACTTCTTTGACTTTGAGGAGACAATTGACGAAGACGAAAAGGTGAGTTAAGAGTTGATGTCAGTAAGGATCAAAGATCGGGCGGACAGAGCTCAAAATTTGATTTCGCCTATACTTTGTACACTGGTAGGCCCAGGTACTATACATATGAAATCAAGGTTTATTTGGCTAAATATTGTTTCGTTTCAAAGAAATTTGATTTTAACTGTAAACGGTATTTTTCGACGTAATAACCTTGAAAATTGCCAACTTTCACGAAGTTATTGAGTCATTTAGTCGATTGTTTTAAGATGTCTTCACGGATATCCAGTTAATCTAAGGCTATTTCAGTCCACTGATTCCCAAAACAGCTCGCTAACGCTGCTCACAAAAAATATATGATTTTTTAAAGAAACACACCAACATCCTTCTCGAATTTGGTGCAATGGCTGGTCAAAACAACATGTCAGAAATGCCCGCGGTACGCAACGAATCACACCAGAAAACCTTTTGGTATTCTTTAAAAGGATAGTTTTAACTTTCTACAAGCTTATATGTTTGGGATCTTTCGTACTTTTTTGACAAATACTTCTTAAAGTGAGCACAATTCCGCCTTCCGCCATCTTGGAATGTCTTACATTACCGAAACAGGCGAAACGGAAGTCACCGCTACGGCATCGAACGGCACATATTTTTTCACTTCTTTTGACTAAAGAATCTTCCATAAGCTTTAAGATCAACCAAATTTACCTGTAATCAAGTCCAATGTCAAGAAAAAGCAGCAAGAAACGCACCATACTTCGGCGATTACTGTCTACAATCGTAGTCTGCAAAGACTAAAAGTGACTCCGTGCTGTGACTCGGGCAACGTTTGGACTTTGACGCGCTTCACTGAGTCTCACTTGTGTACCCTTCGCTTGAGCTTTCAATACTCATCCGTTTCAATTTTAGTTTTGATAAGTCTCATTCCATGGGCACTTTTCACTCTCCATCCCGCATCTCGTATAACAATATTCCATTTGTCACGCAATATGTGTGACAAATGAACCGGAAATGAAATTCTCCTCAAACTCCTTTTCGGCATTTTAAGAAACTTTCCTGACTTAACAAAGTGAATCCTTCACTAAAACGGTCTAAATCAGAGGCTTCAATTTTTAAATTAAATTTATGTGGGTAAATTAAATTATCTCAACTTTAACTATAATCACACATATATCTAGAAATATCAAACCGAAACTAATACCATCATTTTTTTAGAAATGACGGAGAAAATGCATGCCTTTGAAAATCTACAGGTTTTCACATATCAATCCTTCGTTAAAAGAAAAAGTTAGGGTAACTAACTTCTTTTTCGTCACCAGAGCTGCTATCAGTTTTTTTTGGCTGGTCAAAAACCACGCAATCTGCTAATATGTACAAAGCCTCTGCTGAAAAACACAATTGGTTCGCAATTCTTTGCCTTATCTTGTATTTGTTCTTGTTGTTCATTGTTCAGAAGCAAGGAAATTCGGTTAAACGAGTGGGCATTAAAAGTACAGTGTCTTTATCTGAGCTGTGAACTTATGCATCAATTGCAGCTGCGTACAGTCCCCGCGGGCTGACCTCCGGGGAGGTCCGGGGTTGGCCAATGGCCGACCTCCGGGCAAGGCAAAATTTGCTAATGCCCTACCCCCGAGACCGACAAGGGGGAAAATATCCCACAGTGGCCCGCAGGGGGGGGGGGGGGGGGGGGGACTAGGTGCAGCTGGAATTGATTGATGCATTAGGGCATTGCATTTTGGCTGACCCGTGGTCCCTGAAAACTTAAGTTATAATCACGTATTATAACAACCTCGTTCCCAGGGTTCTCTCCTACCCGGTAGGAGAGAACCCTGGGAACGAGGTTGGTGTTATAACAGGATACAAGCTTACAATTTCTTTACTCGATTGTTCTAGTCGATTACACTCGAGCACAAGAGCACTCCTTAACGACCTGCGTAATACGACTTATAAGTGGCTTTTTTCGTTTTTCCGTGATATCATCCACGTTTAAGCCAATATCTTCACAAATGTCCCTTAGCACTGCAACTGTTAAGGTAGATAATTTCTTTGTATGAACCAAACTGCAAATGTTACGGGAAAGGGCGACAATGGGGTGACGTAAAGCAATTTCTTCGCTGACAACTTCCTTTAGGTGCGAATGTAAGGCCTCTGCCTCGACTGCACACTGCCCTTCGTCTTCACTTCCACTTTCTTCGTTCGATGTTGCTGACGTTTTTCGAATCCTTGCTGCCAGTCTTGAGAA
This sequence comes from Porites cylindrica, assembly GCA_964035525.1. Taxonomy (NCBI): domain Eukaryota; kingdom Metazoa; phylum Cnidaria; class Anthozoa; order Scleractinia; family Poritidae; genus Porites; species Porites cylindrica. The sequence goes on along the minus strand of OZ037777.1, from coordinate 31,655,632 downwards.
GAATCCTGCCACCTGCTGTGGCGAAAGAATATCCTTTCCACTGAAAATACGAGCAGCCTTTTCGTCCCTCACTCTTCGCATTTCTTGCGATACCTGTTGTGGATCTGCCTTTTTACCACACTCCTCCCCGATGAGAAACTGTTCTGTGAGGAACTTTCTTTGTTCTTCTGTAAACTGGGTTCTACTCCTTGTTGTTTTAAGAGCCCATCCCATCTCAAGTGTGGAATGTAGTTTATCAACTGAGATTTTTGATGTCGTGTAGAAACCAAAAGTTGGAACTTTCGTTTGCTCTCCAGTTATTCTCGCAGCGTATCCTTTTCTGGCTTTGTCAAACAGTGTTTCTTTTTCTAGCGCGCGCTTGTGCTTTCCTTCGTCTAAATGTGCTTGCAAACTTGAGGACCGCTGGAATGTCTGAATACACCCATCTTCTGGGCAGGTAAAAAGGCCGCTTACTTCCTCTTTCTCTTTTTCTACATCCATGTCTTGTCCTGCTGTCTCTTGCTGGTCAGGACTACTCAGCCGTTGTTCGGACAAAGATTTTTGCTGCACTTCCTTTCTAGGATTGATTTTTCTAAAGCTTGACTGCTGAGAGCGGGTATCAGGAGGCTCCAAAACTTCAAGTGTAGCAGGAAAGATACCATCGGTTTGAATGTCCTTCCATGTCACCAGCTTTCCGGGCCCGATGTTATAAGCCTTCCATGTTGTGATACCATTTGGACAAAACTGGAAGTTATTAAGCGTACTAATTCCGTCCCATTTGATCACGTTTTTGCCAGCAGATAGTTCGGGAGGCTTCACATACTTCACAATAACGCCAGGAATACCGCCATTTGATTCAATGGCTTCTTTCATCTGTGCAGCGTTGTTCACATCGTGCCCCTCGTTTAAGTACACATTGATATGTCCTTTAATTGTTGCGGCCTGGCGGTCAGCTTCTCCCTTGCCCCCTTGTGGATCTGAAAAGTCGAACCTCTCCACCTTGACATCAGAAAGACTGTTCAACCTGCTTCCTACAATTGTTGGCCCACAATGATAACATCCTGCGTTGTCCTGTTTGCAATACACTTTTTGCAGTTGTGGCCGACGCTCCTTTAACATCTCGATAACATCTTGTAAAATGGCGGTTACTGCAACGCTATCCTGAGGGCAACTCTGAAACAGGTGGACAAAAGTGAGCTTCTCAAGCGGAGCAATTGCTTCTGATCTTGTAAAAGCCACTGTGATGTGCCATGGAATACCACGTTTGGCGAACCAGTCACACTGTGATTCGCGAAACTTTCGGGGTAAGAATTTCATCGCCCAGTCCATAACTAATAATGCTGAACTCCGACATATGACATCTAACACGTCATGTTTTGCTTGATCCTGGTTAACTGTTCGGAGTTGGTGAGCTTTCCATGCCAAAATGTCCTTTTCAGCTTGAGCCACTAAACAGATACTGTCATCTCTTTCTTCTTCAGACTGAAGTTCTGCGCACGCTTCTTTTATGGTAGACGGCACCCCGGTTAATTTATTGCATTCGTAGCAGACCTCATCGTGGTTATGGTTACACTTTCCTTGAAAACAACTATTTTTAGGATCACTTAGGGAAAACGTTAAACAGTGATCTGCAACTTCTGATTCCATTGTAACGTGCACCTAAAATGTGAAAGATTATTATCGTCATCATCATCATAGTTATCACTATCATTATAATTTTTACTATGATTTTTCGTTATTAATATCAGCTGCTTTAGGGTAAAATCTTTTAAAAGTAATAAAAGAAGTTTGAAACTTATTAAAGCTTGTCCGAACCGCTTAAAGGGCGCAAATTGAAGATAGCTTCCGCTTAATCAATGTTTCGAGGTTTAGCCTCAATACTAGCTAGTACAATGCAGCCAGAGAAAGTTGACTCTCATGTTTATGACCAATTCGCTTAAATTTAGCATCAATCCAGCCAAAGTACAAAGTTAATAATCTACTAAAAGAATAACCAAATATTAAGATAGCCTTACCTTGTAATCAGACCGCAGATATTGTTTGGCAGACCGAAGTGTTTGTTTCATTTCCTTGGCCCAGGCTTGTGACTTTGCTTGATCTGCTATCTTGTCTACTATCTCGCTAAGATCTTCTATTGCCTTACTGCCTTGTGCAGAGAAGTTATCCAAGCCCTGCAGAGAGGTGCGCACTGACGCAGAGCAAACGTCTAGTACTCGGAGTTGTGTGCGCTTGCTCATCGGAGTGAAATTGGTCTCGGTACAAAACTGAAAATACTGTTGTGTTATCCGTTCTGGTATTAGCATCCGTACGACATTAGGTGTTTTAATCACCTCCCCCGTTGAAAGTTTCAGCATCTTTTCTCCAAATGGCATGTCTTGTACAATATGGGAACTTGTAATAAAGTCGAGAAAATGATCAACTTTGGCGAAATCAACCTTCATACGCCTAGTGATATCAGTAGGTACGATCGCACCTCTACCATGTAACAGTCTATGATGCCGCGCGATGTTAAATCTGTAAGGCGTCACCCCGGGAATGTAATGCGTCAGTTCCTTAAGCGATAGTTTATCTGCCAAGATGGACAAAATTTGTCTTCTCGTGCTCCAGTGAGTTGCGTTTAAATAGCTTTCTGCTAAGGCTTGTAAAATTTCTTCTTCGGCTTGTGTTCTCTCAGATGGTAAGCTTTCACCTAATGTGGTCAATAATTTATCACTTTGTCCTGGAGCAATTACTTCAAGAACCTCTTGAACACTTTGTTTTGCTTTACGGCTGTACCTTCTCTTTGTGCGCTCGTTAGCACTTTCCCATGGAACGGACAACTTATGTCGAACAGGGCTAACATCACGAGAGGCTAAAAAATGGTTTAACTTTTTTAAAGGCTCTTTTGCCGTGTCTACTTGGCTTCTTTGCGGTGTGTTCTCAAAATCAGAACCTTCCAAATCCGATTCTGGGATGAATATACTCTCTCTTCTTTCATCAACATGAATTACTTGGGCTGCTGCAGTTTCTGCCTAAAATTTCACAAAATTAAAAAAAAAAATTAAAAAGTCTGAAGTAAGACCCCAAAACACTTCTTCCAGTTTCGTTGTTGTCAGTACAAACATAAAACAGTTTGAACGTACTCAAAATTGGATTCAAACTAGCAGCGTACGGTTTCTAATATTACAAGGAAAGATCTTTGTAGTTTGTAGACGTAAATCATAGAATGTCATACTTACCAGAGTAAGCTCACCTAGATGCTCTGTAAGTTCGTCAAAATCTGATTGTGGCAGGCTGCTTTCAGGGGTATGTGCTTGTTTCGTCAGGTTCTTTCGACACTTAGTACAAATCGCTAAAAAAATATAAAAAATTACAAAAATGTTAACCCACTCTTTTTATATTTTCTCACCCGCACTTGCATTTCTGATTTCTTGCTATGCCATTTATCATTTTTACACACGCCCCTCTCTCATCGTTTTCTTTTTCGACCTTGGTTCAACGTATCACTCGGCTATAATTCTTACTTTGCGAACCACAAAAGAAGAAAAAAAACACACATCACAAAACCGCCGGCTACGTAGACTATATGCGAGGCTACCCTTCGAAATCGGTAAGGCGCATCTTGGCTCCTTTCCAGAAATGGCGCCGAAATCACAGTTCTTGAGTGTGAACAAAAGCCCTATCCCGGGTTTGGTTTTCTTGGCGGAACAAAGATATCTTGCATAGTGTGAACATAGGGTTAAAGGCCTGTTTATGTGAAGTGAGCCAGCCCGATTAGCCCAGCTTGCCTGCTTTATCCGGCTGGCTCGGCTTATACCCTGTGTCCTTATAAAATTTTTGCTATGTTTATATGAGAGACCAGGCTGGCGAGATACTGGTTGCCTGAGGAGAGATTTCTGCAAGTGGGTCAGTCCGGTTTCATATATTAACAAAACGGAAATTTTAAAGGGAACCAAGGTATTAGCCGAGCCATTCCAATAAAACGGGCCAGCCCAGCTAACTGAACTGACTCACCATTTTAACGACGGCAGAGATATGTTTGATGTGTTATATGACGTCATACGTTATAACCAAATGTTTTACTCCCGCAAGTATTACAAAAGAAGAAGGATTATATTTACCTGAACCAACTGGAATGAATTCACCAGTGGCTTCCAATATGTACTTCGACTGAGCCAAGCTACATCCCCGCTCGGCATTTTTCTTGGATTCTTCACTGTGTCCAGAGAGTTTGCCTGGAACACTGCATACCCGCTTAGACCTTCGCCACCCAATACCCAAACTAACGCGGTGCAGCGGACAGATAGTCATGTCGTGGATATTTTCTGGCGTTTGGAAACAACCACTGCGGGCTAGAATAAGCTCAATTTCCGTTTCGCAGCCACTGAATTGAAGCTGTTTTTTGTGGCTCGATATATTCTTTGAGCATGATACCAAGGGTACGATTTTACGCGACGCAGTCTTTGACTTTGGATCAGCCCCGCATTCTCCACCGACCAAAAGTGAGAAGGTACACGCCATCGCTCAATATTGTAAGTCAACGTTTACGTTTAACGATTAACTCGGCGCTATTTTACTTCCTTGAGAAATTTACGGTGAAAATTAGTTTTTCGGAGAGAGACTTCTAGACTGGAACAATGATAACACAATACTGGTTGAAAATACGCCAAAGTAATTTAATTATCAAGTGCTGCAAACGTAACTATATTTTTGATGCATCTTGTTTATGCCAGTCTCAATCCCAATTTTCATTTTAAGGGACTTTACGCCAGTCCAAATCAAAGTTTTCTCAGTTTTGAAGGGATCTTTAGCCATAGATTTTTTATTGTTTCAGTTTAAATGCCGTGTTGACAACCGCGAAGTCGCGATGTACTATTTACACAGGTGTTCTGTATTTGCATAATGGCTTCGTGCGGTCCAAAAAAACAGAGTTCGTGAAGTCCTTTCCTCTAAAGGAAACGGAATATATAGCGGAGGATTTCAAAACGGAAATCGCTCATACGTTATTCGACGTTATGTGAAGTCTAACAACGGTGTCAAAGGTCGGTGCGTGACGTGTAGGAAATCAATGTCACGATATCATGCATGGAGTCTCAATCCTATAAGCCACTGCCAAACTGCCGTTAACTTTAAAAATAACGTAAGGGCAGCGACTTAGTGATATACCAAGCTAAATCTCACTTGCACTTATAATTTTAGACTCAATTAATCCAAAAGTAATACGATTTTTGTACGGTACTTTCTCGCAGTTTCAATATGGCGGTCATCGAAAAATCTTGCAAATTAGCAATCTTCGGGGCAGTCGTATCGAAAAACTGAAAAAGATCCCAAAGAAATGAAAATGAAACATAAAACATCTATCCTTAAACTGTAGAGAAAGCTTAGTCTGAGGATATATTTTGGCGTACCGACCGGATTTTTAGGCAAGTCTTTTATGTCACTTTAGAGCGATCCAGAAAAGGCAACGAAGTGCCTTCAACGAAAAGCTCTCCACGAGTCATATAAAATAAATTATCAGTCATTATAGACAATATTTAATTGACCAAGGGACAAGCTATTTATTCATAGTAAGAAATCATTTATAGGCTTTACCCCGCAAACTTGAAAGAGTCACGAATATAGTAAAATTTCGGTTCATTAAAGAGGTCATTTTGGTGCAAAACGGACCCAACCGATTTTATTTAATTCCCATTATAAACGCAAAAATTAGACAAAACTAACCCTATTTTGTTAACTACGATACAATACTCTATCAATGTAAAAAGTATCAGCGAAAACGAATTTTGAGCTGTGTCCGTGATTTTGGGATTATCTCCGATTCTTACTGACATTGACTCTTAAGACTTAACTCCATCTGTTAACCCGCTTTCGCCGTTGGCTACCTTTACAACAAAACGTTCCCAAAAAAAACCTCATTCCTTTATCTGTCTCAAAGAAAAATATTGTAGAAGGGAGTATTATTAAGACGACAGACCACAGGATCTCATTGGCAGACTTACAGTAGATATAGGACCACTGTACAACCTACAAAAAGAGCCCCTGAAAAGGTTTCGTGTGACAGTCACACCACACGGTCTCGTTCCCAGACTTTAAAGCTAACACCTGCATAATTAGTGATCCCATCGTGGAAAAGTACTTAATGAGCAGTCCTGATCAAAACAACTGAGTTTCGTTGTTGCAAACAGTCACGCTATAGGTTTTCATCTGCAAAAATAATTTTGAAAGCAGCTTAGACCAATAGCTACTGATAACAAAGTTTTCCTTTTTTGGTTGCAAATAGCTTTTTGATTGTGCATGGATTTGACCTGAGTAAGAACGTGTTTAAACAAAGTGTTTATGGGGAGTGTAAAAACGGTGGATGTCGTTTAGCACTGATCTGCGGCACACACCAAAAGTGGAGAGAAATTTTTTACGTTCTAATATTTATTTCTACGCCTAGAAGAAAGATATAATTATTAAGAAGTACTGCTTCCTTAATTGTGTTCAGACATTTTCGAGATAAATCTAATTTAAAGCACAACACGTATTTGACTTTTTCTAGTCCATAGACGACTTTGAAGAGGAATCGGCCAAAGAAGACGCTACACCTGAAAGTGACACGTGTCAACCAGCAAACCGGGACTCTGAAACTGACAACTGCAAATCTAAGTCAGGAAGATTGAATGTTCTCAAACTTGGCCGCAGATTTAATAGCTTTATCGCAAATATATCCTCTGGCTTTGGAAGGAGTGGTGGACAAAAGTTGCCAAAGAAGAAGGTAAATGTTAATGGGAGACAATGTCATAGATTGACAGTGAAAGCTGTATTAATACACCAAGATTCCCTTCCGTGGGGCGAAAAAAGGCGAAAGTCAGGGGAATGAAAGAGAACAAAACCAGCTGAGGCGGCGAAAAGTAAAAGTAAAAACACACCGAGAGGCCTGGCAAAGTGTAAAAAAATAAACTCGCTGAGGCTGGAGAACTAGTAAAAACAAAACGGGTGGATTCCAGGAATTAACACACAAAATAAAAAGAGGGACGTTGGGAAAAGGGTGAAAATATAATGAGCGGGGACTGGGAAGAGACTGAAAAGAAAACCGGGTGGACACTGGGCAAAAGTTGAAAAGAAAAAGGAAGGGATCGGGTGCAAAACGATGAGGCACATAAAGCCTGTAGGCTAATGCTTCAAACGCCCCGACTCCTGGGTAACCTGCGCGTTTTAGTGTTGCTTAACTACGCCAGTCTTTACCTAGAAGATATCAGCACTGTTATACAATATCTCTCATTTTTTATTCATTTGCAGAACAACAACAAGTCATCTTGTTTTGTGCGTTGGTTCCGCCGCGTTTTGCGTCTTCCAAAGTAAAACAGAGCACAGTTGATCAGTTATGAATTTCATGTTTTAAGACAACGAGACCCATGCCTCAAGCGACAAGCTGCAAGCCCATTTGTTGTACATATGTAAATAACTAAATGTTTTATGTTCGTTTGTTTCAGTTTAATTTTTTTTCAACTCTAGATCGCTAGTTTAGTAGGTTAAGTCATAGTTTTTTAATATGATATTATTGTATAAAGAAAGTGGAATATTAAAATGAAAGTATGTTTCATTGAATTCAGTGTCTAATTTTGTGATTTAATATAATCACATTTTGATTAGAGGCCCTTTCTACTGCATGACTATGTCAGAGGAGCAAATTTCACCAACAGGCTTCATTTGTAAGCAAAATTATTCGCTTTTGCCCTCTTTTTTCAACCATATTGTCTTAGAAATTCACTTCGCAACTTCACAATTTCAGAACGAGTCTTGGTGGTGAACTTTGATCGTCTGAGGTACACATGCATGAGGCCTCTTTTTCAAAGCAAGTCCTGGTGCTGATCCTTTGTATGAAAATACGTTTAGCAAAGTCGGTTAGTGCGCGGTCGTCTGTGCGGAAGGTTCCGAGTTTGATTCCCAGTTCTGACCTCAGATCCTTACTTCGGCGACTTCTTTCCTCGTATAGTAGTAAGTAGCTTTAGATAAAAATAAATACAAGCATTGATGTAGTGGGGGGGGGGGGGGGGGCGGGGGAGGAACGCTCTGTCCGGTCTCAAGTTTGTCATTCTAATCTGCTGTTACGAGTTACCGACGTAAAATAGAGCAGACCTTTATATCTCAGTTTGCACAGCGTCTGAATGCTGTGATAAAAAAACTCCTTAACGCGTAAGCGTTAGATCTTATTGCAACTTTTTAGAAAGTTCCAAACTGTCTGCAACATAGACCGTCGACAAATGTTGCGACTATTGCGAGCCAGGACCACTATATATATATATATATTCGCCGTTTCCCGAACCGAATATTTTTGGTTTTAAACCAAAAAAGATAAAAGTGGTAGTTTTCAAGCAACGACACCCCATACACAGAGACTCTCGTAATAATGCTTTAATGGATTTTTTTTCTTGCAGCTGCCAGTGATACTTGCCTGGGAGGTGAGGGATAGTCAAGAAAGTTTTATACGGCAGGCTCCACCCCGAGCACGGTCCAGCGACTTATACCCTTTATATGTGTACCATTTTTGACTGAAAAGGCACCCCTTTCGTACACCTTCTATTAAAAGATGGTATCCCTTTCACATATCCAGTTAAGAACTTCACTCTTGCATCTCTTTTCACTGCTGTAAATGCACAGTCTTTTAAATACGAATAAATCACAAAAACCAGAACATTTTCTTGCTGTGTCTCTTTCACAGCCCTAAGATGCATCTCTTGGCCCTTTTAGGCCTCTTTACAGATCGAAATGACAGATTTCCATAACCTTTCATATACTTCAACTAGTGAAATCCCGAACCTTTCATGATCATATTCCTGAAGCCTTAACAAGGTACCCCTTTTCGGCGGAGCCACTACAGGGAGTCCCTCCCCCCGAGCGAGATACTTGGCTATACTAAAAATTAATATCCTTCCCGAAACTGCCTGGTTTTGAGCTGCTTTCCTTTAATTTTACGCCCAAACTGCATAGAGAAAATAATCGATAAACCTGTTTTCAGGTAGTTTAAGTTTATTCTACATTTTTGCCCGTATTTCAGCGTTTTGAGAACCTTTGCGAATACCTCAAAACAAAAAAATTCGGTTTGTAACAAAAACAGGGAGCGCAGAACTATCAATCTTGGGTTTCCTGTGAACCTCATCGTTATTATTTCTCGTACGTGAATATATTTCAATCTTCTTTAGAGCCAACACTCCTTTTTAAAAGAACACCAAAAGGACTCATCCTTAGGATTGAAACTCAAGTCATACCTCTAGATCTGACTCTCTAGAGGTTGGACACCTCTTAATTGGATTAAGGCACCTATTAGCTATAACAGTCAATCTTTCAGTTTCTTTAACCCTTTCACTGCCAAATTTAGCCAAAAGCAAATTTCGACCACATTTCCAAATTTCATTTTGGGAAATTTTGAAAAACAAATAGCACCATGTGTAAGTACAGGCAGAGAGCTTTCATTTGAATGGTCACATCATAGGATTTGGTCCACAGACTCAAAAGTTAGAATCACCTTACAAAACTCCATCAAACACTTTAGCAGCGGAAGGGTTAAAGAGCTTTGACTTTACATCGAAACAAACATCGACTCTTTTTATATTCTTGTAAGCACATAAACAAATGTACAGTACCGTCTTCCCGTACAATAATAATAATAGTAATGATATTTCTAAAATATGCCCGTTAATATATGAATAATAGCCTAATAAGATATGATTATCAAAATATATTAAAGATATATTATAATTTTATAAAGATTTGTACTACAGACATTGCAATGTACCGGCAAGGATCTAGCATCAATCGGATTGATGACCGATATTCTAATTTAAGACTATGAGAGAGTCTAAAAGTTAAAAAAGTGGATTATATATACCAGGTGGGGTCGTCTTTAATTCATGGTAAATCAAAGTTCTACTTAAAGATTCTAAGATCTTATTTTCGATCGATATCGTACGAAAAAATAGATTTGAATTCCGGCCTTAGCTTTGTTGCAGGATCTCAGGAATATCAAAACTGAAATTTGCGTCTTGTTCCTTCGAGTAATTTTGAAAAAAAAATTGCGCGCATTCAGCCTATCTTATTGATTCGATCAAACACCGCTGCTTTTTTATGAAAAAAAATAGCCTTTGGGATGCGGCGCTTCTTCAAAGGCGACGTTTATTCGACGACGGTGATTGTATAAATATCGCATTTCTTAAATCACTGAGAACAATTAGGAAAATTCATCATTTGTAAATATTTTACATAACAGAAAGATGTTCAAAACTCCTTAGCTTTCTTGCTGAGATAGAATCGTAATTGCCTGGATATTGTAGATTATAAAGACGGAACTGATATTTTCGAACAAACGCCGCATTATTTCTCGTTGGGTGTAGCGTTAATTCAAGGGCCGCGCTCATTGATGATTCTGCTTTCATCTGCGGCGTTTATTCGACAGCGGCGTTTAATCGAATAAATAGGATACTCCGGTCGTTCTGCTGATATTTATTACAGTATAATGACTCGATGGTTGTCACTGTCTGCGACAACGATGAAACCCCCCGGCGTGATAGCCACACCTTTGGGGTAGCACTTCTGTCCTAGTCCGTTAAGACCAGATGCAAGTGTTGCCTCCAGGCTCCCGTCTTCGTTAAAAACCTGGATGCGGTGGTTATATTGATCCGATACGATCACGTGATTGTCCATGTCAAAAGCAATACCAGTGGGATATTTTAGCATTGATTGGCTAGTCTCCCCATTGCCGAGTTCCCGTACAAAATTGCCGTTGGGATCAAATACTTTTACTGCGTGATTGTTACTGTCTGTGACAAAAATTTCTCCCTTAGAATTCATGATAGCATGGTACGGCTGGTCCAGCTCTCCTTGGGCGTTTCCATGGCGACCGAACACGCGCAAAAGACTGCCATCCTCTTTAAATATCTGTATCCTACTATTGCGGCGGTCGGTGACAATGACTTCGTCATTATTCCCAAGGGAAACTCCCCAAGGGCGTTTTAGCTTTCCTTGATTTTCACCATAGCCACCAAATTTGTTGATAAAGACGCCATCTTTCGTGAATCGCTGAATTCGATGATTGTCTTTGTCACAGATAACAATGTTTCCATGTTTATCGACTGCCACATCAGTCGGGTTATTTAGCTGCCCGTTTTTCTCTCCAAGGTTTCCAAAGCTCTTGACGAACTTTCCTTGCGAATCAAAAATCTGTACGCGATGATTGTGACAATCCGCTACTAGAATCTTGCCCTCGCCATCGACAGCAACGCCACAAGGAAGCTTAAACTTCCCACGAACCTCTCCCAGGCTTCCAATGGACAGAATTGGACGAGTTATTTTGCCATAAATTCGGGGATTGGTGACCATCACCTTAAACGGACTTCCTTTTATGGGTTGACGGTGAATTGCGACACCCACTTCGTGCTCGCCGTTTAAATTCGGTGTGAACGCGACTGCATAACTTCCGTCACCCTTATCCACGACTTCCGACGAAACAGCTGCCTTATTAGGACTTCGGACGTCGACAGTTATCATATCACCACCTCGGGTTTTAGGATGGTCGTCGAAACCTTTGGCAGTCACAACAAATTCAGCCGCTGCGCCCACGTGACCTTTTACCAGTCCATCGCCACTTGCTATTGATAACTCCGAACATGTATCGGAAACAACAATGTAACCGAGGGCTTTTCGGGCAATCTCGTTTGAGTTCGGGTCGGGGAAGTAATATACGTTTGTCAAATTTGCCGCTTTGAAGTCCTTTCGAGTGTTGGAAACTTCGTTTAGCCGTCTTTTTAAGTGCTTTTGAATGACCAAGATCTCCAGTTCGTTGCCGAATTTGACCGCCCTCTCTGTGTATTGGCAACTACCGCTTAATCGTTCAAGAATTGACTCAAAATGCTGCTTCTCTTTTCGAAGTGAGCTCTCTTTGGTTCTGAAAGCGCTGTTCAGTTCATCCAACAGTTTTTCCTCTTGCTGTTGAAGAGTAGCTATTAAAGCTTGAGTATTTTCGCGAATTTTCTCTTCCATTGAATAACGCTCTTCCTGAAGTTTACACAATAAAGTCTTCACTTCGTTCAGTGATTTTCGCGTGTTTTCAATTTTGTTCTTTCCCTGTCCGAGCAAACTAGCCATGCTGTGCTTCTGTTTGTGATAAACGTCTCTGAGATACGAAAACTTGTGTTTTCTATGCTCCGAAAACGTACAATCAAGACAAATCGGCTCATCGCATGTCTCACAGAAATACTTCAATTTCTCTTTCTGGTGATCCGGACAGCTTCCGAGGACACTCGTCAGTTCGGGTTGTTCCTCGGGAATATCCTCAAGGAATTGCTCTTGAAGGTGGTGCAACGCGTAGTCTTTTGAATGTTTGTGATACTTGCGTTGATGACTGTGTTGAAGCGGCGGCGAACGTAGATATTTTGGGCTCGGTGCCGTGTTAATCGTTACAATTTCCGCAAAATAACCATTTAGCAGCGCCCTAGGGGATGGCGATATCTTATCTGGGAGGAACGAGTTCATCATACAGTCATAGAGCTTCTTCTTTAAAAACTCGTCGCTCAAATCGCAAAATTTACCAGGATCCATTGTAGGTGAGGCCTTTGAAAATTTGAAATATTCGACTCCAAGGAAGCGCGTGCTTATGAATATTGCTTTACTCAGTTCTGTCGGTTAAACCACTTGAGAATAATAATGTTGTCGTAGTTAGTAGCAATGTTTTCAAATCTAATGTAAGCAATTTTCACCGCGGGGGACATTGACAAGGAAGTATTATTCTCTTATTAATTCTTGGCGGGTAAACAATAGATCGCCGACGAACATCTATTTAGTTGGCTCGTACAGCATGAGATGTTTCGCGAAGTTTCCTGAAAGGCAAGGAAAATAAGAATAAAAAATGTATTCTAAAAGACCAATATGCAAATAACAAAAAACGCATCAAGACAAGAAATCTTGTTGACACAAGCCAATAAAATACCTAAAAAGCTGCCAAAATCACAACGAAGAGCAAATCAAAGGAACGAAATTTGTTTGAACTTCGATAAAATCACGCGACAGCAATCCGAAACGAAAACATGACTAGCAAATTATATGCACTAAAGACAAATCTCTCGCTTCTGAAATTGCAGGTGTTTCTAAGAGAAGGCGTCTTCCTCCTTCCACAAAAGAATTATTCTTTTTCAATCAATTACATTGATGTCTTAGTTCTGACGGTTCTAAATATCTTGACACAATGGGAAAGCGTTTTGATTGGCTCTCAGCAAAATCCGCGTCAATTTCAGTTGTTTTGTTCCGTTAACACCAACACTGAGCTAGACGGCTTAAAAGCAATTTGGGTAAAGGTTCAAACAGCAAATATCGTCCATTCAAAGATTAATTGATAGTATCTCCATTGGGAACAGCTAGTTTTCGCGTGCGATTTAAAGAGCCTATTAATCGTGCATTTACAAGACGAAAAAGGTTAACCCTTGCCCCATCGCTTTGTACAACGAGATAATTATCACAAAAGTAATTAAAAATCCTGTAATCCTACTTTTTACCACAGCCAGGGTCTAATAAACACCAAAATTGCTGCTCTGAAAAATCAACACGCATGACAAAAGACCTAGTAGGCAATCTTGTTAAACTGAGATAGTGCTTTGGGCAAAGGGTCTTATTAAACCTTCTGTGCCTTCATTCACGATATACCGTTGTAATGCCGCAACTGAATCACAATGATCGTGATAGTTGTTTGACGATGACGGGTATTTTTAAGATAGGCTTTTGAGTGAGACTCCTGTTTTCTGGACGATGTTTACGCCCAAAGACAATGTCAGTTGAGGGACTTGTCAGGAAAGTGTTGTCAAGGCTGTGTTTCCACAGTATAATGAACACTATGGATGTGCAGTGGGCCACGTCTGGGAAATTATACCCATGCATTTGTTTAGTTTCCTCTAATGAATTCTGGGCGAATCGAAAAAAAAAAAAGAACAATTAACGAAGAGTACTTTGAAATGATCACTGATGATCGATAATGTAAATTGTGTTGAGTAAAGTAATTGGAACATTAAAATATGAAAGCAGTATTCCTTAAGTGTTGCCGGTTACCGGGTAAAAAGCGTTTCTTGCTTTTTCCGAGTGTGTGTTCAAAATTGAACAACGTTATCTTAAATTTATCATTATTCAGTGATGTCAGGGAAAGTTTACCTCACGTCTTAGGATTGGTCATAGCTACGGTTCGATCACAACAGCACTATAACAACAGCCTAAATTTTACTTAAAGTTATCACTGTATAACTCAAGGTTAAAAAATGGACCCTACACCTACTATTAATATATATTCTATTAACTACAAAAGGGGTAACTGAGTGTGTTAAAAGTCTTAGAGAAAGAATTTTAATGGTAGCTAATTTAGATTGAAAACTTTTGGTATTCAGCGACTGACCGTGACTTTTGTAGTGTACGTGAGTTGGGAATTAGCAGTTAGCCGCAGAGCTAATTGGGCTAAATCCTTGCCTCAGTTTTCTTGAAGGTGAGAATTTTCCGGTCGATTTAACCGAACAGACTGTTAATGCTTGTAATCCACACAATTAAGCTGCGTTTCATGATCATCAATGCATCCGATGTTTTCATTGCGTCCGCAAACAGCAAATATTTACTATTCGCCGAATACCACGATCACTTAAAGGAGGACCGCAACAAAATGTTTATTTAAAATCTATTTTAAAACTACCCCCTTGCATATTAAACTGATTCTCGTACGTCAGTTATTGAAATTCAACTTGAAAGTTCTTGAAGAGTTCTTCGTCTAGAGTTTTATTTGAGAGTTTCACGTCTTTTTGTTAAATAAAGGAGTACTTCATCTGCCATACTGAATTCAACCCGGTTGAAAGAATTTGCCAAGTTGATTTTAAGCTTTATTGTGGCGAGATAAAATGAAATCTACGAAGAAATGTTTCTGTTAGTCATGTTCTAGTTATACTACTAAGATTACTGTTCTAATTATCTGGAGCCCAGCCTAATGTCTTAATCAGTTCGTTCAATCTTTAAGTCTGAAAGAGGTCTTTAATTTAAGCCATTTATTCAAGTAAATGCTTCATCTTACAACTTTGCAAATTGCTAGCACTGGATCAGTGCACTGTTGACAGCGCCTGTAACAGCAAGTGAAGCACTGTCAAAAGGTAAGTAAACTTTCCCGTACATATTATGGCTTTAGTTGCAAGAAATGATCGGTAGAAATACTGAGAACTCTGAACTTTGTCCGTAACTCGGCTGATAACGGCAACAATAAAGTTGGCCTGTGCTATTAAACGAGCTCTAGTGGTTACTGGAAGTTTATTTGCCAGAATTAAGATAAGCAGAGCCGTAGTCGCCAATCTAATTCAATCAGTGGAATATGCATATTCGTCTCCGCCAATCCGCCCGTAAAGATCACACTGTACTCTTCAGCTTTGCAAGCAGTTTCACTTTTGATGCCGGAAAAAGGTTGAACTATTAATTTTTATTATTGGTGTAACAGCGAACAACATTCTACAGTCGGGATATCACTATTGTTTTAAGCGGATGATCTTAATAAGATTCACTCGAATAAAGTAACTTTTTCATTAACACGGGATACGTTTTCTTGACCAGAGATTTGCTATTGAAACTGGGAAATGCAAGTTACACAAAACCGATGGCATTTCGTTAACAGTTTTTGGCAGTTTCCTTAGAACCTTTGCCGCGAATTACAAAAAGACGATAATGTGTGGGTCCATTGTTTACAACACGCTAAAAGTAACAACAAAGGCAAGATTACAAATGTACATAAAACCGAAATGTCCGGGACTTTTGAGTTCTGTCTATTAATCCGTTCCAATTCTTTTTTGGATTGTAATCTTTTCGATGATAACAACTTTAGTTAAATGCCACATACGCAACTGTGGAACTCTCTCAGGAGAGAAAACATCCTTGCCTGCAAGCTTTTTGAGAGGAGAAGTTGTACTGCATTTGATATTAAACAATATACATTATATAAGTGTAAATCATCACAGTTGAGTCACAAAACGTTGTTTGAATCATTAATGGTGCTGCAATAACTTACCAGAATCTTGGAATGCATTCAAGGATCGAAGCCCGGTCTGAGTCGATGCCCTTTGCTCACATTTTTATTGAACTAAAAATGATCCCGAACATGCGTACTCACATGCCTAGTAGTTCAGTCACTGTTAGTGTGGAATTATCGGCATTTACGACGGTCCACTTGATCCAAAGTTGATTTTTTTTGTAAGTTGGCAAAAAAAGATTCTGCCTTTAAAGCCAGAAATCGAACAATAATGATTCAGCTGTTTTACTGCACGTGTGAGTTTTAAATACAGTAAATACATGCGAGTTTAAAAGCCCTTTTTGTTGGCCTGTATGACGTGTTGTTTGCACAGGACATTGTAAGCGCTTTGGTCTGTGAATAAATTACTTTCGACATCGCGTCATGGCAACGTTTGCCAAAGAACCTCTCTCCTTCCCACTGTGCCGGACTAAAAGACCAGCATGGCTAAAGCTTATCCTGGTTTCTGCTAAATGATCACCTAGATCAACCTACAGGCACTGCTATCCCTCCCTCAGTGGTATGGGTTGTTTCGCGCGCCGTATTACCTAATCATTATATCACATCATCATTTACACAGCTGGGTTACGCTGGAGACAGGAGACCTTTACGTTGAGTCGGGCCGGTGGGTGGGCATAGAGGACAAACATTTTGAGTCCATGAGGGAAAACTGGCTGCCTTTTTCAGAGAAAGCCCTTCTCCAAAGCAAGCCGAACGAAGATCCACCTCTACATCGCTTTGCCTATTCCAAAGTGTTTGCTTGACATAGGATTTGCAGAATCCTAATTGTTTTAATAAATCGGTCAAATCCAAGACTCTGTCTGTCATGTTTAAAGCCACTAGTTTAAACACCCATCCTGTGGCTAACCTTACTTTTCCCTTTCTTCTCACTCGAAGCTGTCGCATATGAAACAAAACTTGAACAATTTTAACTAACAAACCTGCTCTACCGCATCATGCAGCTATTCTTTGGACAAGCCCCCCTCTGACTTGAAATAACATCTTTGACGAAGATGGGGAGTTTTGCTGTATTGAGTTAGATATCAAAGTCATCTTCGTTCGAGCTTTTCACAACGACTCTCTAACCTCCACACCCTAATCAGTGAATTGAAGGGTTCCAAAATTTTTAGGCAGACCGTTCCATCACAAAAATATCGTTTCTTTCTGGCTAGTCCTACTTTGGCAACCAGAAATTTTTTCTCGCGTGCGACGAGGAGGGCCGACGCAGGCTGGTCCTCAGTTCCTTCAACTATCAAGGCGTCGGTGCCTCACGGCTCGATACTTAGCCCTTTCAAAATCTTTTAGTTATTGGTGACTTGCCTAAGGAACTCTTTAATAATGAGATCTCTACTTGTATGCAGATGAATGGACTCTATTTTCAACCATGAACGCAGAACAAGCCCGCGGTGGAAATTCCACCTTAAACAGAAACATCTGTTAGATATGACAAATGTTCGAGATAGAAGCTCGATATACCTTGAGACACTGCTTTCACTCACCATACGAGGGAAGGCCTACTGCCAAACCAGTGATCTCTTACAATGTAGAACATGTAGCTACTGCAGGCATTTGTTCTATTACTGTGCAATTTAAAACTATTGCGCTACAAAGGAATATATCAAGCTCTACTGTACTTAAATTTTCTTGAACTCAAGACAAACAGTCAAAAACCTGCCAATGTAAACATAGACACTCACAGAAGACTAGAGCGCAAAATATCACCACTTGGGGGACGAGAAGCTTTCACAGTGCCGTTAGCACCAAGTTGTGTTGACACCAAACCAACACTGTATACGTATCAATATGGTTCGGACACCGCCAGAATGGACACCCTCTAAGCTCAGAGCTGTAGCTAGCTGGGGGAGCGGAGAGGGCAGCTGCCCCCCCCCCCCCCCCCTCCCCAACGGGACCTGTTCAGCCATGCAAATTAACTATGAGGGTAGACATCATTCCCTCGTCACAGCATCACCCATGCAGACCTCCCTCACTACTCCATGTAACCCGCAAAAGTACAAATGGACGTTGAAGTCAAAGTAAAGTACAAATATAGTAAGCTCTTACTTTTTCTCTAAATTCAACCCTCTTAATACGGACACCTGCTTAATACGGACAGCTAATTGTTACGGACAGTTTGCTTTGTCCCTGGGGAAAAAAGCTCTTACTTTCTCTCCAAATTCAACCCGCTTAATATGGACACCCCGTTAATACAGACACTTTCTATCATATAACCCCCCCCCCCCCCCCTTTGAATGTCCGTATTAACGAGTCTAACTGTAGTCGACCACTCTACAGCATCAATGTTACATTGAAAATGAAAAATCGACTTCACGAAAAGTTACACCTACCTTGGGGTAAAATTTTCCACAAATGGTAGTTTTAAAGAACACAAAGCAATCCTAAAAGACAAAGCCAAGAGATCCTGTAATATATTAGGTTCCAGGCTCCTTGTATTTTGCACTTGCGCAGTACATTTAAAATGGAGGACTAGCACATGGTTCGTTTTCATGCTGTACTTTCATGACTTAAATATTACAGATCCATATATTGCAACTCGTCAGCACCTTAACTTTCTTAGACTTCCAATATTTCTAACAGATTATTTAATGCACTGTATCTCCCAATTCTGATGTATGGCCCTGAGGTTTGGAGCATCTACGATAAAGATGATTATGATTCATGGGAGAATGATATAATAGAGAAAACACAAATTCAGTTCTGTAAAGAAGTATTAGGTGTGAATTAACAGTCCAAATGTTGCATGCAGAAATAAACTTGGACGACTACCACTGGAGGAAAAAACCAACATAAATATTATCAAATTTTCGATACATTTAGAAAACAAAAAAGCTGATCATTACGCTAAGTATTGTTTACAAATATCAAAAGATATGACTGAGAAAAACCAGATGAGTCTTATGAAAAAAGTTAATACACTATGAAACAATTCATGTCTCAATGGATTGTATTTAAATGATAACAATTCTTCAACATATATAAAGAATATCCAATTAACTATACGTGAAGAACTGACTTCACACCAATGTAATCTAAAAGAAATAATAAGAAACTAAAATTCTACTCAATATTAAAAAATAACTGTCACAAAAGTAATTGCTTGAACATAATTACCAATATAACTCACAAAAAACACTGAATAAATTCAGACTTGGCAACCATCGCTTACAAATTGAAACGGGCAGTCATACAGTCCCGAAAACTCCAGAAAATCTTCTAGTTTGCCCCTTCTGCCACTTAAATGAAGTTGAACACAAATTACACTTTCTATTCAATTGTAATCTTTACGATAATCTTCGATCTAACTTTTACAGAAACATTAGTAATGGATACCCACTTTTTAATAACTTTGACAACAATGGAAAAACCCTCTTTATATCTGATAATATCGATCTTCATATCTACAGACTTACAGCTGCTTACATACATTCATGTATGGAATATAGACAAAAAATTGTTCTTTAATTATAGCCCTTATTTTCATTTAAGATTTATAACATAAATGATCACGTGGGAATACTGAAATAAAAGTTGTTGTTGTATTGCTGTTTATTTTTAAAGACGTATCTTTCTTGACGTATCATATTTATTATTTTATTTTATTATACTAAAAATTGCTGTAATGTGCAGTTGATTATCTTGCCATAAAAATTGCGCGATTACTATTATTATGATTATCATCATCACTATTATTATTATTTATTTTATTTTATTTTATTAAAGTAAACCTGCGGAATTTTTCTTTAGACCTGAACTTTATTGATTTTGGGAAAAATCTGGACTAAATAAACCACGAACGAGGGACCTGAACCGATCGAAATCCTAAAGAACGTACTTCATTATTAATAGGTTACGACATAACAAATATAACTGCCAAAAACATAACATTTTCAAACAAATGAAGTAAGTAACTAAAAACAAACGCGAAAATTAAAATCTGAAAGAAAAAATTGTCACTTTAATCGCGGATAAAAGCTTTTAAAGTCAACGGCAATATTCTTGCATTACTGGTACAAACTTCAGGGACTGAAATTAAACATTTTAAACATGATGTTATTTCAAAGATGGAGAACTTATTATCGGCCTGTCTCTGGCAAGACGGACATTCGCGAGTCGACCCCTATCTCATCCACCCTCACCCACTCCCACAGGACTACGGATATGCGATCATTGCTCAATTTTTCTTTTCTTTCTTTTTTTTCTTTTTTTTTTTTTTGGCTTATTTGTTTTTGATGTTATTATGATTTTTCTACAAATGACCTGCACGTTTTTATGAACTCATGCGTTTGAACCATGAGACGTTCAACCAAATATACTAGTTTGATGATTCATCAAAAGTCGTTTTTCTTTCGCGTCATTACAATAGGGTGAAAAAAAAATGCATCGGTTTTCTTTGTTGTTGGTATCGTTATTTTTTCTTTACTTAACTGATAAACGCTGTCTCTTATTAACACTCCCTTTGAAAATATAAATAACTGAGTCAATAAACAATAATACAAACATAGTTAGTAGTTTTTTTTTTTTTTCGTACTGACTTCTAAGAGATTCCGATTGCAAGGGTCATCATCAGATCATGCGATTTCGCCCGTGCGTGATTAAAACCCGAGTAGCAGAAATACAATGTTCAACTTCTGTTAATCTGAATACACTTGTAATGTCTGTCAGGGATGAATCCTAACAGAACCAACAGGGCTTTTACTAAGCGCTTGAAGCCGATTCAATCTGACAAAATTCCGCACTTTAGTCATGATAGTTTCTTTTACTTAATGATTTTGGAGGCACAACACGAAAATCCTGTCCAACCCAAGAGTTGCTACCGGCTCGTAAAGTAAATCTCTCTGTTACATTCAAGCTTTCATCAGTTCCATTTCGTCCGAGTTCCATGAAGCCGGCACCAACGCTTACCTTGACACCGGCGTTCCCTTCCCGCCTAGAGCCTCTGTTACCCGCGAAACAAAGTGCGCGCATTTTGCACAGCTGTGCCCTGAAGACACAGCACAAAGCTATCACAAGTAACACACTGAATATCGCAACTACAGCAATTAAAGGCGGGCTTAGGACGTTTTCTTTCTCAGGTGCTGGCTTTTCACAAGTCAGAGATGTTGATAGACACGTTCCTTTGCAGCAATGTTCCTCGAGGGTTGGGGGTGAGCCGCACTGATCGTTTCTGGAGCACGACAAGTTGCATGATTGACGACAGTAACCGCTACAACACTGTATGAAATCCCCCAGGCAATCCTGATGCGTTTTGCAAAGTCTCCCCTCGACAGAAACAATTGCAAAAACTAAGAGCGCAAATGTCAACACTATAATATTTAGACCGAATAATTGGCGGTTTAATATTTGCATCCTTCGATGAGCTGGCGGTTTTGAAGACTTGAAAACAGGTCAGAAGTAATTGTAACCACAACTGTACCGATTTTACTTCGCTTCAAAATTCAGTGGACCAGCATCGTTAACTTTCACCCGGGCTCTCACCTTGTCAAGCTGGAGGGCTGTTTGCGTAGCCCTCTCGCTTTTAAATGGAAACAAAGCAATATGCCTTCCTTTTCAATGCTTAACTCCGAAGACTGCGTATCAATGCAAACTTATTAGAGTCACGTAGTGGTATCGATCACCCCAAAGTTTGAAACAGTTACTTGAATTTGTCAGTGACCTTGATGCGGTAACTGTATCCGCACAAATTTCACGCTATTCCGATCTCCAAGTAAGCCTGGAATGAAGTATCGCAGCTGAGCAAATTTTCAAACATCTTTCTTTCAACACGCAGAAGTTCATACGTTGAAATCGCTTAAGGGGCAGCCGAACCGGAAAGGAAATCAACAAAGTGCTTAATTACATTCTGCTTCATTTGAATGAGAATTGCGGAAGAAACCTGGCTCGAATTTATCTTACTCGATATTTGAATAGGTCTGTACTTAATGCATATTTTTGGTTTTGTTGAAGGAAAATATTGGTAGAAAATCGGAAACACAGACAATGTTTCCAACTTTGTCAAATAAACAGCAATTTTTCCCTTTGTAAGATATGTTGGTTTTTGAAAGAACTTGGGCTTAGCATAAACATTTATGAGTCTTTTTTTTAAATTTGAAAACACCATCCCATCGCGTGAAAATAGAGTATCATTCAACAAAAAAAATCACAAAAATGTTTCTATTAGCTGTCCAAACAACATAGACAGGATATCCATTGCGTGATCGGAGAGGTCGATATCAATTTTGTACAGCTTTTTGAGGACTTATCAAAACTGACAAGTTTATACTAGTGAGGTAGTTCAGCGGAGTGATAGGCTAATGAAATATTTTTTTGTTTGTAGTCAAGGGGAAACTACTTAGTCTTTTTAATGGGGGTATGAACAATGAACTGTCTAAAAGTTCTATTTTAAGAAAGTAAACTGAATATTGTATCTCTTTCAACCAGGTAAATTGATGTAAATGGAACACTGAAAGACATTGAGTTTATTGCGCTTTCTCACGGCTGCTCAGCTAGTCTTAAGTGGAAAAATTGAAAGACTAGAAAGAAAAGAAAGAATGAAAATCGGCAAACCGGTTTAAGGACAATAAGTTTTTAAGCTGTAATAATTTGTATTCAGTTTTCCTTTTTGTTTTGTTTTGCTCTACGGGAAATGATGATATTGCTCCAAGACAAGTAGATTGAATTTTTAAGGGGCGATTTAAAATTTCTGTCAACATATGTTGCCGGCTGTACTTCACTGGATATTACATTAATTTATAATAGAAATGGCATTGGTATGCAAATTATACAGTTATTGCTACTTTATACAGAACGTAAACCGTGAAACCTCGATGTAAAACAAACCTCTATAAATAACGAATTCCTTGGTATAACAAACGATATTTTGCGACCCAGCAATGCCGTTGAAAAGAACCTCGATACAACGAAACCAGGCCGGTGATAACGAACTTTTAATGTGACTGCCAGTCCTTTGCCCGTCGTCATATTCGTGGCAATTCACTGTAAAAAAAGGTGAAGTAAACTTCGGTTGAACTGCTGTAAGACGTAAAATGATAAAAAGAGTCCTCAAGTCGTGTTTCAAGTAAAATGCGGCGGTACGTATCTGACTGAAAGAACAAAGTTCTTTTCCTCCCCTCCCAGTGTTTTTTATTTGTCATGCAGCATTGCACGTTGAAAGCATTGATCAATTTTATCATCGGTTATTTTCATGTATTTTATACTCATTAAAGTATAGCGTCAAGACAAGGACAAAGATAACTGACAATAAAACTAGCGATGAAATCAAGCCACGAGAGGTACGCACAAAAATTGTTGCCAAAAATTTGCGATTTATACGCCCTTGATCTACCTGACTTGTGCCAAAAAAGCAGTTACTTTTGTAAGCGACAACTAAAACAAGTCAATAGTCAACTACTGTTTCAGTGAAGGCATAGATGTATTCAAAGGGGACAGACGGCAAATTATATTTTTGTTGCTAAAAAGTCGTAACTGTTCATCAGAAGGATGCGTAAAATGTGACTATACAATTCCTCAATCGACTTCGGCTCTATTAAATCCTATACCAATTCTTGAACATTTAAGTACACCACGGAACCACCCACGATCAGGAACTTACTTTTGCTCAATAAATAAAATTCACCTGCTTTGCACTATTTTAATGCATACTATTTACGTCCTATATTGCCTTTAGGGACATGAAACAACATTTTCGATAACATCAATGACACAAAAACCGTACTGAATTGACAAACAGGTGAACTTGTGTCCCGATAAGGGGAAGTTCATAATTTAAATTGCGCCCTAAGGGTGAAGGAGGCGGGCCGGGATACCTTGGGAATTAAGTGAGCTCTCTGAAAAACTCCCAAAACACAAGACAACCCGCAACGCCCGCCCGGTTAGCTCAATTGGATAAGCGCCTGTCTGCCGAGCGGGATGTCGCGGGTTCAAACACCGGCTGGACCAACGCTCAGGGTCTTGACATCTGCAAGTGGTTAGACATTCTAGACTTCTCGAATAAGGACGAACAACCGAAGACCCCGTCTCACAGTTCTTCATTGTTCTGATTCTTGTTGGACGTAAAAGAATCCACACTGTTGTTAGTAAAGAGTAAGAGCCGTACTGACCCCGGTGGTGTGGTACAACCTTACATGGGCTGGGTGGATAATAAAGGGGTTGATATCAGTTGGGATGTAAGAAATGTTTCATCCCTTGTCACCGACGGTACCATTTACTTTATCAGGCTCCTGCTAAAGATCTCTCCAACCTACCAGTAGATAATTCCTCGGAATTTATTCTTCTGCTGAAGAGTTATGAAGAATGCCTTTTCGAAATAGCTGAAAAACTATATGGAACGTCAAAACATTTAGACAAAGTTTTATTCAGTCTTACCTGACTATGGAGAACCTGGAAATCCTTGTTTCTGGCCTTAAAATTGCCACATCAGAAGTTTGAATACGGCTGGGTAGACAAACAAATACAAACGGCTGGACTTAACTGAATTTCTTGATGTGGGAATTGATCACGCAGCTATTCATATATTGATATGCTGACTTTTCTTAGAGAAAACTATCTTTGTCGCATTTAGATTTTTTAAGACATTTTTCTCGTGCGGAAAGCAAGAGGAGCCTAGACTGTATTTCTTTTGATATAAAGTACAAAGGCCTATAATTTTGTTGCCCAAGCAACCAAATAATTCATGGAGGAATTTTAATATTTTGTAGCACGGCGAATCCTTAATATTAGGAAGATTTTTTATTGACAGACTTACCACTATTATCTCTAGAAATAGTGATTAAACGTCAAGGAAACAATAGGAGAAAATTTAGTTACTCTTAGCTGGTCAAACTTTGTCAGGAATAGCAGTATGTAATCATGATTTGTGATACGTCAGTGCCGTAATGAGCGCCCAGTGTTTGCGATTGTCTGACTTACAATAAACTTGCAATTTTTTTCGGCTTCATCAATCACCCATCAATTTGTACAATGGACGAATGATCATTAAAAAATGTTGAATATACAAAAATACACGAATTGGAAATCTCAAGTCTACCTTAAATGTTCAAAATCTTATCCAATTCTCGTCGCTTTCCGGAGTGTCAGGATTGTCCAGAATTTTCTTAGATGTTTAAGAGCCGTTTTGGTTTTCCTTT
>OZ037777.1:31555486-31622986 GCA_964035525.1 Porites cylindrica | reverse complement strand
TTATCTGCGCGTTTGTCTTTGCCAGTAACTCTGGTCACTTTCGAATTAACGATTTTTTGCTATTTTTCACTCTGTTACTTTTGTTAAATTATTTTTTGTTAAATTTATTTTTATTCTTGCAAAAAAGTGGGGGGGCTAAAGCCCCCCCAGCCCCTCCCTCTGCGCGGTCCCTGTACCTACATGTAACAAACGAAAAAGTGCGTGGAAGAATTGCGCGGGGGAAGATAGGAAGAAGGAAAAAGTCTCTTCCTTTTC
This sequence comes from Porites cylindrica, assembly GCA_964035525.1. Taxonomy (NCBI): domain Eukaryota; kingdom Metazoa; phylum Cnidaria; class Anthozoa; order Scleractinia; family Poritidae; genus Porites; species Porites cylindrica. The sequence continues at coordinate 31,622,731 of OZ037777.1, read as the reverse complement.
CCACCGTCCTCTTCGCGACCGTTCCGTGACCGCTTGCAGACGATAAGAGACGACTACCAGTCCGGGCCACAACCAGAACTGGATATATGATGACGTCACCCAAATTTTCAACATGGTTCCAAAACCAAGGGACAAGATCAAGGGTCACTTTTCAGCTCTTTGCTACGCCTAGAAATGACCTTTTCCCACAGTTCTTTAGGGGCTGCGCCTTTGAATGAGGAGGAAGCCCATGAGTGTGAAAAAAATGGCAACCGATGAAGTTTTGCGTGTTTTCTAGAGGTAAAACGGCTAAAAACGGGAGTGTTTCAGCTCAAAGATCTACCAGACAAGGCGCAAAACATCGGAAGATAGAAGGTGTGTTTCAGTTTTTTGATCTTTGAAAAAATTATTTTTGAAATCTACATAAAATTTGCTTGTTGGTGGTGGTTTTTTTGTCGTGGTGCAAAGCATTTTCACATAGTGCTGTGCGTTTGAATTTGTAATAGTGAGTTGCGCCATGTGCGAATTTTTGTAACGCCATGTTCATTTTATGTTCAATTGCAGTGTGATAGAAAAGCACGTTGTTTTTTTGGCATAAAGATGCCGGCTGGGTGACAAAACTTTAACGAAAACCCGAACTGTCTAGATTGCGTTGGTTGGTCCAAGGAGCAATGTAGTTTCGCCAGACGGGATTGTTGTTTGACCAATCGAGCAGACCTTACTGTGGGATCGACGTTAAGCTCCGAGAAGTCGGGCGGGGTATTCTGAAGAATTGCTCCCAATTAAATAACTAACTAAATTACTTTGCTTTGATACTGTGACAAATTGTATTATTTCAGATTATTTAGATAACAAAACGGTAAATGTCAGGAAAGACTGGACATTGCTGCTAGAAGTCAAACTTACAACCACACCACATACGAGAAACGATGTGTTTTCGAAAAGCAAAAATCAATAGGTCTAATAGTCTATTAGCAAAAAACTACCTTTGCACGTGAAGCACACTTTTTTGTACATTTCTTTCCCATTGTTGTTGCATCTTGAAACTTCCTAGTTACACGTATTATGCAGAAAATATGTCTTTGTTGCTTATGATCCTGTTCGCTTTTCTTTTCACTGCCGCTCACTGTCACCCTACTGGCCGCTTGCATTTTTCATTTTCTGTCCGCCCTATAAACTTTTCATGTTGTTTTTCCAAAGAAATTTGTCTCCTTTGTTTATCTCTCGTTGTAACTCACTGTCTCTCTTTTTCTCTTTTAGCTCCGCTAGCCTGTCTTCTACTTTCTCGTTTTCTCTGTCTTTTTCTTTCTCTGCATTCTCAATTTGTGGACATTAGCTTTAGAGGACACGGATAGAGAAACAATTTCTGCTTTCCATTTTGTCTTTATTGACCCTTTAATTGTCTTTGCTACACGAGACGCGGTTGGCCATGCGATTTCCGCCAAAGAAATTCGAGTTGTATTTGGGCTACTATATCTGTTGATTTATTATTTTACATTGGTATGCCTGAGGGGAGGACAGACGGGCGTACTGATACATAGTAACCAAATTTTCTTATCCATGGTGCTCCGCTGTGTGCGCTTCGCGCAAGAGAGAGCTCCACTATCAAGACACCTAAATTCAATTATTTAAATAATACTTGGTATAAAAAGAATAAACGATCGAGCAAAACAACAAAAATGAAATTGCGTACTTGGACGAATTGGTTCAATGAGTAACAAAAAAAAAAACAAGAACGGAGGATGGAAGAATAAGTAAAAAAGAAATACAATCAAATGAACGAGAACATAAATTGCGACCAAATAGATGTATCGTGGATTTATGCCTCTCTTATATACATCTAATCTCACAATTGCACTATTTCTTCTGCTCTTCTTATTCTAGAACTGAGTCTCTTGTTCTGTCTCACGAGCGATTGATCTAACAAAGAGCAGTAAAACTCGTTTGGGTCCCTTGATGATTCGTACTTGACTTTTGCTGTGAAAGAATTGCAAAGGCCTCTATTTTCCTTTCATTGCTCTTTAGCTGAGTGGTAGTGCGGATAATATTTTTCACTTTCGTGTTGCCATCCTCTTGTTTCTTTTCTTCAACACTGTTTTCTAAAGCCCTATTAATTAGCGCAATGGTGCTGTTTTGGGGGTTTTTCTGATGTTCACAGTCAGATTCTCCACCTTCCTCAAGCGAGATATTAACAGCTCCACTGTCTTGCACGGCATCCGTAATAGTGGGCATTTCGATGTCTCCTGTTTCTAATTGTTTACTCATTATATTTGCTCTTTCTATGCCACTGATATCCTCTGGCAGACTGAGAAAGGGAAGGATCAGCGCTAGACAACAAGAGAAAGACCACTGTGGATTTTTATGCCATTCCTTGAGATAGACATACAGGTGCAGCATGTATTGAGCTGAAAAGAATCGGTATACTTAACCGTCAGAAATCCCATTAGAACATGTGATTGAGTTATTGACTTGCCTGCACAACAAGTCCCATAGATTTTGGTATATGTGCGAGGTTTGAATGAGGGGGCCAACGGTTTATCGACATAATATTTAGTAGTGTACAGAGTACAGCCTAGGGTTTTCCAAATTACTCTCGACAGTTCACACTATTATGTTCAAACAGACTAAAGTGCCCGCAATATCGGAGGTGGTAAGACATTTTTTTAGAACAAGTGAGCCATGTCTGTGCGCGGAGAAATGATCAACAAAGTGTTATACAAAAAGACTCCGGCCCGAGGTTCAACCCCTTATCCTTTCATATACCATTTATACCCATTTCGTTTACTTCTATTGACAAATGGTACTCCTTTCCGTCAAAAAAGACCTAAAAAGTTTCTAACTTTGCTCCCTTTTTAACCGCTGCAAATTCAGTGTTTTTATTACTATTTGTTTTATAACATTGAAGCACTTTACTTTTTGAAATAAATAACAAAACCAGAACGTTTTCTTGAATTTTTCATAGCCATTAAATGCGTCTGTGAGCCTTTTTAGGCCTTTTTTCAGACAAATATGACATATTTACTTACCCTTTCAAATACGGGTTGGAAAAATATATTCAACATATCCGGGCTAACATCGAAATACATGAACTATAGAAGATTACATAACAGTAAAACAAGTATAAAAACATCTGTGACACACTCTATTTGGAATCTATTTGTTAATCAGACGTTTTGGAACACGTCCCACTCTAAGAAAAGTCACTCACCATCAAATAGCTTGGTTATCACCAGATGTTGCATTGTGGCATAAAGTTAAAGAAGATAATAATAATAATCTTACAGGCAATTAATCCGATGACCAATGTGTTTGCTCCAAGAACTAATATGTTGAATATAAAAGTATCCATGTAAACGTCGGTCACTGAAGGTACGTTCTCTGAAGGAATTTTACTGACCGCCCCAACACCCAGGTTGAAAACTGTAACGCCAATGGATGCGGCCATCAATTGATTTTCAAAGGCGTCTTGTATCGGACGATTCCAGGCAAAAAACACTCCATATATGCCAGCAATGGCCCATGCTAAGCCAATGTATGATCTGCTTTCCTGCCCCACGAGTATCAAACCGGATGTGATGATTACTTTACGAGAAGTCTCTATTAGTTCCCAGTACCACGAACGAGCTGTATAGTTTTCGTAAAGAAATTGCAACCCCTTGATTATTTCAATGCCAGAGGCTCTATCTTTAGATCCTCTGACGACGTCCTCTTTGGTTTTTATTACTCTTCGTTTTCTCCAAAGGATTATGAACGTGGCAGTAGCAAGAGCAACAACGTACGCCAATGAAAAATATGCTGCGATAAGCAGTTTATTGAACAGAGGCCCATGACATTGTATGCTGTAATCTGCTTTTAAGTACTTCGTGCACGAGTCCTCATCTTCGTGCTGACAAAGTTCCCGGCATGCAAGGGGCAAAACAGCTGCTGTCTTGGAACACGTGCTAAGGTAGGTGATGTACAGGAAAAAGAACAAATTTTTGTACACGGTTTCTTTAGCTTGTGATATTTTATGTGACTTTTCGTCGTCGTCCATTCCTGCTTTGCTAGAGATAACAGTTTTCCTTACAAGGTAGCTTAGGCCCGCACAGATGACAATGGCAAAATTAATTGCCATCATGGAGAGCAAGTTTGCAAAGGCATCCACGTTTAGGTCCTTAAAGATGCAGTTAATTGGAGTCATCTCAAGTATGTTTAGCTGGAGTGTTTCAGAATACTTGCCGATTACCTGTACGGACTCGGGCCATTCAATGTATGAGAACGCTTCAAGCAAGCCATAAGTGACCTGATAAAATCCAATTGCGATCTTTATTTTGGACAGAAAAGAGTCTGCCACAGTGTTTCCAACCCCTTCTTTATCCTTTATTTTTTTTGTCCAAATGCAAACAGAAATTATTGTCAAAATAACGAGAACAACTATAGACATCTGGGCGAGTATCCACGTCTTTGTTGGGCATTTCCTGCACTGATGAAATTGCTTAAAGTATCCTTTTGTGCACACATCACAGAGGGGGCCTTCGTGGCCATCCTTACAAAAAGAATCCATGCCACCTCTGCAAGAACTTTTCCCTGGGCACTTATATGGAGTTGGTAGGGGATACGGATATTGCACGTCCTCTTCATCAAATGATGGCGAAGGTGATAAGAGATTGGCTATAAAAAGTCGATAGCGATGTTTGCGGACGTTGTTCTTCCATTTCCACCAATAGCCAGATTGCAAAGTAGCATAGCCATCTTGGCATTTCAGTCCATCTTTACATTTTCGACACTGTTCAAACATATGAGTCCGATAATGTCCCTCCAAGCATTCACAAGCACGAAATCCAGCATGTGCGTCACTGTTCGTTCCTAAGGATGATAGTGGAGGAGGATATTCAAAGGCAGCTTTAAGCATTTTAAATTCAGTCTTGAGATATTAAGGTAAAAAATCTGATACTGTACATTTAAATCAGTTTCCTTGTTAATGTCAAAACCATACTTAGAGGTTGTACTTAATAGTTCAGGCCACTTGAAAAGCATATCGACCAACTCTTCTGGCGTGAGTTTCTGTAAGATGTTTTTTCCTTCATTCTTAACCTCTGCAGCCTTTAACGAATCGATATAGAATTATACTTATTATATAAACAATAGCTGATTTATTTATGGGGAATTTGAGCTCTGAGAAGAATAGCTTCTAAACACTGATGATTTTACGGGTCTTTTAAGATCGCCAATCAGCGATCAATCGCCAATCAACGTCACCCATTTTGGTTTTCGTCGCTCCATTGAAGCGATAAATGAACGGCCACGCGTTGTCAATCCTCAGTGAGTTGGATAAGATGCGCACGACAGCGGCCTTTTCAAAATATATTTCGATATGGCTTCAGACAATACCCCTAACAGCGATGAATAGGTGTGCTACGATAATATTCTATTATTCATTGATAACGATGAAGAGAAGTTTTTGGGACCAGAAAAAAATACTCGTAGAAAAGACCGACATTGATGTAGCTTTGGTGATGGCATTTCTGGTCTCGGAAATGGAAAAAACACGGAAAGTTTATGTATTGTTCATCATTTTCTTAAATAAAAAAGCGTGTTTTAAAAGAAACCTTCCGTTGTATTACGCTTTTTGAGTCTTTTCGCTCATTTTTTCACTTTCCATCGAGATTTTTTAGTATAAATATTTTTTTATCATCCACACATTTGTGAACCGGCTTAATCTTTTAGAGGGTCCACTTCTCCTCTGGTTTTTATATATTAAATAATAATAATAATAGTAATAATAATAACAATCAGAATCAGAATCAGAACACATGGTTCCCTGTAGATATTGAGCGAGTTTGCTTTAACACTCGAAGGGTCATGTAATATACTCAATTAAATGAGTCGTGATTTACCAAGAGGACAGGTTTTACAATCCTGAGTTTGTTTTCCAGGTGCTTTATCTAAAGCAACAAATGAACCGTTTGGACATTTCTTGCAGCTCTTGCTAACATACCCAACGTCATCGGAGAAAAATCCTCCTAAAAGGAAAAGGACCCAAATAAAATTGTAAACTTAGATACTTAAACTCGCTTAGCCCACAAAGTATGGAAAGACGTCCGGCTGATACGACGGTCAATGGGGTAAAGTTCAGTTCATGTTGGGTCCTGTTGGACTAGTTCCCATACCGTTATCTGCCGCGAATAAGCCCTTGGGCCCGTTTCTCGAAAGTCCGGGTAACTTTAAGGGCCCGAAATCAAATATTCAAATCGAAATCAGGATAAAGAATAAGAGCGTGGGTCCTGGATAGCAAACTACTCCATTTTGTTTCATTAACTGACAGTTTTATCGTGTTGGATGCAAAACTATTGAAACCTCGATCTTTAATGTAAACGGAGAGAGCTTACCGGGCCCGTTAATTGTCGGGACTTTCGAGAAACGGGCCCCTGGGCTGTGTACATCTTCGTGAGGGTTCTTAGGAGGGCTTGTAAACGGAGGGGCTTATATACGAGGAGGGCTATAACCGGAATAGAAAACCACTTCGAAACAAGCCGAAGCTATAGTAGTCTGCTACACAGCCGTTTTTAGTGTCGTCACGCAACGCCCCTTCCGTGACGACACTAAAAACGGCTGTGTAGCAGAGTAAAGCTATAGCAGTGCTGATCAAAATACGTTTTGCATTTACTGCTTTTTAATTAAGTTTCAAAACGTCTTAATAAATCGTATGCATTTCTTTCTTTCTTTCTTTTTTTCACAATTAAATCAATAATATTCGCGCTTACTTTTACATTGAAGTGATAGTTATTTTTCTAATAAGCTAAGAATTTTTTTAAATGACAAAATCTCGTTTTGTGCAGATGAAATGTCGCTAAGGGTAAAAGAAATATCGCTTCAACAAAACGCAATTTCTTATTATTACTCCAATTTTCGCTCACCGGCAAAAAATTTTGCACCTTAATTTCATCTAATGCCGCGAAAATTCGCTCCAAATCATCAACTAGCTTGCAAAATGTAGAGCAACAGTTAGGTAGGTAGGTGGATTCTTTATTTAAAACTCGGTAAAATCTTCAGTAATAATAGAGTAAAAATCTAATTACAATTAATTAGACTAAAAAAACTATCGACATACTGTTTTACAAGACTGCCGGGTGAGAGTCCGACGACTCAAATAAATGTTTGATTTGCTCTTTAAATTTTCTGACTGATTTAATTTCTCTCACATTTTCGGGTAAAGAGTTCCACGACAAAGCACCGCTGTAACTGAAACTTCGTTTCAAGTGGTTAGTACGCGGCCTGGGCAACGTCAATTTTTGAAAGGAATTGCGCAAATCATAGTCTGTGCTTCGTTCGTGAAATAGGTTCTGCAAGTACACTGGAGCTTGTTCATTTAGAGATTTAAACATCATTATTGCTTTATGCTTCTTTCTCCTTATAACTAATTTGTCCCATTTGAGTATATCAAGAAGCAGGCTCGAGCTAGTCCCATAGTTGGCCTTTAAAATTACTCTAGCTGCACGGTTCTGTAACTTTTGTAATTTGTCACTCAGTTGATCACTTAAGCCATCCCAAACGAGGCTACAGTAATCAAAGTGAGGTTGAATTAAGGAGTTATAGACTAGTACCGCAGTAGATTGGGAGATAAGGGGCCTGATACGTCTAAGGGCACCTATAGCCGAAGTTACCTTCTTACACAATTCGTTAACATGATTAGACCAGGAAAGCCGATTGTCGATAATGAGACCTAATGATTTTGCGTGATCAACATTGCTGATAACTTTGTCTTCTAGTTTAATGTTTATTTCGTTATGGCTTTCCGCAAGAAGCTTCTGGCGAGAGCCGATAACCATAAACTGGGTTATCGCAACAGAACAATAGATGCACCGAAATTTCGCCGCTTTTTCGTCTGAAACGAAAGTTCACTATATTGTTCTCCGAAATTGGCTAATTTCACTGAATTTTTCTTGCACAGTACTGTAGAATAATAGAAAGCAAAGATAGAACGAGAAACGCGATTACAATGAGTATGCTACGATTTATATCAAATTTGTGTAAAATTCAAGTTACCTGGAGGGCATGGTATGCATCCTTCAGCTCCTTGAGAAGTTATATTGGAGAATGTACCAACTGGACATGGTAAGAAGAACTTAGAATACGGATAAACAGAGCTTGGTCCATCTCCGGGTACTTCTCTGAATCCCGAGGCCACAAGAGCAACAATCAATCTTTTCTCATCGGCTGACAAACTATATTTCACTTCAATCTTTTCTGCTTTCGACTCGTGTGGATTTCTTGACAGAAGAAAGCAACTATTTTAGATTTGCTGATAACAAAAAGGTACCATTTCAAGGGGAAGAACGTTTTTAAAGGCTTTGGTTCGATTCCATCATTTATAAATAAAGGCGATTACGAAATATTTTGAAAGGCATGATTTCAGTTTACTAGAAGAGCATCACTGTTTAGGTCACGCTCTATGGTGGAAACTTGTACGTTTGTAAATTGAATGGTGGCGTAAAACTGTTTTAAGGACGCCTCACTTGAAATTTGTAGGACTTTGAAGTTCTGCGAGAAAAGGATCCCACAGAATAGAACGCCTTATCCCGAGAATTTCTTTTTTTTAGCTTTGAATCATTTTCCGTAACTTGATTAAACTCAGTAAGCCGAACTGTATTTTTTCTGGCAGTTCGAGTGAACGGGCCTCTACCACATATCCATAAAGAGTCCTCAGGTTTTTGTTATTGTTCCTTTTTGCTGTGAGATTCCTTGCTCAGTTGCAAACGTCTCCCAGTGGCGGATCCACGGGGAGGGTCCGGGGAGTCCGGATCCTCCCCCCCCCCCCCCCCATCAGACCTGACGCTTGACTGCGAAATTCTTGCATCAACAGGATAGTACATCACTTTTTAACTGGCTGACTTTTTTTAATGAAACGCGCGTTGCATTTTTGTCACTAAACTAAATTCTAGGGATATTCAAAAATTTAATTGTTTTTGGGTACCCAGCTATGATCTGTTCGCCTGTGCTCGCAAAGTAGCATTTCCCGGTAATGACGAAATCTGTACAAGCTTTATTACCAAGCATAAGAGGAGGATGTTCCAAGGGTGCATCCTTTACGAGTAGAATTCAAGTACACGGTAAGGGGCCAGGGAATTATAACGTACAACCGCGGCTGGTGAGAGGGGGTTTGGCCGGGGGGTGTGGGGGAGAAGTAATTTGCCCAAAAAAAGCTCCACAGTCGTTTCTGAACCAAATTTTGGACCCTCCAATCAAAAATTCCTGGATCCGCCGCTGTTTCCGTTGAATTTATCCAATCGTTTATATCTACACTATATTTGAGACTCCGTAGGGGGACCAGTAATCTAAAATGAGATTGACGATGAGATTGTTTTTCAAAACAAGCCGTGGGGCAGCTTTACTTTAGTGAAGTTCTAGTTCTGGTAGTTAAAGATGCACTAACAAATATATTACGCAGCGAAGCGAAGGACTGGCTTTAAGCGAGAAATATTTTAGTGTTCTCAATATCCTGTGCTCCATCACCCTGCAGAAAAGAGCAAAATGAAATACATGTAAAACTAAACTAAACTAAAACAGTATAGAACCTTAACGCCACCCCTTAACTGTAAAAGATCAAATAAAACCAGAATTACACTGTAGACTTCAACCTTTCAGTAAAAATGGGCTTTAATATTTATTTTAATCATAAATTGTTGAATATTATAAAACTGTGATTTTGGGGTCTGATCAGTAAAACGCAGATTACTCGAGGTCGGAGTCAGTTTTAGTCAGTGAGACGTCGATTATTTTGTTTCATTCATGAATGATCACAAAACACAAACAAAACACTATTATTTTGAGCAGTGTACAAGTTAATACCATTCATCTTACCTGATTTAATATATCAAGTAAGAGAGAAGATGCTTTCCGATTTCAAAAAATATTTTTAATTTTTGCTTATCTCGGATAGTTTTAACTCCAGGATGGATCCAAACACTGCAATTTTACTGCGATATGGTTTGGATTCAAAAGCGCCGGTGAACGTATGCTTCGGTGTGGCATAAACATTTTTAATATCGACATAGGGAGCCTACAAGTTTTTTTGTAAAAACTACGACAATAATAGCACCGATAAACAAACCTGCCTGTTGTCTTTATGCGGAGCATGACGTCTCTGTCTCAGGCTTCAATTTGCGATGCTTTGCGGTGCGTTCTGCAGCGTCTCAATCAATTCAGTGTTACATTATTACATTTCAATCGTATGCATCTTACGTTTAGCGTACGTCTCCCTTTTCGTCGTTGTTTACTATCATTATTATTGCGATCTCCCCATGATTCATTGTAAAAAAAAGCCCCATAGCTGAATAACATTGCAAGCCAGAGCTCGAAATCAGAAATACAGCCTGTTTTACAAAGAGAATGGTTGCCAGTAAATCAAAGAATACCAGTGGACAAAGAGTCAAAACAAAAATACAAACAAACAAACAAAAAGCTCGCCGATGTGACACCAATTCCCAAAAAGAAACCTGTAAACGACTTAAAGAAAGATCTGCATCCGATCTCTTTGGCACCTTGTGGTTCTAAGATTGCGGAGGACTTTGTCATCTATGATCATGTCAAGCCAACAGCACTGCAAGTACCAAACGACAACCAATTTGGCGCAGTTCTGAAGTCCTTTTCCACACTGGCCCTCCTAGAGATGCTTCACACTTGGACCGAGGCCACGGATGAAAATGGTTCCACCATCAAAACGATCCTTTTCGATTACAGAAAGGCCTTTGACTTGATTGATCATAGCATTTTAGTTAGTAAGTTACGATCCCTAAGCATGATCAGCTGGATAATTGACTTTCTATCCAATCGATTTCAGCGAGTTAAACTCGTAGAAGGCTGTGTGTCTGAATGGGGATCGGTGCGCTCCGGGGTCCCTCTCCATCATATGCCCCACCTTATCCTTCGACAACGCTCTAGCTTCGTTAGACCTAGAGTTACTAGCGGTTCACCATCATGTCAGTCCCTTTTTGATAATAACTTACAGGTCAGAGATCACCGTCTCCATCACTTACTGCCTGATACGCACAGTTCACAATACACCCTCAGGCATGCCAGGACTTTTGATGTCAAGTTTAAGACTTGAAAGGCCTGGAATTTTTTTATTAATTCTCAATGCCTCCAGGTAAGCTCATCAGAATAGCCACCGCCTCTTTAATGGCACTTTGTTCGTATTTTAGATATTTTATGTATATGTATATATTTTTTACAGTTATATTTTTTCTTAAATCGATTGTAATTTATTCGTTTTCTAGAATTTAGTAGTTTTTAATCTTTTGTATGTATATACGTAATTCAGCCTCTGGCAGCGATGTTTATACCAATAAAGTAAGTATCTATCTAAAAAAAACGATCCCGCCCCCGGAACCCCGGAGTCTGCGTTTTACTGAAACCCTTGCATTTGAACTTTTTTTTGCTTCTCTAACCGATATTTTTTTAAGGATAACTTTCTAAACATCTTTTTGCCTGTAAAAAAAAAAGATACTATTACAGTTTACGCAAGAATATACACTTATTATATCCATATCATGTCGTCCTACATGGTGGAGTTGAGATCACGAAGCCCGCTGAGATGATGTGATCCTATTCCACTATGGCCGATAACAGCCTCAGGATTCAATGTCTTTAGTTTTGTTCGTAACAAATATCTGTCAGGAAGAGCAAAGAAAATACGCGGAGGGTTTTTAGTATTGAATTCAATCATTTTCATAACGTTTGTTTCTTTGCTTTTTTTGTTTGTTTGTTTTGTTTTGTAAAGCTGACTATAATAAGAAAAATTTTTGAACAGTACTTTTAACGTTAAATCAGAGTTAAACGTACCTGAGCTGATGCTAAAGGCTTTTCTATTAGTGAACATGAACGTCTAAGGAATTATTTCTTCCTTGAAACATAGATGACATGGGTAATAGAGCTTTAACCTTTATTCAGTTAAATTCCCAGTTTAAGGGCTACGGCTTTTTTTAACCTTTAAAAGCTATGGAAGTCAGAAGTAATTAACTTACAGTGTCAACGATTTGGAGACAGGAATCCTAAATGCCTTCGGTTGGATTGCTGTTATGGGATTGTCTGACAACATTCTAAATTGCATTTGTAAATGAACATTAACCAAAGGTAATTCAAGTGGGCATTTCTTCTTTATATAAGTACAATTATTAACTACATTTTTTACTCCGCCTTGCACTCTGTCAAAACAATATATCATTAGTGCCTGCCCAAAAGGATGCCGGAGACTGATTCCTTTTTTGGCCAAACATACGGTTAAGTGCCCCTCTTACCGCAATAAAACAGCCACGGAAATTGCGCATGGAAACTTGAAAAGTAATTCACCTAATCCACTCCAAGCGCTGAAGAATAAAACAACTCCAGTTGTTTTGGTTGCTCTGTTGTAGGGAGAAGAAAGTAAAAAACTAATATATTCTCTCCGTTGTCGAATTAATTCTTTTCTCTTCCACTTATCCATCTTCTTATCTGGATTGACCTTAAATCAGTTTCGATTATCAAGTCCGGCCGTGAAAAAAGCAGTTCTCTTTGTTTCAAGTCGTCCTCTGACATGATAAGCTTGATTATTAAACATTGTACTCACCAACTGCCTTTTCATTGGCTTAAAAAAGAGCCTATTGTTACGTCTGGAAATATCAGCGCAACCTACAGATCTGTGATTTTTTCTCCTAGCAGATGACTGACTAATCCGTAGGGTGCGCGCACAACGCATAATTGACAATCTTAGACTGTACTTCAGTGTGTTTGTTTATTAGATTCGGTTTTTGTGATATCCGGAATAATCAACGTCTCGGTTAGTGTAGCCTGCGTAGCAAGAGTTTCCAATCGAGTTAGTGCGCGAAAGTTAGAGCGGTAGCAAAAAATAAAGGTGGAAGGGGAAGGGGGGAAGAGGAAACCTGCACCTGCCCCACCACCTGCACCTATCCCGTAGTCAATGACCGTTGGGGCGCCACAGACGTTTCAACCCTTTCCCTCCACTTTATTTTGTTATCAGCGTCTCTTACGGCGTGGCAAAACTTGTCCATTCAGCGATGTTGTTTTCCCAACGCTTCTTTTGTCTGCCCCTTCTTCTCCCTCCTTGCACTGTTCCTTGTAAAATCGTCTTGGCAAGCCCTGATGATCTTGGTACTTGCCCAAACCACTTTAACTTGCGTTTCTTTACCGTGGATAATGGCTTGCCTGATTCTTGCCTGATTCTGTCTCTGACTGCATCGTTAGTGATGTGATCTCTGTATGAGATGCCAAGCAGTTTCCGAAAGCATCTCATCTCAGTGGCCTGCAATTTCTTCAGGATTTCCGCTGTCAATGTCCAGGTTTCACGGGCGTACAATAGTACAGAGGTAACTAGGGAGCGCATTAGTCTGATCTTTGAGCTTAGAGAGATATGCTTATCACTCCAGATGGTCTTCAGCCTCGCTAGTGCTGCTGTTGTCTGTGCAATTCTGGACAGTACTTCAGGCTTGGAACCCTGATCTGTGACGACTGCGCCCAGATACTTGAAGCTATCAACTTCGTCCGATTTTTCACCGTTGATTCTGATGTCAATGCTGATACCATTCGCGTTATTGGTAATCAGTTTGGTCTTCTCTGCACTGATTTCCATGCCAAAGGCTGCAGAGGTCTTATCTAGGCGATCCACCAGGGAGGCTTGTTCCTCCTCTTTTTCTGCCAGGCCGTCAATGTCATCAGCAAAACGTAAGTTGGCAATTGTTCTGCCTCCGATGTTAACTGTTCCTTGGTGACCTTCTAGTGCGTCGGTCATAATTCTCTCCAGAAAGATGTTGAAAAGAGTTGGTCAGAGTACTTCGACCTGATCGGAAACCTGCCTGTTCTTCTGCGATGACTGATTCTGCTTGAGGCTTCAGCCTATTTAACAGCACCTTCAGCAGGACTTTACTTGGGTGGCATATAAGGCTGATTGTGCGGTAGTTCTTGCACCGTTGAAGGTTGCCTTTCTTGGGAAGGGTGATGATAAGAGACTGGATCCATGGTATGGGTCACTCTCCTGTCTGCCAAATGTTATTGCAGATTTTATGCAAGGCTCTTATCACGGCACCTCCTCCTGCCTGTACCAGCTCTCCCGGGATATTGTCTATTCCCGGAGATTTTCCCTTCTTGAGCGATTTCACAGCTGCTTCGACCTCTTCCCGCAAGATTGGGTAGTTGTCAGTGTCGGTAACTATTGGGACAGTCAACACCTCAGGGTCACCTGCCACTGTGTGGTTGTACAGTTCCGCACAGTATTCTGTCCACCTGTTTAGAATTTCGTTGGTTTCAGTGAGGCAATTCCAGTCTTTGTCCTGTATGGTGTTGGTTTTTCCTTGCGATTGCTGCGGAATTTCTTGTTTTTTATTCTGTGGCTTCATCTCGTCTGAAACCTTGTCGAAAGGTCAAAAATGATTCGTCCTGAACAATTCACTCCGCCGGCTATAAGTTTTGCAGAGCGGCTACTCTTCAGCCCGTGTCGAAACCTTCTCTCCAAAACATGCCGCTAAATTTCCAATAAACAAAGAGAATCTTTTCAGTTCAAAAAGCTGACAAATCGCTTGTCCATGGTGGCTTTAGCTAGTGTCGAGTACCGATGTTTTGATTTACGTTGATGTTATCTCCAACAAACAGTCCATTTTTTTCAATCAGATCCGTACGCCGTCATTCCCAATAAATTGGCCTTCCCTAGTCTCCACTGCTCGATCTCCAATTATACTTTGAAGACTCTGATCTCATAAACCTTCGCACAAACACGATTCAAATAAATATCAGGCCAAAGCATTTGTACTCTGCGACCACAAATGAGATGAGACCAGATCTGTGACGCACGTAAACAAAGCATACCTGGTTTGATTGATGTTTCGAGTGCTAAGTAATCAGCACTGCCAGCACTGCACTAATCAAAAGCTGCGTTCGTGGGCGAACGCAGTTTTTCAAAATCGTGGGGTTTGCGGGTAAGCGTTTCCTTCTTTCCCCTCCCCTTCCCACGTCATTCCTTTTTTTTTTTGCTCTCGTCCCAACTTTCTCGACGAACTCGCGCGGAAACGCTTGCTACGCAGGCTACGGTTAGTGTAATCAGCGGAGCCGAAGGCTGAGGATTACTAGAGATTATTTCTGATATCAGAAAAAACCTCATCCAATAATTGTTTTTTTTTTTTTTCCAAGCTTGTGAGCGGGAGGAATCCTCCAAATCCTGCAATCTGACTGGTTCCGAGAGCGGGCGGTATTTTACGATCTTGCCCGCTAACCCGGGCGGAATTTTACGATCTTGCCCGCTAACCCGGGCGGAATCGTTGGGAGCTACATTCATACGTTTGTTTGTTGTTTGTGGATGAGGAAAAACCGTCATTTTCAAACCATTTTTCTTTTAAAAGTCGCGCTGTTATTAGAATTAGCTAGGGAAAAGTGTATTTTATTATTCAGAAAATTCTGAAGGGAGAATCAAGCAAGTCAGCCGGGAAAACGGCTAAAGTAAAGCAAAACAGGTGGCTCGTGATGTCGCTTCACTAGCTTTATAACCGCGCTGTAAGTACTGCAATCTTTGCTTTTATACACCGTTTATTTGACATTTTTGCTGTGTTTGTAGTTTTGTTTTCTATTTTTACTGTATTAATCTAGCAACATTCGGCCGTTTTTCATTGAATTTTGCCTCGCTAGTTTTCTACTCATCAAAAAAAGTTGTTGTCAATGATTGCATTTAGCTTTCAATCTTAAATAAACATCACGAATCACTTTTTCAGCAGTCGGTTATCGCAGTGTTCATTTCTTTGTTTACAACTTCTTACTCACATCGCCTTCTTTTATTCGAATTCAATTCAAAACCTTAAAATTGGTATATGTAATTAGCTCGTTTGTGCAGTTTTCATCCCGCTCGATTGAACTACTCTTTAAAGCAATTTTTGAATTATTCAGCCGAAGAAAATCCTTGCTGTATTTTTTTCCTGGGGCTTTTAATATCAAGCTCGTCAATTCTTTTATCCTTGTTTGACACTCAAATTATGAATTGTCTAGTAAGACACGAAATCCTTTCTTTATTCTAAAAGAGAGCAGTAAGTGCCATACACTCTTTTTTTTATAAGAATATATTTTATAAGAATATCGAGGCTGAAATTTGCGAAATTTTAAGAATATTTTAAGAATAAAGCCGAGGCTGAGATTTTGAAAAGGATAGATATAATTTTGTGTGTTGAAACATCTGTAAATACAGTACAATTTTATGTGTTTAACTTAACCGTATAAAATTATTCCTTTCTGTGAACGGCGAAACTAGCCAACAAAACGAAAAAACCTGCACTAGCTATAGCAAAATGTTCAACGCTAATGACAGTTCGATGAACACATTTCTCATGTACAGACAACCCTTGCTGGTTAACAAAGAGTTTACTGCAGTGATTACACTTAATTGTCCTTGACATAGTTGAAACAAAATCGGGTACTTTCGTTTCCATCACGCTATTTCTGTGCGAAATGCTCTTTTTAAAGCCAAAACGGCCAAGTGTCGTTTGACGTGACATCTTGACCTCGCTGACTGCAACGAAACGCGATGGAGCACGTGCACAATATAACGCGATACAGATCTAGATACCAAACACTTGTAATTGATACCCAATAAATTCTGAAACGGATCGGCAGAAAGATAAGAATATTCAGCCTGGGCCGGAAAAACAACATTCTTATTAAAAAAAAAGAGTTTAATATAAATAGACCTTGTCACGGTTTTCCATGCCATCTTGGCGAGTAGGCAACATTGTGAGAAATTACAGTGTTTGTCAGGAGAATCTAATGTCGAATAATTTCCGTAGAACGGCTGGAAACTAAAGCTACAAAGCAAAGGATTGGACTAAAAAATTTTGGGGGCGTACCTGTGCTTAAATTTCTTCAGAGGCTTGCTTCAGATTTTCCATATGTTTGTCTGTAATTTTTCCCGGGACTTTCTTACAGACAAATGTATAGAAAATTTAAAAAAGTGGTTCTAGATCTTCTTAGCGCATGTAAGGCCCTCAATTTTTTTCATTAGAATCCTTAGGAGTGAAGCTTTAGTTTACAATCGATATTTTTTTTCAGAACAGCCGTTCTAGGGAAATTATTCGACATTAGATTCTCGTACAAACACTGTAATTTCTCATGCGTTTGCCTACTCATCACGATGGCGTCGAAAACCGTGACAGGGTCTATTACCGAGCTTAAAATCATGTTGTTTGGTTTTCAATCGATCGCGCCCTTCATCAACACGAACGTGTCCTACTTAAACACACATAGGATAGATAGTGAAGGAAAAATTTCCTGAAACTTTTAAATCTCAGGAGGAAAAAAATAGAAATGTTATTCACCGGCCTCGGTCGGTCCGTATTTGGAGAAACTGTGCCGGAGGTCTTGAGTACCAGCCGGTGAATGACATATATATATTCAACATTCATAGCACAAGAAAAGGCCAAGCAGGAGCAAAAAAAGTCTAATATATCTCACCCATTCCTTATGACTAGTACAGGAAAAAGTCATTTTCAATACTTTAGTTACCGCTCTGGAGAACATCAGTTTGCACGAGGACATGTCCAAATTCTACTGAAAACCTCTAAACTGGGAAATCATCTACTTAACCACTGCTTAACTACTACATTCAAATGTTATCCTTACATAACATTTTGATGTAAAGCAAAAAGAAACATGGCTCCACTAGGAATAATATTCAGACGACTGGCGCCCAAAAATCTAAAGTGACGATAAAGAGAAAAAACCACAAAAAGGTGCGTTTTCATTAACAACAATGGATAACAACAATAATAAGGACGGGAAAAGAAATAAGGAATGAAAAAACGAATAATAACTAAGGCAGCTAAGGTGTTACGGCTAAAAAAAGAGTAATTTCTTTTACTGTTTTTTTTTTTTTTTAATTCTGTTTTTTCAGTTGCGTAATTCTGTTTTCATTTATTCACATTTTACACGCTTTATTTCGTCCTTTATGTAAATTCCGCTCTTGGAAACAGACGCAGACATTCTTGGGGGTTCGTCAAGCGTTCCTGCCCCACAAACGTCTCCTGAATCAAGCGGTGAAAAACGTAGACCAATCAGAGCACACTTCCAGATCTGGGAAGTGCAGTCTGGACCTTGAGAAATTTCGCGCGAGACTCAGCTTCAGAAAAGATCAGAAAGGTCTCGAAAGGTGAAGACCTTATAGTTTTAGAACAAACTACCCAGTTAACTCACACGTCTCCGTACTAGAGACCGTCCTCTCGATCTCACTGAAAAAATTACCTTGGAGGTTTAATAATTAGGCTGAACGGAAGTAGGCTTTACTGAAAAACAATAGAGTGCAAAAAAAATTCACTCACAGAACAATTTTATGAGCAAAGGACATCTAATCCAGCCTTTACAAAGAGAAATACACAAAACGCCAACGCTTATCTCCTAAGTATTCTTGTCCGGAGCTAAACTCTTTGGTCACGTATCACACTCTACCGAGCTTGTACGTACATGTATGTGTTTGGCTTATCAACACTTTGACTTCAACAGTGCCGATTGGTTCTCCGATAATCTGCACGTGAGCGGCAGCTGGTATTTGCCAACAATAGGAAAGGAATTTAACCACTCGATTCAGCAGACGTTCGTGGGCCGGGAACACGTGACGAACCCCTAAGAACGTCTGCGTGGGAGGCTAATGCTCACAGAGATTTCCCCTCCAAGGGCAAACGCCAGCCGCCTATACGAAGGGGGACGAGGACTGATCAGTGTGTGTCAGTTTGGAGGAACATGGCCTTTACAAATATCCAAGCCAAAGAGAGGAAAAATACTGGTCAAGAAAGAGCTCCATGGTCTGTACTAACGAAAACTAAAGGGGAGGTATGTATAGATTACTGTAGATGTCAGAAAGTGGGAGACCTAAAGACAGACGTCTGAAGGACTTAGTAAGGCCTTATTACGGCAAAAATTAGGGACTAAATTGACGACAGGCACGCTAATTTTACTAGACATAACTGATTAAAGCCTATTGAAGGGAAAGATTTATTCTTCATCATTGTAAACGTCACGTGTACAAAAAAAATGGGAAAAGGGTCCTTGCAAAATTGGTTTTGTTATAAACGGTTAAATTGCATGTACTTACAGAAACACAAGGCCAATATTTCTTGAAAAGGTTACGTTTGATACCTCCGATATGTTGTTATTTTGTAAATATCTATAAGAAAATAATAGCACAAAACCGTTGTTGTCTTTTTCGTCTGCTTGTTTGTTTTTTTACTTCAGTGCAAATTAAATTTGCCTCCATGGTATGAATGTAGACAGGGCTGTTTCATCTGAAAATTGATTTGGCTCAGACGTAAGCATAGGATAAGAAAAGCTAAAGCAATCAGCCGAAAAGAAAATTCATCACCAAACGTCTAGATACATGCAGAACTTAACTTATCTGTAATACTGATTCCCACCAAGCCATTCATGGCCTTTGACAGCAACCTGTTAGGCTAATTCACTATTCAATAGAACAGGTCACACGTGATATTCGAAAAAGTGGAGCTCTTGCACGCCCGATCGAGCGCCAAGAATAATGGTGGAGCTCCAAGCGCGAGCGAGCGGAGTCCCCTAGCTAAGAAGATTTGGTTATCTATTCATCCAAGAAATTTTGCTACTGAGATGAAGTCACGTGATCGTACATCCGTCCGTCCATCCGCATCACAGGCATACAAATAAAAAATGACACAGTCTCCATTCTCCAAGGCAACCGAGGTTTTTATGGCGCGAAATCGCATGGACACTCACGTCTTTAGCCTTGTGAAATAAAACTGAGCAAAACAACTAAACAGTCGAGTAAAGACTTTTTTGGAAGACGAATATTTTTTACTGTATCCGTGTTCCGTATATTTTTTAAAAAGATTCTTTGACGTTTCCACTAGTTTGAAATATAGAGAACGAGAAGGACAGAAAAAATGAGAAAGTAAGCGGCATAAGCTAGCGAAGCCAAACG
This sequence comes from Porites cylindrica, assembly GCA_964035525.1. Taxonomy (NCBI): domain Eukaryota; kingdom Metazoa; phylum Cnidaria; class Anthozoa; order Scleractinia; family Poritidae; genus Porites; species Porites cylindrica. Next base: position 31,602,810 of record OZ037777.1, on the reverse strand, counting down.
AGATGAAGAGCGACAGAGCTAGAGAAAAGAGGCCCAGTTGTACTGACGAGCAACGGGAGAAGGAGCAAGGAAGAGGAAGGGAAAGGAGGCGGAACTGTACTGAAGTGCAACTGGAGAAAGAGCGAGGAGAAAGAGATAGATGTAAAGAACTGATAGACCCCGAATTAGTGACGAGCGGCGAATAAGAGAGCGAGAAACGGCAAGAGAAGAGAGGCGTCGTACAAACGCAAAGTCACTGTAAGGAGAAGAGGGTGAGTGGCTCTCTCAGTCAAAGACGTTATTTATTAAAAGTCTCACTTAAATAAGACAGAGGTTAGCTTAGTCTGAGGGGGATTTTTTAAGTTGTCATAACAAGAGATGCAATTAAATGACAACGCTGATGTGAGTGAGCAAAACAACAAAAACATAAACATTTAATTAGCAAAAATTTCTTCTTTTATCATGTTAAACAGACCAATTTGACCAAAAGAACCAATTTACTGGAGCAGATGAAAGGATAGATGTGAAAAAGACGCAGTTCTTCGTAAAAGACAATTTTAAAAGAACTGATGGCATTTTCTTGGTGTTTGTTGACATCAATGTGGTCAACAGGGAAAGATCAAACAACAAATTGATCAGCAAAACTAAAAGCTTAAAGTTTTTATGAGCCTGCCTTAACCAAGAAGACCAACAATATTAACTTCCCCTTCGGTGAATAACTATTAAAATTGCATTTCAGCAATGTATGTGCTAGTCCAGTTAAGAGTTATCTAAAATAGATTGATTTGCTGTTATTATGATGCTGTAGGTACGTTGTTAAGTACTTCCTTTACTTCCATTTATAGTCACTGTATTGCAACAGGCAACACCACCGGCATTTGAACTGTTTAAATCAGGCTTGTTCAAATTTTCAATACATTAGCCCAATGTAGTGGTCAAATGCCCATCCAAAAAAAGAGAGAAAAATGCTTTACAGATTATGAATTCGAAATGTTGTGGATGTCTTAAAAGACGTCGAGCTTTTATCGGCTCAATGATAACATAGTTTGAATTTAAAAAGGCAGTCTTAGCCCACTTGACTGACAAAATCCATGCGTTATTAATCGGCACTTGAAATACAAAAAACCAAACAAGTAATTCGCAAGAGAGAATTCGTTAATAAAAGCTGTCTCTTTTACTATTGAACCACGTTCTGACACCCGGATCTTACAAAAACGTTTAACTCGACACTTCTCATTCAAATTCCCCACCCCACCCGGGCAAAGGTCACATTCCCCACCCCTTAGGGTTTGCCAAAAGGAGGATTTTGAGGTTTCGAATTGATCGGCCCATTACCTGCTTTAAGTTTCACTTACAAGTACCGTAGGCTAGCCATCTTTGTAAACACGCCGTCTGGTAATTCATTGATTTGATTTAATGACAAGTCTCTGTGAAATGTAAAGGGTTTACGGTAGTTGAGGTACATTTGAGGATAAATCGCTCGATGCTTTTTTTTTTTTTGTCAGTTTTTCGCCAAGTCACCAGAGAAGGTGGACTCGAATATGCCGAAAGTGGTTTCTGGCCAAGAAAGACAAAGAAGACCAGGAAAATACTTAATGTGGCTTCCTGATGTTGGAGGCATATAAACGGAGACTTAAATGAAATAAATAAATTTAAAAAGGCGTTATCTGAGCATGATCTTACCAGCCGAGTTTTAAACTAGGACTTACTGCTTGACAGACTGGCTCTCTCTCTCTAACCAACAAAATAACCCCAATCCTAGGTCATGTTGGAGAGCAGAAGTCAAACCACCCATTCAACTAAAAACACTCCAAGAAGAGAATCCCGATGTCTCCTCGACTGTCTTCGAGTCATGTAAGCAGCCATTTTAATATCTTACCGCTGTATTTTCTAACGTTATGTTGACTTACAGATCAATGACACTTTCTGTGTTTGCAAACAATCCCTCGGGGATCGTTTTTATGGTATTTGATGACAGTTTCCTGGAAAGAAAGTTAAACACTTTATTCTACGTGTAGTAAGTCTCGGCGCTCTTTAAATAACTAAAGAGAATTTAATATTCACAAGCTCCACTAGAAATATAAGTAAGGTGGAAGTCGATTTTTAAACCTATTTTTCACTTAGCTCTAGAGGAAGCAGCTGGAGTTTGTAGTAGTAATTTGTTTAAAGCTTTTAAGTTATGGGAAATACGATAGTGTATCATATGTCGTAATTTGGGAAGAAAGGTGGGTTATCTCAGATATATAAGAGTTACGTGCCAACTGGGTCAAAGTGCAGTAAGACACTGTGTCGCATGCATTTTTCAAGACCAGATATGACACAGATCGATCAAGCATGGAATTAACAACTCAGCTGGTTGCAATTCCTGATACATACAGGTTCCTAAGGGCAGTCAAGTCATCAAACAAACCGTCAGGAAGTTTGCCAGAAATAGCGTTTGATGATAAATCTCTGCAAATGATCAATAGAAATATCAAATCAAATGATCGCTTGCAGCCTCTTTTTCTTGAAATGATCGGATTCTTCTTATTGATAAATTTGTAAATGAACGACTGGACAGAAAAACAAAGTGTTAATAATGCCAATCCTTCCTTCCATGCACACTTTTTCCCCGTACAATTTACTGTTGGGTGGAATGACGTCACACATGAACCAAAATAGCGGCCAGCCATGCCAAATTTTTGACAATTTCTTTAAAAAAAATATCTTTCACAATTTCATTAGGATCGGATGAACGTTTTTTACTCAGACCAAACCGAATATCTACTAAAGATTCATGCTTTCAATTACTGACATTTGCCTGGAAAATACTTAAAGTGACATATTTTTCCACTCGTGAGTTGGTGTCTGGGACAACCATCCGTTAAAATTATCCTTAACGTCTGTTTTGTTTTTTGTTATTTATTTATTTATTTATTTATTTTTACTTACTTATTTATTTTATTTTTTTCTGCTTGAAGGGGCTCTGTCACGGCCGTCTAGTTCATTTTGCTAACATTGCCAACTATGCGTCCTATTTCGCTATGGAACTTAACTTTAGTCAAGAAATTCGACTAGTGTAAAATGAAACATTCACAGCTTCGTGACAAAATAAGTATGTCTTCCAAGCATAATATCAAACGTAACAAACAACGAAAATGGCCTTTGAAAAACTGTTATGCAAACAAGTGTTCAAAAACCAGAATTGCAATCCGTTTTAATCTCCCTCAAGTTTCTCCCTCTGCGGCATTTTTTTATTTGCTGTATTATTTATATCTCCATTTAATGTTTTGAGCGGTTATTTTTATGTTTCACTAAATTTGGTAGCAGTTCCATCCGTCTGAATTTTGTTAAATTTCGTCATACAGCTCCCTCATTTTAGAGCGATTTTCGTGTGACCTTGAAAAATGGTTTGGGTAAGTATTCGTTATTTGTTTTATCAGCCAATGGATGAAACGATCATGAAACAATTTTGGACTCTTAGTTTTCCCGCCAAAGAAAACCCTAATATGGAGAAGGTATTGCTCGATTAGCCAATCGTGTTGCAGTATGACGTGAAAGCGAAGTGTCGATTGATTTCTAGAAAGTTCTTCGGGCATGAATTTTTTTTCAGCCGAGCGTTTGCTTAACCAACCAAAAGCCACGCGCGTTTGTATCCGTTCGACAATGAAATCCCTCTATTTCCGTTCGTTTGTATTTTCTGTTTTGTTTGCGTGTTTCATTTCAAGGTCATATGAAAATCGCTCCATTGGAAATTTTTTTGCTGTCTTCTATTTGGTTTGGCTACCATACCATAGACACTAACAAATACACACACAAACAAATAAACAAACAAATAAATAAATGATTGACGCAAAGTGAGTCCGTTAGCCTAATAAACAATAAAAACTTATGACCACTGACTTCATGCCTGTTCCAATGTGACAATATTAATATGACCAGTTTTATATGTCCAGGTACATATTACTTTTATCAATTTTTTTCTATTCATATACAGCTCCCATATATTTAGATCAAGGTGAATATATATACATCAGGCTTTTTTATTGATATCAAGTTCTCTTACATTTATGTCAAAACGATCATTGTTCCATACCAATTCATACGAATTTTTTAATGTTTTAATAAAAAAATTTTCTTGTCAAGCGTAGGTGCACATAAAAAAAATTGATGTATGAATATGTGCCTGGACATATAAAACATGTCATCTTGATATTTTGTAACATTCGGACGAGCATAGACTTTTGGCACGTGCTAATGTGCATTTAATAGAGAGTTAAGAGTATTTCAGGGACTACAACTTAAAAATCCGACTGGGCATGAAAATAAATCGTGTCAGCTTGTGTTAGTTTTGAATGGCATTTAACTTACAGTGTTGTTAGCCACACCAGGTTAGCAAACACTTCCTTATGCAGCACGGTTAAAGCATTTGATGAAAGGTTGCTGGCAAAAACGAAACTAAATTACAATCAAACCGGCAAAACCGTGAACATTTGAAATATTTTAGGAATGTTCATTGTGTTACGACCAACCACAGTAAAGATCAAGACATGCGAACTAGCCACAAAACCACAAACTAATCAATTTTCTTGCTTGCGGTTTACCCAGTAGTTTCTCACGCTCGATTGGCTTCTTTGCAACACAACTCACATTCGAGAAATAATTCTGGTGCTCATGATTTTCCCGGTTTGACCATACAAAAAAGACTCATGCACCAAGTGATGTCAGTAAATACCCATTATTAGCCGTGTTTGAGGACGGTACTGTAAATTACGGACCAAGTTTTTTCCATCTATTGATAGCCCACAGGCGAGGCGTGCGGGCCATAATTCGATGGAAAAATTCGAGGATCTGTAATTTACAGTGCGGACCGAGAAAACGAGGCTAGTAAGAGGTTTATTACATGGCTTCCTACAGAGGAGACCGGAAACAAGTGCAGGACAAGCAATTTAAAAGTCATATGACAGGCGTCGAAGAAAGAAAGTTTTTATTGGCTCACGAAAATAATGGCACATTACAAAGGCTTTCCATTGAAAGTGAAAATCAAAATGCAAATGCCCCGCTTCGTGTGCAAGGCATTGCTTTAAGCGCCAGCTCCACACAACACATGTGGCAGCTGTTGTCTAGGAACCGCACGGCAGTTCTCCCACGACATGCGTGGGGAAGGCGGATCATGGGTTGGCGTATGTGTGCCCCTTGCTTTAAGTTTTTTTCTTTTGAAATAGTGAACTAATCTGTTCTACTGTATAAAGAATTTGAAATCCCGACTTTACATAGCAAATTTTTCGAGAAATTGAAGTTCTTGTTTTTGTCCGAAGTTGTGCACATGTACTTTTGCATAAAATTTAGTGGTCTTATAAGCCAAAGAATCCACGGGAAAATCGTATTTAAGTCCGCGAATATTCAACGTACAGATTTATATTTGGTCTCTGTATCACATGTTCGCTCGAAAACAATGTATTCTCTGTTCTGTATTACGTCATAAATGTTGCCTTATATTACTATATGTTACATCGATTTGAGATTTTTTCTGCCCCTGGAACAATCGCACACGGCTCTATTAGGCTGCCCACCGGAGCCTCGCGTCTTCGCGATACTGCTCGTTGCTCTGTTAAAGCCGCAGTTTCAAAAAAATGGCGTCAAAACTATTCGGGGAGAGTTTTTTATGATAATTATAATTCACTATTATAACAAGTGATACCGGTAAAAGTAAATTACAATTATTTTACACGATATAAAGCTTCGAGTTTAAACCTTTAAATAATTTGAGCAAAAAGTGTGTCGCATATTTATACGACGAAGTCACGGTTCGAGGCTGTCCGCTATAGTGAGAAGTGATTCCATTTGCTTTTATTGAAATTGATGGATGAAAATTGATTGCTCTTATCGATATACAATTCATGTCCAGTGACAAACAAATCATGTCAAAGAGGAAGTAAAATCAACTATTATTGCTGGTTCTGATTCGCGGCACAAGCCGATTAATAAAATGGATTTATAAAGAGAGATACGAATTGCTCTTACTGAAAAGAAAACAATAACTTAACAACAGCCTACAAACCACTAAGCTGAAACTTATGTCATGTTAGGGCCCTTTCAAACGTGGAATTTCTTATGAGTGCCGAACACCTAGTTTAGTCGATGAAAGTAATTAGATACGGCATTTGATTCAGACGACGGATATGATAGTGCCGAATATTCCCAGTTTCTATAGGGTTTCTATAATTAATGCGTTATAGCGGAGCTCTGGCGCGCGCGAAGCGCGCCATAATAACAAAATTTGGCAAACTGTCCATCCGAGAAAATTTGGTTATGACTAGCGTACGCCCACCATACACACACTTCATTTAAGCCGATGTGAAATGTCACAATACATCTTGCATTAGCCTGTCAGTTAAGTAAGCCATCCGCGGGTCTATGAGTATGAATGATTATATTGACAGCTGCCAAAATCAGACATCCGCTGACAATTATCACATGACCATCTCGCGGGCTCAAATGAAAGATAATATGTCACACTTACCAATTCAACATGAAAACGAAACTACGCCGGGCAGGGCGTAATATAAAATAATTACTCAGAGACAATACAGCGTAAAGAATTGTTGAGAAAAACAGCAAAAACGAACTAAAACATTCGAAACGTTTTGATCACGTGACTGATGACGTCATGTCCCTTTTTTGGTCACGACAAAAATTGTCAGTTAGAACATTACTTTCCCGCAAATTTTCTCTGCCCTGTGATGAAAGGTTGACTCTTTACAGCTCTCGGCCTAGTCTCCCGCATTTTTCGCTCATGTTCATTACCCCCTTTAATTTTAGATGCCGGACGTCAACTGGTTATTTTTAAATGCCCCACACAATTAAAACCTCAAATATGCTATTTGTTTTTAACTCGTTAATGAAACCTTGTCACAGTAACAAAAAAACCTAATTCGGAAAAAGTTAGGTGACTGATGAGGTCATTACCTTAGGTGTGACATGGGAATATTTTTTTGGCAAATGTTATCTTGTTGTGGTCTGACAGTCTTCTACGTATAAAATGGTTAAAGTTATAATGCTTTTTTAAAAAAATGCATCAAACGATTCTGCAAGTTTTTTTTATAATAATTCTAATTTACTTTTATAATTATTACTTTTATTTGTTTTCATAAATTGGCTAGATATAGAGCCAACATTTTTTTTAGAAAATCCATATGATTGGTAATTTAGCCTTCCAGTGTTGCAGATTGTACCACTTACAGTTTTTCTAGGTGATCGAGGTTTTCGAAGAGGGCTTCAGGTAATTTCCGCATTTTGTTAGACGACAAATCCCTAGCAAAAAGTGGCAAAAATAAATGGTTTATAGTTTTTTTTGCAGAGTGCCTTTCAAGCTGTTAGGGTCGAGGGGGACACCTTGGGCTATACAGTTTCTTGGAGACCTGACCAATGTTTTCAATCGCCTTCAAGCCAAATTTATCATTGTCCAATCGCTATAAAATTTTCACCAGTAATTGACTATTATTAACGTTTGTCAAAATGCAGTTTTAAGTAAAATCGGTATCACGATGACCACAATAAACAAAAAACTCTGAAATCTATCAAAGCCGAATTTTGGGCGATTCAGACCTGCTACCAAAAACCCGACACCAGAAACTTAAATAGTGGTGTTTAGCAAATAACTCCCGTGAGATGTAAAAAATTTTGTATGTTTGAATTCAAATAAAACGTAAATACATTTCAAACCTTACATTTTCAATACCCGTAGAAATTGTTTAATAAAAGAGTTCTAAATAGCTTAAATTAATCTTAAGTAGCGTCAGAATGCTGCTTACTATCATATTTCGCTGCTAGGAAATTTTGGAGCATTTTATTTCTTGCGATCCTGAAAACAAACCTGTTTTCTCACTACCTGTCTAAGTGAAACTTAGAAATTCTAAATTTTGACTTTTAGCGCTTTTCTGTATACATGTATCTCTAAAACGGTTTGACAGAATTCTTTTTAAACCTCATCACACAATTTTCAAGATGTATATAATAATGAACTTTCGTTAATATTGATTCACTGCAACACTACGAACCGGCCAAAAATCCGCGGTTTAACATTCACTTTTTTTGAAGTCATGCTAATTTTTCCAAATTAATGCGAATCATACATACCTCTCCATGACTAGTACATTTCAGTGTGAATACTGTCAATGTTTTACATTCAAAAGATGCGATAAAATTCAAACTGAAATGTACTAGTCATTAAGATATGGTCAATTTGGAAAAATTAGCACAACGTCAAAACAGTGAATGCTGTTTTGGCCGGTTGGTAGGAAAGATTACTGAGAGCAACCAGGCGCCTTCGTTAGGCAACTTAAAATGTTTCAATGGACACGAAAATTGGGAATTTTAAAGTACTCTGATCAATTGCAGTACTGAAATTTTTAAAAGAAAGTCTGTCGTCGAATTTTCATTTAATCGCTGTTTTCGTGAAAGTAGCCTTAGAAATTACCAAAACAGCTCAGCATTGCGTTTTACCCCGATTCACACGTTTTCGTGTTTTTCGAAATCGCGCAAGTGACTTGCGTTCCGCCGATTGTAGAGTGTATAAGGGTCATTTGCAAAACGAATGAGTGATAAAAACTTTCCGGAAATATCCAAAAAAGAGCAAAATTGGTCTGCATAAAGTCCAGTCTTCAGCTCATGCATAATTTATACCCTTTTTTAGAAATTGACCAAGATATCTCGAAATTACTCTCATATATTTCTGTGAAACTTCGCAAAACGGAAGACTTAAGCACCCAAAATATGCGCAGCGTAAAGCATTTCTAAAATTCAGGTCGATAAGGGCTGAAATTCGATTTAAAGCTTAAACTATTTTGACGTCATTGCGACGTGATGTTTATACCGATCACCCAAAAAATAATATCAAAATTAGGTTTAGTCTACGTGTAATACATGTTATAATGGTTTTACCATAAAGATCAATTTGTTTATGTAGAAGAGATTCAAAGATGGAAGCTGTTGCTACAGTTCTATTATATCGAGCCACCTTAAGAATAGTTGGTGACTGGTGGGGATTCCCGCGTGGTTAACAGTTCGTTTTGAATACCTTTTATTACAGGCAATATTTCTAGAAAGTTTAGAAGATTAGTAACTCAATGTTAAAGTATCTTTGCTTAGTCATATTGTATTTTCTGTATTTTCTCCTTATGTACCACTTACAGTTCAAATAGGGAATTGAGATTTGCAAAGACTGCCTCAGGTAATTCCTGTATTTTGTTTGATGACAACGTCCTGTTAAAATGTGGCAGAAGTGTTTGGTTTATAATAGTATTTACTTGATCCTTTAAAACTGTTCCTAGTAAGCCATTGTTTTTTTTCTTTTCTTTTTTTTTTTTGTTTAAAAAATGTGGTCAGATTAGATAACAGATTTTCCGGTGCTTCAACAAAAGCTCTATGCATGCCATTGTTTTTGGAGAAAATTACTTAGCCATCTAAAAAGGCACTCAGTTCTACAAGTTGCACGTTAGTTTGGGCACATTTAACACAAACATTCCCAGTTTCTTCAACTAGGCTAATAGCCATAGCTAACAATTTTGAGCCAATACCACCTTCATGATACACTGTAAGTGTGAATTACGTTAACTTACAGTTTCTCCAGGTCAATCAGATTCGCAAACGCTCTCCCAGAAATTACTTTTAAGGCGTTCGAAGACAAATCACTGCGTAAAGGAAATACAAAAGAACGGTTCTAGATTCACTGTGTGGATTGTGTTACAAATGTTATTTTTGCGAAGGGGAGAATGGTCGAAATAGAAAATTAAGTGTAAATATACGTCCTAAACCCTGTAAACCAGTTGCATGTAAGATTAACAGCCATCGTCACGTATTGTTAGCTTGTTGCAAACGCAAAGCAGCTACACTAAAGTTGCACTGTAAATTGGCTTTGTATATACCGTGGTGCAGAGTACTCACAGTAGGTTTAGAAATCTCAAGTTGGCAAACACTTGTTCAGATATCACTGTTATGGCGTTCGAAGACAAATCTCTGCGTGGAGGTAATTCAGGAGTAGATATATATAATGAAATTGTGTTACATCACAATAAATACAACAACGTAAGTTATTTTAAAAAAAGAGATAGAAAAAACGTTGCAGTTGAGCGTGGCTGCGTTTCACTTACAGCGTCATAAGCCTCGTCAGACTTGAAAAAACGCCGTCGGGTAACGCTGTAATAGCGTTGTAAGCCAAGGACCTACCAGATTAAAGGAACATCATACACCATTATTTGTTTAGTAATCGCGCCATTTTGAATAGTGAACTTCCGAGCAGTACTAGTACGAATTTGTGTCTACGGTGACTCGTTAGTAGTATTGCAGGAATTTTTTGACCCTTGTAACGGACTTAGATTTGCAATGCTTCCGAAATGTATTGAATGCCAGGTTTACGTGTTGGAGCCCATTTGCTCTTGTTTGAGTATTGCATAGTTTTATTACTCGTATTAATTCATTGGTTGCTTAGAAGAACCAGTGGCGTTCTGTACCAATGATACTTTATTCTGCTTAAATTGCTATTGACGAGACTGGATATAACTTGGTGGAAATTGAGAAGACAAATCTCTTGGCGACCTTGACAAATCTGGGCCAATAATTTCAAAATATTAAGCGAAATCGATTCTATCTGACTTCGCCTTTAACGAGATCATGATTAACTTTTACATTTGTAGATGACGAGAAGTGAAAGTGTACAGCGATAGGTTTCATTTGCCTTGAAATGTGTCTTTGCATCAAGAACTAATTGTTCCTTAAATAATGCTGAATAATAATAGTTATAAAAATAATTATTATAATTATAGTAATCATATCATAATGTACAAATTACTCCTTAAAGGGTATATCTCATGAACAGGGCATGTGAGAGCCGAAGCGCAACATTTTCAGTTTTGAATATTTTGAATATTTTCAACCTAAAATCGGCAGAACAAAAAAGGATATTAAGCCTGGGCCGGAAAAACATTCTTATTAAAAAAGAGTGTACCATTGAAATTTAACATCTACCAAGAAAAATAATGAGTTGGGCCCAGTGTGACAAAACATTGCAGGAAACCATCACATTCAGGGACAAAGGAAAATCCACTAGTTATTCAGATCTAGATGGCACTTTGGAGAAAATTAAAGAAAGAAGAACCCTTAATCAGCCGCAATAAAGAGCTTTACGTTTCAAAAGAGGTTAAAGAAAATGCTCGTGCATCAGAGGACAAATCCTGCCGACTATAAAAGAAAACCACAGGAGAAAATCAAATGAGTGTCATGACCTCTCAGTGTTAAACATGACAAGCGGCAAAAATCACATTTTAAATTTGTTCAGTCAAAATTTAGAACCCTCCAGAGTACAATCTACCCGCTAAAGACAGACCAGTTACTGGAACAAGCACTATTTTGGAGGAAATTAAAGTCGTTTGTTGCCTACCGAACCCTTTTTTACTAAAAGCACGAGAGCCTGAAGAGATATTTTTACAACGATTTCTCGGGAATGCGTTACTCATGAGACAACCTCTTTAATTTTGGCGCGAAAATTCAGCGTTGATTTATAATTTCACAAGTTAAATTCTAAAATTACCATGACAACGTTCTGTACATCTCAATGAAATAAAGATGTCATGACATTAAAAGACGCCTTAGAAAACCTAAACACACGAAAGGGCACATCAAAAAGAAACATTTCAGGTATTTTGTCGAAATATTCTGAAATTATGATTTTAGGCCAAAATTTAAGCTCTAAACTTTTCAGCGCGTGGAGTTCTCGATCGATACGATTTACCAGGATTAGCATGTAACCTCCCACGTTTGTGAGCGTAATTTGTCACCCATGATATTAGTAGGTAATCAAATGATATACTCGTGAAATTAGGGAACAATTTCACTTGCGTTTCCTCCAAATCTTAGTTATTTCCCGCGCCTAAAGGCTCGGGAAATTATTAGAATTTGGACAAAATGCTAGTTAAATTATTCCCTAATTGAACTGAAAGGAGACTGTAAATTATCGTATGTACGTTTAGTTTCGACATGCAACATTTAACTTACAGTATGTACTCCAGACTATTCAAATTGGCGAAAAGATCCTCAGGCAACACTCGTATAGCGTTTAGCGATAAAAACCTGTTTAAAGAAACGCCCTGTTGAACAGCGTATAATTCAACAACAACGCTCTTAAAAGCGTTATGTAGAGCTTGCTTGGAGAGCAGATAAAAAATGAGGAGGCGATTAACTCTACATGATACAGGATTTCTTCACTAACTTTTTTTTAAGGTTCTTCTTTATCTACGATCGAATATTCTTCAGGCTGCGCTATTTACTGTCAATATCGTATTCAACGATTTGTTTCTGAATTGACTGAGTACGCGTGTATAAATACGCGAAAATCAAGGGCCTCGATTCGAGAGAAATTAAATCATTGCCAAAGAGCAAAAACGTGATGAGCGTGACATTTCAATCATCGCCGAAAATAAACCGCATGCTCATCACAAGTCTCATTTGCATACAATGAAAGTTTACAACACCCGACCGGTTAACCTCACCATCGAAGGTTTCCTCACAAAGATTCTTTCTTTTTACGACACTGAAGTATTCACTTGTTCCAAAGTAATCAACGTTTTTAAGCGACAAAATTCGTGGACCGACCCGTTCCAGAAAAGCTCGTCATCTTTCGCTTTAATCTTTCCTAAGCTTTCTTCACAAAACATGCATGGCGCACTGACACGTCGCGATTCTTATCCCCAGTTTCCACGGTCTCCGCTAGGAACCCCTGGGACCTCGACCCGGCTTTGCGAGCACACATGATAAAAAAGAAAAGAAGGAAGGAATGCTTGCATTTTAAGAGTCCCGCTGCTTAAGCAAGCTCGACTAAAACCTGAGACCGTGGCTGTTTGTGAGATGTTCCACGAAATATAAAAGGCCGCCAATATAACATTTACTTTGAACACGGACCACGTTATTTTCAAACAATACGCCTGATAAACGGGAATTTTATGAATATAACAAGTGGAAGGCTTGTTGAAAAAGGATTAAATTATGAAGAGAAACCAAAAAATTGCATAAAAATAACCATGAGCTCATCAATAATGGGGAATTTTAAATAATTTGATTCCCGTTGTAATGGCTTATCATGTCAGTGGTTAATTGGTTTAAGAGCATGTGCACTCAAAAAGGACAGCATGAGAAGTTGGGATTATGATCGATGATTATCTTCAAAGTGTTGCTCGTAAATTTTATTGTACGTCGCCTTATTCGTGTGGAGCTGGGAGAAGTAACTTACAATTTTTCCAGATTTGTTAGGTTGGAAAATAATCGCCCAGGGATAGCTGTTAAAGCATTCGATTGCAGATTCCTGAAAAGAAGATACTGTTGTAATAAAAACATATAAAGAATAACAATAAGGAAAAAGGGCCGGTAATGCCAGCAAAAATGTAAAGAAATATTGCTTCAATGAACTCTTAACAAAATGTTTTAGTACCTTACTTGTGGTACATTGACCTCATTTTGGCTCAGGAAGAAAAATATCGAAAGAGCTTTGCTTTTTATTTACTTGACTAGACGAGGATCCCGAATAAATACTCTGCAGATGGAAAGAAATTAACAACAAATGCTGTCCTAGTATGAAATTGAAATTTACTGTGAACTAGCGTGGCATTCAAGTGAACACGGTAGGTTGACTCAAATTTTCTGCCCCGAAAAATTAACTTAAACTAAACGAAATAAATGTAGCTAGAACGTGGTTCATTTGTCTTTACATACAGTTCTTTTAACTTTCTCAGGTTCCCAAATATTCTTTCCGGTAACTCCGTTATCTTATTGAAGGACAAATCCCTAAAAATAAAAAGGGGTTTTTATCAACAAATTAAATGCGACCTATGAGTTCTGCGTGAAGTCCTTTTTCGTTTTTCATTTTTCCCACTTCCTATTTCTTATTCGACATTCCCGTTTTAACAATTTTTCTGTACATACAAGACAGTCTCCGTAAAAACTTTGAAACATAACAACTGCCAAGCAATCATGGACCTTTAAATAAAATTTTACTTCTATTTTATTTTTTTTTTATTACCATAAATCGAAAACTACAGTTGTTAATAGGGAACAATGTTTTAGTATTTGACGACAATAACTGATCTACAAAATATCAAGCGTCTACAACAAACCAAGGGCAATGGTATGTGATACCAATGAATGAATATAACATACCTAACTGAATACTTAAAAAACGCAGTATGTGAGGAGATGTGTGTATTACCAAAGAGAGAAATCGAAAGTTGGGTGTTGATAATATTGTACCAGCGGCATGGCGAGTCTGAAAAATGTACAATTTTCACAAGGTGGGCTTGTGGGCTAATAGACTACAAAAACAGGTGCGCGTTTCTTGCATTACGTCGCCAGTCTTTGGTTTAACGATTCTGAAAGCCCCAAAAGTTGATTTGGGCAATAAACAAAATGAATAGTTGGATGGGAATGAAGCGCAAGAACGAAGTTTGTGGAGAGAAAGGAGGTTAGAAAAAAAATTGTATAAGCTATGTTCTAGGTTTATTTTTGTTACTCACAGTTTCTCGAGATTTTTTTGATAAGCAAATACGCTTCCATGTAGCAATGCGATCTTGTTTGACCTCAGATCTCTAGGCAAAAGACAGTTCATAACATTTTCCTTGAATCTTGCACTATCAGTTCAAGTTGTCAACTGCATGCATGCATGCAATACTTGTGCATTAGGTGTTTCGACTTATTGGAGTGTTCCAACACGTAAAGAACGCAACTTTTTAAGGGAAAACTTGGGAAAGACCTTAATATCAAAACACTTGATAAGGTGAAACAATAAAGCGCAGAGTTTTAAGTTAAAAAAAACCACCCGATATAAAAATGAAATGCCTAGGAAAGATTGTAGGTATTCATCAAAATTGGTGAAGTGCAACAATAACAAAGTGTCATCGTTTATCTCACGATGTGCTTACTATTTTAACCGCGACCAGTTTTGGCTGTTTTTCCTAACCTATGCATGGAGGGTTTTTACGGCATTGAAAGCATCATCGAAAATAAGTGAACGAATCTCGGAAGCGTCTAGAACAGCCAGTTCCCGGTCAATCCTTCCGCTTCAACATGGAGAAACAACTAACTCTCAAGGCGTACAAGTCACTTGCAAGTAGGAGACCAAAGTAAGATCGCATCTGGTACGACGTCATTAGTTTCCTTGTAAGTGCGGTGGAGACACAAGAGATAAATAAATCGTTTATTTAAAATCACAACTAGCAGCCATAAGCTGAATTACTTTTGTTATGTACATGTTGATAAAAATTTAACCTTATAAAAATTCCCAACCATATCATAAGAAAAAAAAACCATCATACAATGATAAATTTACATCAAATCTAGTATAAAAGTTCTATTTACAATTGTTGCTTATCTGCATAGTGCATTAAAACGTACGGCTATTCCTAAAGTTATATCTCTCATTGTCGTTTCGCGCGGGCAGCAGGCTAGCTAGTTTATACTAGCCATCGCTATCTATAGCTACAATTTGTTTAGACAGAGTGCTACATAATTCCTCGCGTCTATGAAAGAGTGTTTTTAAACCCGCATCTTCCAGGACCTTGCTATACGAGACCTCTAGGAATAGAATCCTTAAGACTCTTTTCCGATCCCTCTCCATTTGGTCCGATAAATAGGCTGGCAAGCTGGAATAGAAAGCCTGGCATGCACATTCTAGGACGGAATGAATGCATGCGCAATAAAATTGAATTAGGGACTTACGGTCTATGCCAGCGCGCTTAAGTTGCTTAAGCAAATAAATTCGTCGAGACGCTTTCGCAGTAATATTATCGACATGATCGTTCCATTTAAGGTCATTCCTTACAGTGACGCCTAATATTTTAGCTGATTTCCCAATTTCAAAAGCATTACCATTAGCCTTAAGCGAAACAGTGTCCAAGTTGCTTTCCCCTAGAAAGTCCATTCTGAGTTCCTTGCATTTAAGTCAGTTCAGTTTGAATCTGTTGTCGTTAGACCAAAGAAGGACGTCATGTATTGTATCTTGGAGCATTGATGCACCAAACTTGGGAACAATTTCCGAGACCGTAGTGTCGTCTGCGAATTTCCATATGGAAGAGAGGGTGTTACTCATTGTGAGGTCATTGATCATAACCAAAAAGAGCCGTGGGCCTATCAGGGGTTCCCTTTGGAATTCCGGCCGGGGCTGGTTTAAAATCCGAGAAGCAATCAGAATTAAGTTCGATACGTTGATATCTGTCTCGTAAAAAGTCCGCCACCCAGTTGACAACGGTGAGTCTTACTCCTAGATTATAGAGCTTGGCGGTCAACAAGTTGTGGTCAACAAGATCAAAGGATTTCTTGTAGTCCAGGAGTGCTGCTCTAACACGGGCGCTAGTCTCGTCAGTGGCTTCAAACCAGTGATGTAGCCTGGAGATGAGTGCGAACGCAGTGCAGGAATCTGGTATAAAACCAAACTGGTTTGGGTTCATACAATCGAGCATCAAAGTTTTGAGTTCTCGGTCGATAACAAACCCCTCCGCGACTTTGGACAATGTATTTGTTAGAGATATGGGTCTCAGCTCCTTGTTAAAGTCTTCAATAGAGGTATTCTTGGGAACAGGTGGAACATCCGCAACCTTCCATATACGTGGGACTTTAGATTCTCGAAATGATTGATTTAACACCTCGGTTAAAGCTGCAGCTAGTATATCAGAGAACTTTTTTAGCACCCAGTTTGGCAGGTCGTCAGGCCCTCCCTGATCTAGACCGTACTGATCTTGCTTAAGCGAGCTGCAACAGAGTCAACTGTCACTGAAATAGGCTCGTCGTCCTCGCATAAGACCAGGCCGTCATTGGATAGCGGATTGTACTCTTGCATAACACCGACAAAATCCTCGTTGATTTTATCAGCGAGGTCTTGGTCAGTGCAATCCGTGTGGATTCTTAAAATTGACCTGTCCGCGCACTACCATCCAAGAAGGCCTATGTAAGACAAAATCAAGGACCATGAATCTTCTGTACCCAGAACGGTCAGAAACCGGAAACGACTTGCTTTGGAATGACGCTATACTTTATTGTATATCGTGATCATCAATGGTACACACGTAGGTTCAAAGAGGTAATTCACATAATAAGTCAAAGTAGCAACATGAAAGGAGTGGGGTATCGGCTCGTTCCAAATGTTTTAGGGCGTGGCACTTTTTGGTCGAGAAGAGATTGGTACCGAGTAAGAAGTGGTTGCGTGGAGTCTGGGGGCGATTGACCGGTAACGTGGAGCGTGGGATAGCGCGTGTAGGAAGATCACGCGATCAAGAATCGCGCGTGGTTTATGTTAATCTCGGACTTAGGGTTCGGGTTCGGGTTCGTGTTATAGTCGGACCTAGGGTTCGGGCAATAGTCGGACATCGGATCCGTGTTACAGTCGGACTTAGGGTTCGGAGTAGAGTCGGAAAAAAACGTTGTCGATATGTCTTCGGTTTATGTCTTCGAAATAAGAAGCAAGGCTGATTTTACTGTCAGGAATATATATACCTGGATTTTTGAAAACCGGGTTAGCAAAAAAATCAACTCATACTACTACTTGAAAACTTTAAACAATAAATAATCTTTCAAAGGCCAATTAAAAGCCTTTTTCTGACGTCAGGCAGAAAGTTAGTGGTCCCTAGAAGCATCTCAACGAGTCTTAATTTAAAATAATGCAAATTTTAGAACATTTATTCAGCAATCTGACTCCGTGAAGTTTCAAACCGGTGTCTTCTTCTGAACAGTTCTGCCTGTCAAGTGTCAACATCATGAGGAAATCACACAATCACACACTTCTGGCTCACTGATACGACCGATCCACAACCACACATAATCCTCTCACGTTTAACACAAGCGAAATATCATCAAATAACTCGGACAAACTCTGCCTATGGCAGATAAACACCTCTTGACTTCTCTCTCACACTCGCCTTACTCAAGTTCCCGGATGTACGGTCGCACTGTCGGCAGACCAGCATAGACCCTGATTTCACACCAGAACAGTCTCGGCCCTGGTCAAAGTTCGCCTGCAATTTTGTTCTCGCCTAATTCATTTGACTCCTAAAAGCCTGTTCCCGAGGCCAAAGACTTAGTGGTGCCCCTCTTTGAAAATATCGTACCTCTCAGCCCGGATCAGGATGATTGATCCGTTTAGCCAAATGAAGCGAGAATACAATACGATATTGGACGATGCAGACTCTGCCAATCGTATTAACTTTGTCTTATCTCAAAACTTTACATGATGCCCTCCGGGAAATTTTTCTCGAGGTGACCGATAACGAAATGTGAACTACTAAACGACAAGGAAACCAGCTTTAGGCGCGCACTGATTTCAAATAACCGTCACTTGTGTTAGACAGAGAAATGTGGGTAGGGACGAAAAATAACCAAAGAGCAATTAGCAATTACTAATCTAGGCGGCCCAGTTAAAAGAAAAAAATAACGAAGGGAAGGAATATATTTTAAGTTACAATAATCGGAAACAGAAAGGATCTAAATTCGTCAATGACAACTGTTAAGATCTGTTGAAAATCAATCAGTCACAACGGAACATCATGCCTTATAACTTAACACTTACCCGGTCAACCTACCCTTCGTTTCAAAGATGTTTGTAAACGAGTTCTGAAGGGAGGCAATATCAATCTCGCAGGCTGGGAAGCTGTAGCTGCAGGTCGAAGTCACTGGATGCTTGCTATCAAGGCAGGCACTCAGGCTGTGAGGAGAGGAGAGGGGAGCAGTGGGATGAGAGGAGAGAGAGCGCAGACAGCAGAAAGCACCATCAGCACCCACTGAGCCAACAACGGAATTCATCAGCAACAACTGCAACATATTCTGCTGATCCAGAATCGGACTGTACAGCCACAGCAGCGGCTGCAACTCGACCACTGACCAAACCATTGCGCTGATTCCATTATCTCCCGAGACCGCTCGTTAGATGCCAGCAACGACAACAACAAACCAGTCAATATAAGTAGTCTCCTGATAAACACTAGCATTCAGGATACCGTCGAAATGTTGCGATATACATTACAAGGCCGCCGAGACTTATCGTGAGACAAACGGTAATACTTTATTATTAAGTAATAAGATGAACAGCTGCCTTAATTGAAAAGTCGATGAGCACTAAACTCATATTTGTATTTAAACAGTTGACTTTTTCTGATATTGGCCCTCTTTCTTTTAGCAGGCTCATATATTTTCTTTCCCCGTGTTTTGTTGTTGCTGTTGTTGTTTTCTGACTTAATTAAAAGCAAAATAGCGTGGTTAAAAAAGATTTAAACAGAAGGGAGCGACATGGAAGCCGCTCTCGTTTCACTTACAGCCAATAGAGGTTACTTAAGTAGGCGAAGACTCCTTGAGGCAGCACCGTTAAAGAGTTTGACGACATTTTTCTTGTGGTAAAGAAGAAAGAGGGTAACAAAACGAAAACAGGATTTTTTTTTGCACGATGCACAAACGATAACGTTAAGCTCCTCTGAGACTGATAGTCTATGGGTGCGTTTCTTTTACTAAAATCCGATATCGGATCAAAAATGCCGATCATTAGGATTTTTCGTTAAGAAAAGAAACGTTGAATCTAAAAAAGGATTATTTTTCATTCATTTCCATAGAAACGACCTGCAATATCGACGATATCATGAAGAAAGAATAACACGGCTGCTGATAATTTTGCAAATTTGCTGATGTTTCTGTGTATTCTGGACGGTTACCTCAAGGATACTGCTTTAGACGGGCCAGGTGAAGATAACTCTTGAAATAAGATATCCACTGGAAAAGTAAAACATTGCAAGACACGCCGGCGAAGTTGTGTAGCAGTTTTTTTCTCGATTTGAACCAGAACAATGCAGGTCCTGTTTGTATTACGATTTTACCATCCCGCTAAAACGGATAAAATCAACCGTTTAATTCATGCCTCGTGTTCAAAAATGGCCGTAACGATATGAGCAGGGTTGTCAAACAGCTGCTACGTGTAATAAAATTGTTTCGAGCTACCACTGGCTGTATTCACTCTTTTCGGATCCGTAGTAAGGGAACGCTACGGATCATGTATCCAAAGTATCCGGTTTTGGATATGATCCAAAGAATTCACCTCCATTGTGGATCATTTGGATCAATAATCCGTTTTTGGATTTTAGTAAAGAAACGAAATATCCGGCCGTTTTTACATAAAAAATCCGGATTTGGATTTTGGTAAAGAAACGCTCCCTTAATCTTATTGAATCCAATAACAAAATTTTGGTTACTGTTTGTGATCCTTAAATTCACTTCACAAGACTCTTAAGAGTGTGTCCATGAGAGAACCAGGCAGGCGGTGATAATGCTCAAATCACGGATTTCGCTCAAACTTGGCACAATTGATGGGTGTGGTGAGATACTAACCTCGACAAAAAATAAGGTCGCAATATTGAATTCCCTGGGATTTACAGGGACCCCCCCTAAAAACGACGAAATCTACTCTTTTTTGCATAATTAATTAGCTAACTTTGGTTTGGCTGTTCAACAAGAAGAAAAGACAACTTCAAATCTAATCAGCTTTATCATCTTCTATGTTTATCAGACTTAATGCTCAGTAATTTATTTTTACTCTCTAATTCCATCTCTTCCTATTATTTAGCCTAAAGTAAAGACATCTTCTCACTGTTTTGACCAAACCCTAAATTTAAGGTATTTTAGTGGCTAACATCTCCCATGAGCAACAACCTATGTACTTAATTCTCACATATTCTTTGAAAGACATCTTTAAGGTTATCAAATCAATCATAAAATATTTGGGCAATCTCATACTTTATCAATAATGACGTATTATGTACATCTGACTTGACTCTTATTTGTCATTTGACCAAAATACGAGGAAACGTAACATTCGTTTTTTTAAACAAAAATAGCACAAAGTTGGCGAGAAGTCACAAAATCAGACGCCTCATTATCGATACTAATAGCGGAATTGTTAGAAAGTGTCACCTGAGGCATGTTTTCTGTGTTATTTATGGACGTTTGGATGGATATTTTCTGGAACGCTTGAGTAAACACAAGGAGCAAAAGATTTAGTTCAAAACCTCGATCGGTCCAACTTGTAGGTGAAACAAGACCCAACAAGGATAAAAGATAGTGAATAAATGTTACATACACGTCTCTCAGATGCTTTAGTTCAGATTTGCTGCTCCAGTTTCGTCTGGTCCTCTGTGGCGTTACTTCGTGACGAGGTAATGAAATCGAAACATCTTGAAACATTGCAAAATTAAAAGTGTCGGCTTTTCACCGAACATTCGAAGTCTTTGAAATAAGTTGTAGTCAGAATGAACAAAATCATTCTCAAAGGACAAGAAAGATCACTGACAATCCGTCTATATCTACGGAAAACAACCACCTGCTCGAACACCCTCCATCTTTGACTTTGGACTCTGCCAAAACGATGGAATCTGTGACGCCGGACTACCGGACTCCGGAATGCGGAATACGCTACCTATTGTTTGTACGCGCCAATATCCTGTTATAACTGGTGTGTTGAAAATAGGTTGTGAAAGTCGTGTTACTTGAAATTTTGAGTTTATTCGGTGTTGACATTAATTACCATGATAATAATCGTCCATAATAGCCCTTTTCGTAGTCAGACCGTGCCTTGCAATTTTTGGGTATACTGACTTACTTACTTGTATTTTAATCCTCGTAGTCTTACAACTATACAGGTTGGTATCTGTATCTGGGTATATTATTGACTACAAAAATATAATAATAACCGTTTATAAAAGTGTTGAGGAAGAACTTCTGAGGAATACAAAAGACCCAAAAGGAGGCACTAATACACTGCAAAAAAAGTCGACAAGACTTCTTTAGCTATTCAAGGAAGGTGTAAAAGAACAGTTTCTTGAACACAGACTAATACACTATATTCACTTCTCATTTAAGCTGTCATTTGCGGATTCACACAGTGGATTAAGTTCTCTTAACGGACACTCGTATATAGCGAATAGCTCTACTTACGACCGCCATCACAAAATCCCGTTTCAACTTCCACACAAACTCTGGATTTTTACATTCCCGTAGGCGGCCGCGGACACTTAAAGGGTTTACCGGTGAATTAGATGTTAGCTTTGATTTAAAGCTCTCGTAAGCAGACACTCGAAAGAAAATCTTATCCACCTCTTAATGTTGTTGTTGTTGTTGTTTTTTTTTTTTCATATCATGTCCACAGTCATCGCTGTTTGTCACTGTTATGAATCATTCTTATATATCCGTTTCAGAGTTACCGTATGAGATTCATTCTTGTATAACGGGCAAAATGGCGATTTTTACAGGGGGAGCCCGGATCTCCCAGGGAATTTAATATTTGGACCTGACATTCTGTCACATAAGTTAACTCCTGATACCTAACATTTGTGCCGAGTTTGAGCGAAATCGGTGATTTGACCATTATCACCCCCTGCCTGGTTCTGCCTGGTCTTCTCATGGACACACTCTTAAAAGTTTATAATCCTTCTCTATTAAAACTATTTAATAGTAACTATGGAATTCAAGTGTTATGTTGGGAAGTATTTTGAAAGTTATTTTTTAAGACGGATATATCTTATCTTTGAAGTTTAGTTTTTGTTTCATTAAGTCTTGTTTTTGTCCACGTACTGTTTTCCGGTTTTGATCTTTTGTTTTTACTTGTACTTGAATTTATGCGCAGCTCGCGAATTTACTTATTGCCATATAAGGAATGTTATTCGCTTGGCCTTTCAGATGTTAGTTTTTTACAGGTGGTCGTGTTTGTGGTGTTAGAGCTGTCCTAGGTTCTTTATGATAACGTAAGATAAAAGATATTCCTGGTGGGTGCATGAGGTGGTGTGGGTACTCAACCAAGCTTTGCACGGGTATGTTCCGCCCCAGGGTCCTAAAGTAGGTATTCGAGTTTTGAACAAAAAAAAGAGATTCTACATACTCTACACAAAAAGGTACCCCTTTCTTAAATAATAATTTTTGGTTTTTCTACCCTTGAAATAAAAAGGAACGATTTATCCCTTGATGAAGATCAATAACCCACCGTCAAACGCACGCACATCACAGTTATGTACTCAAAAAGAAGTAACTAAATGTACATGTACCACGTTGAAGATCATCTCCGTTATGCCCGCAACTGCTTAAAAAAGGAATCTTTTTTTGTCTATTTTTTTTGTTTTTCTTTTTCTTTCAAAGCAGTTCAAATGTATGGAATTTCATGTATTGTTAAAACAGCTTCTTTTCCCATCTCTCGTCTCAACACCTCATGATTAACCGCTAGGAACAAACCTTGACAAAGTTCTCAAAAATCAAGAGCTATGCAAGAATACATTACAGGATGCGTAGACTATTCTGACTGGCAAAGACTCGATCAGGTAGCGCAGATATAAGATTTGAGTGCAAATACCTGAAAAAAAGAACAGGAATAAATTCATTAATTATTTTAGATTTATTTATTATTACTGCTGACCAAATATTATCGTTTTCACCATTATCAGTCATGTTCTTTGATGGCTATCGGGAAATACTTTGAAAGAATCTTCTTTGTAAGTATTTAGCTTTGTCGTCCCTTTTGTTTTCATTTTTTTTCGTTGTTGTTGTTGCTTATCTAATCGCATTAAGGTACTTCACGACAGTCACGATCATTCTAATAATATCTCTCTCTATCTCACCCATTTTGTTAATAAGGTTTTTTTGGCCGTCGAGCCCTCACCCTTGTAGGGTAATACCTTGTTTGGTAAGATATCTGAATGTATTTATCTAAACGGCAACGCAGACTGGTGAACAAACTTTATCCCAGACCACGAGCGTCATTTCATTGTTTAGTGCTGACTTAAGGCAACAGGGCTTTAACAGTTTCTATTAAGGTCTCGTGGTCTATAAAAGTCGCGCACGTTATGGGAAATACGCAAAACTGCAAGTGAACTGAAAAGAATACTAAGAGTTTGGAAAATGGAGAAGTGCGATAGTATTGATGCCATGGTGAGGAGAAATGAAATTATGCCCAGATGTAACTCCCTCTCACAAATCTTTAAAAATAATGATTACAGTCAAAACTTAGCAAAAAAAGACGCTGTTAAGACTTTTAAAAGAAGCCGCCATATAACATTTTGCAACATGAACATGCTTTCTCTATTCTAGTAATTATCTTCTTTTTCGTGTTCACCGGCTGCAAGGGGCCTGCCTTCCTTGGCAAACACTGACTCCCTTGCTTACGACTATTGCAAAGACATGTGTGCAATAGTCATAGAACCTAAGGTCAAAGAAATGTTATGTCATTTTAAACTAGGTGTTTACTTCTATCATTTTGTGAAAAAAACAACAACTAAACCAAGCGGCGATAGACACGTCGACGGCTATAGTATTCTGTACAGAGCCTTTCCTTTTCTTTCAGTTTTTTTCTTTTTACTTACAAGCTCAGCAGCTTTTTCAAGCTGGAAAAAGTTTCGTTGTATAATTTCCTTATAAAATTTGATTCCAGATACCTGTGAAATAAGTCATAGTAAACTGAGAGTTGAAGAGGAATGCTTAAATTAAACTTAATCTTGAATTACTTCTTATTGGCTTATTAACAAAAATTGTATTTTTCCCCTTGTCTAAGATTAATTTAATCGCTTATTTGAATAGCCTGAATTACAGACGATTACTTTGTGTCGCTTTTACACCCTCAGCAACGTCTGAATCGACCGGCCGTTAATGCCGTCCAGTGACGTCACTACGCGAAAACCGGGTAGTGATTTTGATTGGTTGATTGTCAAAACATTCGCATAATTATGTATAATTATGAGAAATGCTAGCGAGATTGTCGTATGATACTCAGCGGATCGCGTGCCTTGCATGCTTACGTGGGTTTCAAAAATTTAGACAATCTTTATCGTGAACAGCCAAATTGCCCTTGTCTTCGGAACTATGAATTGTTAAATTGAACTGCGAATGAAGAATCATTGCGGAGAGTCGGTAGGTTTTTCATTTAGAGCCACTTTGTGGTTTCGACAGCGACTATGTTTGTGCGAAGTTTTCTGAGAAGTTATAAGCATAATTCGACCTTCCTGTCATTTTCACCGTCAAGTGTAATGAAGCTGTTTGCTTTTCTTTCTTGTTTTCTTTCTTCTTCGTTGAGGACCAAATAGCTTCTTATGACTTAAAACAAATTGTTGTGTTTTGGAAGTTTTCCGTGTGTGTATTTATTTCACTGCGTATTTGCGCGCGAGTTTGATTATTGAATTACAACAGATTCAGAGCACTGCATGCAGTTGACAGTTTAAACGTTAAACATCAATTACGATCAAAAAGAGTAAAGCAATTCTGTATCATATATACATTTCCAGACGATTTTTCCTTGTTTGCCAGTTGAAAATCGTGTTTTTCTTGCATGAATTAAAGCAAAGGAGTAGTGACGTCACTAGATGGCATTAACGGCCGGTCGTTTCAGACCTTACTGAAGAAGTAAAAACGACTCGGAGTAATCGTCTGAAATTCAGGCTATTATTTGAAGGTTTTGTCGAAAAAAAACTACTACCAACGTTGTGCTGCACCTCGGTCACTTTGAACTAGAGAGTCCAGACTAGAGTAGTTTCCTTTGCAGTTGTGTTGTTTCGTCACGTAGAGGAGGAGAATGGCTGTGAAAGGAGGATAAAACTAGAGCCATTGTCACTATGAAACAGTGCAATGTATCGAAGTGTATCAGTTATAAAAAAAAACTTACAGTACTTCAAGATTTTCGAGTGATGAAAACACACTTTTTGCTAAATGCCCAATGTTGTTGGAGGACAAGTCGCTGCAAAAAATGAACCAGGATTAGCTAATATTTTTATCATATATATGGAAGAGATATTTCAGCTTTCATTTCTTTAATATTGAAGCTAAATGGAAGGAAAAGAGTCGAAGCAAAGGTCTAATATCACAGCAGGGAACCGAACTCGGGACCTCTTGCATAGAAGGCCTGTACTGTTTTAGGATCTACTAGGTGACCCTAAGTCAGACACTAAGCCAACTACACACAGTAAAGTTCACCATCATATGTTGTAGTCTCTCTGGTAACCAGTATGCCACAATCCCTCCTTTTCATTAGAAACAAACTTAACGAATCACAGGTAATAAAACAGCCAATGAAATAACATAATCTTATACTAAATACTATAAACTTACCATCTTACTTCTTTATAGGTATCAACATCAACAACGTCATGATCAGTGTTAACACTAATTTAGGGGGCCGACATTAACACCCTTACCAGAGAGGAGTTGGGCACACTTTCCGTAGGCTCCTGTGTTTGTGGGTGGGGATCGAGTTGTTTTGGACTTGAAATTTGATCAGGTAATTCTGAGACGTCACCTGTAACGCAGTCGCTGCCAGGATTACTGTGGACTGCATAACAACCTGGTCACATTGACGAGCGGTAGCTATATAAGGTTCACTTTCGTGTGTGTGTTTTTTATTTTTGTTTTTGTCTTTTTACGCAATTGAATCGTTCTTTCGAATGGTTTCGCTTATCAGCACAATCATCCCCGGCCACTTTTTCCTTCCTTAATCTCTGTATCTGACATCTTGAAACACCACCTTCTTCTGATCCTCTTCCTTTGCTTCTTTAAGCTCGGGTAACTTACAGTTGTAAGAAAAACATCAAAGCCGCTGGAATGACTCCAGTAGTGGAATGGTAAGTTTTCCGATATGTGTACATGGGCAAAACACCATGTAAAGTGTAGTGATGCATGGCACCTAACCCTCAAGGTAATTCTCTATCTCCTAGTACAAGGTTAGGACCATTATCCGTCCTCAGGCCATCGGTTACACCAAATCAAGCACTTACTATTTTGTCACATGTTGTACTACTTTCATCCCTTTTGGGTAATAATCTATTAATACTAGCAAATCTCTCCCCTAGGTCCCAACAATAACAAGGCTAATTTTCTTGTCAATGCTCAGTCAAGTGGCCTAGTGGGTCAAATAGGCCCTTTGCACTAAGAGGTCATGTGACATCATTTTTATGAAAATGGAAGCTAGATGATTTTGCCTTCAAAAAACCATTGGTGGGTCATATCTGTGATTTAGTTTTTCAAACCCGCACCATTTTCTTAAAATGAGTAAGTTTGTAGCTGATCACGTGACCAAAACGTGATTTTTAAAACTATGAATTACCTCTTTCTGAACAGAAATTTTGCCCTTAGACTTCAAGGAAATTGTTGAAAAGATGATGTGGTATTGTTTTCAGCACATCTGAGTGTAACTATCAAACGTTTAACAAGATACAAGCAAAAAAGAGTTTTGGCCGCCATGTTGGAGGGCAAGAGTATGCCCTCAAACATGGCGGCCAAAACAAATCATACTACTTTGTTTAAAAATCAAAGTGCCATAATATATCTCCCTTAAATGCGTTTCCTTTCAAATTTCGGGTGTAAGATAATTTTTATGCGCTCCGTCAATTTTTGACATCAGCAAGATTCCAACTCATTGTTTAAAGGAAGCATTGGTCACGTCACCTCTTAGTGGAAGTGGTCTATTGTTGGGGGTGAAACATGTTTGTTAACCAATTGGACTAACAGTCAAAGCACTCTCTGCATATCTTTTCATCGCGTCGATCGAGCCCTTCTGGCCTTAAAAGCTCTTTAGCCTTTGTTATGCCGTGAGTAGTATTGTAACCTGCCCCCTGGGGACATAATAAGTCCTAAGAGAAGAACAACTACTTATCTTGCAGTCACATTTCCCAAAATGCAACGCCCGCGTTTAAAAAGGACAAACTAACATTCCAAGCACGCACTTCAGTCCCAAAGTGACCCATCGCATCAGTTTGCTTTCCTCCATGCGCAAGAGGTTTCTTTGGGCAATGTTTATCATTCCCCTTTAAATTTAATCCCTTCAACTTGAAGAAATCTTTCTGTCCTATCAATTAACGCGCTGATCTCGGAATCAATCAACTCTTCCTGAACAATACCATCGGTACTCACATTCATTGTGGAATCGCCATACACGCCTTCTTGTGCGCCTCCATCACAAAAGCAAAGGTAAATGCTGGATCACTTTCCTAGCAACTGGTATGCCATTTCGTCCTCCCCCGAGTAACCGTCCGCTTGGTTTGTCCATCTTCCAGTTCCTTTTTGCAGTTGCCGGCCCTCCGTTTTTTGTTAGTTGTCTTTTAACCCTTTCCGACGGAGAATGATTTTCCTTTCTTACAAATGAAAACAGGTCTTCTCTTACTAATCAACTACCTTTTCCTTCTCTTCTTCCTCTCCTCCGATGGCGTTTATAACACTTCTTCCATCGTCATGCAATGCATCGTTGTTGGGACGCCTTTGAAGCTCATGCTTTATGGAGAATCTCACTAAGCTAAGATGATGATTTTTGTTTTCCAGCAATTTCTGCCTAACTTCTCGATCGACTTGTCTCACAGATTTTCCTCCAACGCCGCACCAGAATTATCGTAGTATGAAAAACCAAGCTGTGGTTATTGTTTGTTTCATCGGTGCTCAGGAAGGCTTTAAATTTCCGGTTCATGTTGACAGACAGAACTCAAGTGTGTGGTTGAGATTGAATTTGCGCCATATAGGTGCTATTGCTTTAATTTGTGCACGCCTGCTTGCAATTCGGAAATGGGAATTCTTATAATTTACGAGAAGACAAAAGGAAAGCAACATTATTTTGATGTGAAATAACTTACATAACTTGGGCGATCGTTGGAGCACATTTCTTTAGAACGTAAGTGAGTGAAGTTATATTCTTGCACTTAAACATATTCCCATAAAATTCGGTCCATGACGAACTACAGTATGTCCTGCAATCTAACCAGAAAAACTGTTGAAAATTGAAAAAATAAATGTTTTCTTTATTATTATTTTATAACCGTTTTTACCGAACTAATGTTGTCATTCCAGTTGTGTCTACAACAGCAACTGCTTGGGATAGGGGAGAAAAGAGATCTTATAACGGCGAATACATCGTGACCACGGCTGCCAAACGTTCATTATTAAGATTATTAGTGGCTGGCTGAGTCAACCAAGTCAGTGAAAAAAGAGAATTCAAAGTAAATACATATACTCCGGTGTCAGAGCTAATACCTACCAATAAAAACGACCCGGAAATCAACTTTCGTGAGATCTCCATAATTATTAACCGCTAGACAGCTGTAGTTTCCTTCATCAAGCAATACAAATTCTAAGTCCTGGGTCTTTGTTTCAAGTATCGTTGAGTCCTTTATCAAAGTAATAAATATGGGAGGAGTTCCAGTCGCTGATATCCAAAAGTGAGCACCAGCAAATGCGCGAACAACAGGACCATGGTCTGCCAGAATTATCTTGGGCGAGGCTATGCAGAAGAATGGTTAATTAGAAGCTTGTTTTTTAAGTTCGTTAAAGCAGATTCTAACTCAACAAGAGTATCAT
The DNA here is from genome assembly GCA_964035525.1 of Porites cylindrica. Lineage (NCBI taxonomy): Eukaryota > Metazoa > Cnidaria > Anthozoa > Scleractinia > Poritidae > Porites > Porites cylindrica. The sequence goes on along the minus strand of OZ037777.1, from coordinate 31,573,476 downwards.
TATCAACAAGCATTAAATCCGTTAGGTCACAGCAAATGAAGTGCAGGAGTTCCAATGTGGCATAAATGACCGACAGTGCACAATATTAAAGCGAGCCATATTTACGGCCTGACCTTTTAGGTGCCAGTGAGCGCCCACTCGGGATTTGGTTTCAGGGTGATCCGATTCTAAGGCCACGGTCAAACGTCGAACTTCACATGCGACGAACCCTGTAATAACGAGAAAGTTTTTGCTTATTACCATCTAGTTCGTCACAAGTGAAGTTCGATCGATGTTTGCATGGGCCTAGATGAACTACATCGTGCATTATGGTTACGTACTTGGCATAACGGCAGTAAACATGAGTACATATCCTCTTCTTTGGCGAGAACGATCCGAATGAAATCTTAACACTGCTTGCTTCCCACCTACAAATACTTCGCTTCCTGTGAGTAGTGCACAGTACTTCCCAATTTCATTGGAGTTCTCATCTGTAATCCTTAAATAGTCGTAGCTTAAAAGAAAATAAAATAACACAATTTTTATGGAATACATTTAAAGTAGGCTACAAAGCGGGCGTCAGTTTCCTGGCGTTTTCAGGAGAGCAAATGCAAGTTTCTTTAAATCCAGTTTCAACCCACTGAGGTATTGTCAATATCGGAAAACTAGCAATAATCCTGGCCAATAAGATTTCAACATCTGCCATTGAGCCTTGCCTGTTTAACGAATTTTCAAGGAGCCTTGTGGTTCCAACTCCCCCATTCCCCCCCCCCCCCCCCCCCCCCACACACACACACACACACACACACACACACACACACACATACACTCACACACACACACAGGAGAGATTTCCTGGAAAATCATGATGTCGGTAAACTACAATTGAGTGTAACTTGCAAAAGTAAAGGTCCAAGCGTGCTAGAGTCTGAATGCTTTGATTTTCAGTGATTGATCAACAACTGACTAACAATTGTTCCAAGCCTCTGTCAGCAAAATTGAATTTTTATATACGTTTTTATATTTACCAGCCATCTTGAGGCGAAGGATTCTCTAGAAGAAAATCCTCAAAGATGATTTTAAGTGCCATGTCTTGTCGAATAGAAACCCTGTAAACACAGTCCATATTGCCTGGGTAATCCATTGGATAATTGGGACTTTTCAATGTGTTGTTAATAACCGAGCCACACCCTATCAAGGAAAACTATAGTAACTAGGATATCATGATATAATGGAAATATACTTCGACAACGCAAGTGGGCGAAAATGACGGCATGAGGTTAGCTATTTTTTCTCCTCTTCTGATAGCACGGAATAAATACTAATAGCCGAAGTTCTTACCTATGATAACCACAGGAATAACTCTTGTGTCTGTTCCATAGTTGTTGGTGGCTACGCAATAGTAGTTTCCATCCTCATAAAATCTTGTGTATACGGAGTTACTTCTATTGAAAAGAACTGTAGAGTTCCACATTATAGCTGTGTATACCGGAGGAGTTCCTGTGGCTTCGCAAATTCTCATCCAGTGACCTGCGGCTGTGCGCACAACTGTGCCTGGAATTGGCAAAGTTATGCTTGGCAGGGCTAAAAAAGCCAAAAAATAAATGACAAAAAAATCAATAAAAAATCAATTTGTTTCAAACTACAATTGCTCACTGCAACTTGCATACTCTAAGATCTCTAAGTCTCTATAAGATCCTCCCGGCTCCTAAACTCAAAACACCTTCCAAGGGGAAACGATAAGTCCTTTTCCACATAAGAGAAAGAAAGCAAGAAAAGGCCACGTGGGCTTAAAGTACAAAAAAGACTCCCAACGCAAACATGTCAGGGTTAAGCAGCAGCCAAGTGTATTTTTCTTAGATACTTTATTGTATTATATTTTATATTATTATTAACTTTTGGCCTTTTTTATTTTTTATGGAATATTTTATGCCCTGTCTAATACACTTACAAGGTTGAACCGGTGTAAAGGACAGAAGAAATCCTCTCGCTTCAAAATAATCATCAGAATGGAACGTCAGTATCGCTTTGTTTCCACCTACACTGGTTTCCTTACCGGAATGCCAGCCACAGTATTTGCCAATTCCCACAGCCTGTTCATCTGCAATCTCCAGATAATCGAAGCTGCAAGAATTTTCACATTTTCTAAAGTTTAATTCGCTGGCTTCTTAAGCCCTACTTTCAAAGGATTTTTTTCATTTTTTTTTAAATCTAAGACATGAATTGATATGTGAAATGATATAATATGATACAGGTGTATATAGGATATTATCTAACTCGAGCATCAACAAAACGAAAACTACAGTAAGACTTATGGCTCCAAAAGTGAAGACAAGAAGGGAATGGTGCAAGAGGGAGGTGAACTTATTACCAGGTGAACGTGTAAGAGGAATAAAAGTTCTTTGTGCATAGGCAAGCCTTTAAGCGGAATTTCAAGATCACTCTACATGTATTTACCATTCTCTATTCCCAGGATTCTGTAGAAAAAAATCTTGAAAGACAATTTTCAAGGCCATGCCTCCTGGAATAGAAACCTTGTAAACACAGTCAATACTGCTAGGATAGTCCATTGGATAATAGGGACTTTTCAGAGTATTGTTAATAACAGAGCCACAACCTGCAAAAGAAGAAAAAACTTGGATTTCAATGCTACATTTGTAACAAATGTGTAGATTGAGGTACTCATTGGTTATTGAATGCAGATATTTTTACGGAATTTTAACTAGGTAAGAGGGGTCTATACTAGCAATAGCCCCTCCTTGCAACCCTAGAGCAAAACGAAAATGATTTTGCGAACCACATCAGTCGACATTTCAGGACATTAAACGCAGAAAAGCAACTGCCGTTAACCTGCTGGGTGAGATTTGGGATGTTCCAGCTCAGAACCACCTCAGATTATTCTTATTCATTTGTAAATCCTTACATGCACTGAGACATGAAGCATGAGAACAGTTTTATTAGAAGTCACTTGTTCAGTTAATGATTCGATTAAGGATAGGAGTTCTTACTTTTACTTGAACAAAAAGTTAATCAATTCAGGGCAAAAAATTCATTCCCTTTTCTTCACATATTGTAAATGTTAACGCAAGATTTCTTCTAGAAGCGGTTGAAGGTCCTGGGTGCAGCTTTCGCGGCTGTTTCATCTCCGTCGATCGCTAAAAATACTCCGTTTGAGTTGTTGAGGTGGGAAGAAATAGATTTTCTTCTTACAGCTCAAGTCCTCACCGATGATAACAACAGGAATAACTCTTCCGTCCGTTCCGTAGTTGTTAGTTGCTACGCAATAGTAGTTTCCCTCTTCATACAATCGGGCGTCCAAAGTGTTGGTTTTATTAGCCAGAACGGTAGCGTTCCATACTACTGCCGTGAATACGGGAGGGGTACCAGTCGCTGCACACACGCTTATTAAGCGACCTGAGAATGCCCGCAAAACGGTGCCTGGAATTGGCATAGTAATGTTTGGCAGGGCTGTAAAAGGCAAAAGATAATGAAATAGAAAACAAGACCATGAAAAAGTTGCAATTCAGTTTCACAATTGCATAGAAAAACATGCATAGGCCTTTAAATAAATTTACTCTTTTTATTTGACATCCTACACCGAAATTTAAAACACCCCACCAACGATGTGTCCACTCCTCTACAAAACTTAAGAGGAACGAAAGTAAAAGGGTAGGTCATATGGGCTTTCAGTAGGAAAAAGACCTTGTCAACAATGCTAACCTTTGCCAGAAACTAAGGTGCAGCCAACTGTACTTTATGCCCTATTCAACGTGACAGTTTTAAAAAGGCTCTTGTTACACTTACAAGGTTGTACCGCTGTGAAGGACAGAAAAAATCCTCTTTCGCGTCCATTATAATCATCGGATCGGAAGGTCAAAATTGCTTCGGTTCCTCCTACATCAATACCTCTACCAGACTCCCAGCCACAGTATATATCAACTGTCACGTTGTTTTCATTTGCAATCTCCAGATAATCGTAGCTGCAAGGAGTGTCATATCTTAACTCTAGTTTATCAAACTTATAATTTACCTTAAGATTTTTACATGAGTAACTAAATTACCGAAGGATTATATTGAAATCTTCGTTTCTCAGATCCTGGCCCTTACCCGCGTCAATAGTGATTTGATGAGTTTTTTTAAGAAGTACATTTTCGTTCTACTGATCTACACTCTGATACCTGATCCCTGTGAAGAGTGGGCTGTCAATTGAACTTTCTGATAGCCTGCGTTGCAGCCGGCCCACGTACTCGTCTAAACCATTTGTATAGTCCGTCTATCACGAGCTTAATCTCTCTGGTCACGAGCTATGAGTCATGTTTGGCCTGTCAACGCTTAATTCAAATCGGACTAATCACAAACTGCGAAAGAAAATAGCCAATCAATAACGCCGACATATATCCATGCTACTCTACGGGATTCGAACAAGATATTGTGCACTAATTCGCAGACTCTCTATACAGAAGGTTTAGAGTGTCTGCGACGCAGGCTAACTTTCTGAGTGCTGCCGCCTAAATGGGAGGCAACCAGCGCCGTGCCGTATCCTAAATTCGAAATATGGGCCTAAGCCTCCCAAAGCCTGTCTTACCCTTTTTTTAAAGAGTCCTAATTTTACGTCGGTAGCTTGAAATAGTCATCTGACTAACAAACCTGAGGGCGACGATGTGCTCATTTTACCCCATTTTACCCCTCATTTTTGTTTTACTTTCGGGAAAGCGATGTCCGCGCGTGCTATGCAACGTACGATAATGAGAATGTAGCTTGAGGAATAAGAATTATGGTTAATGTGATGCTGTAGCTATTTGCCTTCCGCACATTGGTGTGAGTTGGGAACAAATTTTAAGTTTCCGACGGTGATAGTTTTAAAATACAGGCTCCATGCCAGGAAAGGGTAAGAAAGCTTCTCTTAAATCGTATATCTGTATCTCATAATTCTCTCTTTTCTTTAAAACTTTTCTCCCTTTTAGACTCTTATTTAATATGGGGTCAACCTCTTTAACTTCCTTTTCAGGGTGCTACTTTTGTATTTTTGTTCTCATGTTACTTTGAATGAAATATGTATCGGATATGTATGTAAAGAACGGGAAATATTTCCACAACGATGGAAAGGCACCATGCTCCAAAGAATAGCTGATGAGTCTGGTTACTTAGGGTAAAAGAATATCCAGGTAATCAATGACTAATTTTGAAGGAATCGGGTCTGCATGTAACTACGGAAGACGTGTTCTACCTGGATTCACGGATCAAGTCGCGCACCTAAATTAAACTTGGAAATTGGCACATCAATTTTGGATGCACTGGAGCCACCTCTCCAGGCTTGTGGTAAATGATTATCAAGATAGGGGCGGGTAATGGCAATTTTTCTTATGAGAAAGGCACTAATCTCGTTTATCCTTATGCGGTGGCAAAACGGGTGTGCTGGTAGTCTTCAAGAGATTCTTGCTTACTTTCAATAGATGTTTGAGATCATTACTTTGCTAGTATTGAGATCATTATAATAGGTCTTGCCGAGCTTTGTTGTTTTTAAGAAAGGGCACATAGTTTCTCCTTCTCTTTCACAGAATGAGGTCAGACTGACATCTGAGAATTCTCCATTTTCTCTCTGCTTTTCTGCATTGATTTTTTAGCTACGATGATATCATTCATATCAGTATTAATCCTAAAAACACGAGGTCGAAAGAAGATTTTCTTAGATGTGATTAGAGCTTGACGATTCCAAAAAGAGAAAATAAAGTTATCAACAGATCGACAGGTTTAGGTTTTCAGGTTAAGGGTTTCTCTCAGCGCATAACTTGTGTTTATCAGTCTAATGCCTACCATATTCCCCAACTGCTCTCTAAATCAAAGTAATCAAAGGTGATTTTCAGCGCCATGCCTTGCGGAATAGAAACCCTGTATACACAATCCACATCGGGTGGGTAGACATTTGGAAAACCAGGGCTTCTCAATGTATCGTTTACCACTGCACCACAACCTGTCAAAGGAAAGATATCACCAACTTAGGGCTACTGGATACCTTCAGGCGTGTGTTTCGTGCGAGTAATGTGGTGCGTTCCGGTTAAACTGCAGATACCTGAAACCCTACATCAAATTAAAGATCATTTGAGTGGGTCCTCTCCTACTGGTCTCTTTGCTGGCTATGAATAAACCAAAAGTCCGGTTTCGAATTCGTCGCGGTCGCTGGATAGACAAGCACTGAAGAGTCATTTATACAAGGTTAGCCTCGACCTAAAGTAATGTCACAGCCGATATTTCAATGTTATCTTTAGAACGGAACTCAGTTTCACCAGAGCGTTATTGTAGCAATTCTACACTACTCAGCAAATCTAGTTTTAGCTCTTCTGCGTCTTTCAAAACTCCGCAGCGGAAATCACAGGCGGCCCAGGCGTAGTATGTGTCAAATGAATATATTAATATTCACATCGACAAAATAGGATGAGTCGTTGAAACTCCCATGAACTGAAATAGTCCAAAAGTCAAAATATAACAAAACAAAGTTAAGATACCTTTAACTGAACGTATCCTTGTCTTTCCTGGCCGGTTAAAGTGGCATTTTGTTGCGTTTTGCAACTTTAGGTACTATCCACTAAAGAAGAATTAAAGGCTGGCTACAAAACAAACGGACCATCTCCACGCGCCTTCACGCGAAGCGCTATAAATTCGAGAATAATCGACGAATCCGCTTCAAATCGCCATCGGCTAATCTGCAGGTAACGTGTGCTTCTGCTTCTTACTCGCTAGCTCCACAAAACCCATCGCAACTGCACAATAATCGCTCGCTCATCAACAAACACTGTTGACCTTTAAGCTTCGATATGACCGCAAACTACCAGGTTTAATACGCGACGTGAATGTTCAAGCTTAGCGACCGCGTCCACGCGACAATGCAGCACTTGCTATGGGAGGGATGGTACTATTGCTTCTAGGTCAATCGACACTGAGCGAGGGTCCGCTGCGTTAGTTTTGGCCAGAAAACAAAGGCGACCGCGCGACCGTCCGTAAGTTTTCAACAGGGCGGCCCTGGTTTTCAAGTTCGAATTCTTCTGACGTTCGCTGTCACAGCTGCCGTCACATTATTCGTCCAGCCGCTTGCATAGGTTCTTGACTCTACTAGACCTATTTGCTTAGATTAATTAAATAAACAGTTCTTTCCAGAACTACGTCTTACTCAACAATATGTTGTTCAAACTGGTGAGGGAGGACGAGGATTTTCCGCCCAGGAAAAAGGCAAAATCTAGCCTCGGTTATGCAGCTGAATAGAAGATACAGCTGAAGATATGGTAAAGCAAAATTTATGTGCGCGATATCTTTTATTATTATTATTATTACTATTTTCAAAACTCCGGGGCACCCAACGACGGTTTCTCCCTAAATACCCTGAAAATACATTTTCGGCTATCCAGAGTACTTTTAGATCTCTAGAAAGGCATTCTCAGCAGCGCTAGAAATTTTGCATCTTTTCTATCATCCTAGGACAACCGAAGACTTTTCGAAATTATTAGGGCTTCAGTATTACTTTCCAGAAAATTTTAGATGTAATTTAACGTTTTACGAAAGCGAAAATTTTTCTACTTCCTCCCTTCATCACATTTTTGAGTCCGAAAATTTTAGGTTTCCTTTTTCTACGAAAAATAGCCAAACCTGGGGAATGAAATGTGAAAAATTAAACTTCAGAAAATCGTCGGGAATTTGTTAGGAAAGCTTCGACAATTGTACACGAATGGAGCGGTCACCTAAAAATTTTTAGCCTTCCTCAAGTAATAGAAGCTCTTAGGCAATATTTGCTTCTCCGAAAAGATATTTTACAGAAAATAGTCATTGGATGCCCTTGAGCAGAACTGTGAAAAACACTGAACAATAGGTCTAATTGCAGCACACTTTCTTGTACATTTCCTTGCCGTTGATTAGCATGACTGCAACGTGAAACGTCCAGAAAACTTCCTGGTTTTCACTTGTGGTACATGTTCTTGTTCACTTTTTCCACTGCCGCTCATTTTTTTTAGCTCCGCTCAACTCCGCTATAAAATTTTTATCTGTTCGGTGATCCTAGGGCAAATTGGATCTTTTTGAAAATTAAGAGGGCTTCAATATTATTTTCCCGATTGATTGACCTAGAAGCAATAGTACCATCCCTCCCATAGCAAGTGCTGCATTGTTGCGCGGACGCGGTCGCTAAGCTTGAATTTTCACGTCGCGTATTAAACCTGGTAGTTTGCGGTCATATCGAAGCTTAAAGGTCAACAGTGTTTGTTGATGAGCGAGCGATTATTGTGCAGTTGCGATGGGTTTTGTGGAGCTAGCGAGTAAGAAGCAGAAGCACACGTTACCTGCAGATTAGCCGATGGCAATTTGAAGCGGATTCGTCGATTATTCTCGAATTTATAGCGCTTCGCGTGAAGGCGCGTGGAGATGGTCCGTTTGTTTTGTAGCCAGCCTTTAATTCCTCTTTAGTGGATAGTACCAAAAGTTGCAAAACTCAACAAAATGCCACTTTAACCGGCCAGGAAAGACAAGGATACGTTCAGTTAAAGGTATCTTAACGTTGTTTCGTTATATTTTGACTTTTGGACTATTTTAGTTCATGGGAGTTTCAACGACTCATCCTATTTTGTCCATGTGAATATTAATATATTCATTAGACACATACTACGTCTGGGCCGCCTGTGGTGACATGTGCACAAATATTGGAACATCTGACATGTAATTTCAATAGAACACGTGTACTTCTGTACGTGTCTCTTTGTTAGACGACGACTATTTTACAATTCAAAAGAACAACTGTTATGCTCTATTCATTCAGCTTGATTTACAACATGTGTTTTTCTAAAAGTCCAGGAACCGAAATAGGAAGTATTGTATTTTCAGCATAAAGGAAAAGACTTTTAACCAATCGAATTGTAACGCGTTGGTCAGCTAGCACGTGTAAACAGGAGGGCATTTTGCATGCGCATGCGTGAATCCGCTGAATGACAATAGCGTGGGCACATCAAATCTGATGGCGGGAAATCGAAAACTCGCGCGTAAAGTTACAGTCCTTTTAAAAGCCATTTCGTTGGTGCTTTGAATACCGCACTTTCCTTCAAAAAATATTCTCCATCATAAAAATCAGACGTTTTCTACGGGGGTTTTCACTTGTAGATTTTTCAGCAGTAGGTTTCCTTGGCCTTTTAAAGACTTTCAAGACCCAACGCCAAAAAGTCATGTTCCTGTATTAGTCTGATTTTCACTGGCAAAGCAATGCATTTCTATGGTTTGATTTCCAAACTCGTGGTTTTACACATCAGGGAGAAAATGCATCGTAGCAATGTTCAGCTGCTTTAGGGCAAAAAGCGAAAAAAAAAATTACCACGCAAGGTTTATTTATTAGCGCGATGTCTCATGTTAAACTGATCGCGAAGACAAACGTTTATATATGCCACAAAAACGTGAAATCTATGGGGTTTTTACAGTTTTTTGAAAGTTTTCGCGGAAAAATTTATAAAAAATATTCTATAGGAAATGAAGAATGGACTGAGTTTGAGACAGAAACAATTACAAGTGATTAGGTAGAACATAATCACTTGAGAATTTCTAAGCTCAGTTGCAGACAAAACGAATGCACGCATACTCCGAAAAAACGAACAGTACTTTTATTTTTCTTTAACTCTAAAGATACAAAGATTTTTCCTAAGCTACTATTTTGAAAGTACTCTTGAGTAACAGCTCCTGTGCTCCACAATCGATTTCTTGTTATCAATCTATATTTGATGACAGTAGTGATCCATTCAAAACAGAGAATAGCCATCACACCATATAAATCTAAATGACGATGTTGTTCACCTTCAAAGCCTGTTTGAACATAAGATAGGAAGTTTGTTAAAGGGGTGCATATAATGCTGTTTCCTCAAAAAATAAATACTTCTGCTAAAGGACCCAAATGAGCTGGGATGCGACAACAAACATGACACAAATGGATGGATAAATTTGTCTGTTCTTAATGTTTCTGTTGAGAGCTTTTTACTGTATCCAGATGAACCCCTTATGTAAGTTGTACATCATGGAAGAATTATCAAGCAGAAACTGATGCATTAAACAAGAATGTGGTTCAATACAGAGGAGAAGCCAGTCTCAGTCAACATCCTTTGTGAATGAAATATCTCACAAATTAGCATATCAACAAATGTAGTATCCACAAAATGGTATCATTTAGGAATAAATGCGATTTTTTTGCAACAGAAGCCAGGATTTATTTAAAAGGTATATTGATAACGTTTCATTTCGTGCTATTTTGGGGTTGGGGAGTTATGCTAGATTTTCTTTAAAACGCCAAAATGTTATATTTATTTGCATAATGAAATGTAAACAAACAGTGTACCATCAAAATAAGGTGGAAAAAAATCAGAATTCAAACCGATTGCTGTAATTTTTTCCTTTGTATAACTAAATGATAGAATATTCTTATTTTCAAAACACAATCTTACTGGCATCATTATATTGATTTAAATTTATAGTTGAAGTGCGTGTATTTTATTTCTCAACGAAGACGTACCGGAGAAGAAAGCTAAAATTATTACAGAAGGCGATTTTTCACAGCCTTCATCAAAGCGCCCTTCATTCACGGAAGTATTCTTAGTTTCATTAATCATTAACTTAATCTGGGGAGAAAGGCAAGATTTCGAGATAAACAAGCCAGAGAAAGGGTGAAAAACAGTTTCGCGGCAGAATGGACATTTAATTAACCACTGTATTCCTTGAAACGATTAAGTTCGATTTTAGAGTTATACTATTGAGAAGAATTAAGTATCTATAGGATAATTGTTCGACGAAAAACTATCATACTGACCTTTTCCTCCTGCTCAAAAAATGTGCGCGAAATGTTAGGTGGTAAGAACATTCAGCCGCCATCTTGTCTTCGATGTACTGTTTTACGAAAGGAAAGACTGTCCTCTCAAGGGCGACAGCGAGGCTACAATAAACTCACTTTCATCGTAAAAAATACCACGATACCTTAAAGAACACGTCTGAGGAACGTAGCACCCAATACACGTCATTAAGCTCCAGAAAACAGCCTGCAAATGCTGGTACTGAACGTAAACAATTCACAGAAAATGCCTCTATGGCACTTCAACAGCCCATATTGACGCATGCGCATACAAAATGCCCTCCTGTTGCACGTGTACTTTTGAATAGGTTTTTGTGTTCTTTGTGATAATCGAACGCCTGTGTTTACTGTAGACTGTATAAGAATAGTGCTTAAACTGTTGTAAATCGATTACCTAACCTGCAATTACCTAGCCTGCGATTACCTACACGATTACCTACGATTACATGTGAAGTACTTTCTACGAGGTTTACTCTACAATAAATAAGTTGCACCATTACAGAAAAGTCTCAATTCTTGTCCAACCTTCGTACCTTGAGACGTAGAAATTAAACCCTGTACCTCTGGCAGTAGTAACCAGTGCCAGCAGCGAGCCAGTCGCTCTACCGAACTGCAGTTTCCCCCGTCAATAACTTCCATTAGCAGATCACTATTTGCTAATTCTCGCGCCCTCGCGAAGAGCTTTAGTTCCGTTGTTTTCCTAATTCGACTTTCCCGCCAATTTGGTTTGACAGGCCGAAAAGCCGCTTGACACAGTGAAATTTCCTCTCGTTACAGTAATCATTCCAGCTAGAAGAAGAGCTGTGTACAGCTTTGTCTATTGTTTTAAACTCAAATTTAGCCATTTTCTCGCCGGTATTTGTGAATATGTTACTTTAGGTCGAGGCTAACCCTGTATGAATGAGTCTTCAGTGCTTCTATTCATCGGCCTTGACGAATTCGAAACTGGATCAGTTGACGTTAAAATAACGTGCCGGGACTTTGTTATTTTCGATTGCAAGGAATATTTACAGAACAAGTTGGAAATAGGAAAAGAAGTTGGACGATCATTAAATTATATGCGCCTAGGCAAAAAATTTTAAAGACACAAAGAAATCCCTGACATGTGTTTGTTCCTTACACATTGAAGAATCGATCATCCCTAAAAATTCTCGTTCAATCGTGCAAATTCTATTTGAGTTTTAGATTTTGAGAGCTGATTCGGAGGTTTCCATCAAAAAAAGTTAAACAAAAAAAAAACGGAAAATAGTTGTTTTATTAAAATAATAGCCAGTTCAATAGGCTTATAAACAAGGCTCTACCAGAGAAGACAGCTTAGTATTTTTCTCTGCAGTGTAGCAACTAAAATTTATAATGTTTCAAGTCCAATATTTTTAACATGTAAATGTATGAGTGTTCATATCAGGCTATGCAAATACAGGAAAAAAATTTCTACTGCTTTTATAAATTAACTTTCCCGAGAAAAAAAATCTTTGTTATGGCACTGATAAAAGGAAAAATTCTTCTTTTATTATTTTCGCCAAAAACAAACAAACAAACAGAAAGAACGTTGGCAGGGACACCGCAACAGCTGTGGCCAATTACAGCGGGCCCGGCCAGTCGCGAAGTCTTGTACAGGAAATCTTACTCGCGTAATCAGTTCTTGTTTTGCAAAAATGATGCTTTCCAAAATACGGATTTTTCTTAAGCGAAAAAAATTGACTCAGCATGTTTAAGATTTTCCAAGTTTGAGCAGACGAGGGAACGAACTTGTCGAGTTTTCAACTCAAAAACTTTTTCAAATTCGTGCTTGCGTAATTAGCGAGCGAAAATCAAAACATCTTGACGTCAAAACCATGTTTACATACTCTCATGCAAACACGCCTTTTCGGCTAATTTTAATGGAGCGCGCGTACTATCTTATTAATATCAGTATTTTAGAAAAACGTATGCATTTTGTATATATGTTGGTCAATAAAGAAATTTCAATCTCGCAAAAAGGCCTCTTTATCGAAGGTGATTTGCTAAAATCCCACGCATAATTCATAATCACCAGCTATTGTCGACCAAATTTGGAAGAATTTTTGTAATGTGTGAAAAATGACGTCAGCTGTGCAGCAAAATTTCTAGATTATTGAACAGTTAACCGAGAAGACCTGGGACGAGGTTGAGTTGTTTTTGTAGTGAGTACAAAATAGCGGAACATTTCATTCGTTTCACGAGGAAGAAATAGGCGAACTATTGGCTAAAAGCATAGCAATAACAGCAAGAAGATAACTCGACGGGCGACATCTCCTACTTGGAGAATATTTGCAGAACTGAACAATCCTTTATCTCCTAAACTTGCCAATAAAGATGCACTATCGAAGATGCACTCAACATCGATGGAGGTAAACATGTTTTAGCTTGTTTTTAAACTAGGAATTATTTTGAATGAATAATAACACAATTATTGAAATCGGCTTTCGTATCATCTGAAGAATTATGGAGATCTCGGAGGCTGTTATTCGCCTCGGCCGGAGATAACACCCTCCTCGATCTCCATAATTCTCCAGATGATACTCAACCTCATTCATTGTTAGTTATAATGTACCACAAAAAAAAAGACTATATTGTTTGCGGCTTGCTCTGTTTGCTGCAAATAGTGTTTGACAATGAATCAACAAACTCAATTATTTTTTTTTTATTATTTATTTTTTTTTACATAGCGGTCTGCTATGTAGCTGGCCACACAGCCGCTTTCACAATAGTTTCAATTCAGCATAACTAGTACAGACAAATAGAACGAGGCCCTACCCAGCAAAGGTGAGAGCAAACATCCGCATCTTATGGTCAAGGGTGGGGGAGTGGGTAAAGAGAAGAAGGAGACGATTAACTGATTCTGTCGGTTTTGTTGAGTCCGTCATAAACCACGAGGAACAGATAGATCTCCAAGAGCGTTCCCAGAATGTTTAATATGATGCACCCCCTATTGAAATACCCAAGCCAGCATAATATTTCGGTTTAAATATTAACCAGGGGACAGCATAAAGTTTTTATTCTCTGTACAATTATATCTTTGTACCACCGATACTTATATCAGCTCTTTGACCTACCCACCTTGTGTGGCAATGACCATTCCATGGTTCAGCCACGTCATTGCGACATACCACAGAATAATATTCGTTGCACTGATGATAATTCCTTCGGTTGGCGATTTAAAATAAAACATCGGGCCTGAAAAAAAATAATGAATAAATCACTAATAATGCATTAATCAATTAATGAATTAAAAATAAGAAACGAGATATTAAAAATTAAAGAGCGACCACTTTTAATGTGAATGTTCTTGTAATGGCTCCCATTATCGGAATTGTCTTGGAGGGGACGGCCATGGTGTTTGCATGATCCTTTGCGGTATTTCTGCTATAAGGCTTGAGCAAGGTGTAAAACCTCCCACTTTGACAGTTATGACTGCGAAAATTAATGTTGCCTCGCCCTCTTTCCAGGGTGGCCTTAAACAATTGATCGCTCCTTCGCACGTGAACGTTTTTTAATTGCAAGGCTTGGTATCCTTTAGTAAAACATCGTCGGTGAATAAAAGTACATGTTATAGTGACATCTGCTAGTACAATTATCTCAACAACAAAGGGGTCAGGCATCAAGAAGCACTGCATTGTGTGGCTGCGGTCCCTGCATTCATAGTTTTTATATTGATTCCTATATCGGTATAAAACAAGGCCTTGAGACTGAACAAACTCGTATTTGGATAAGGATCGTATTTATAGTCGAATCCGTGAAAATGCCTTTAAAATAAAAGAAGTATTTTTTTATTATTACTTCCTTATCTCTACGCAATTTCATGTTACCTCCCTAATTAATTAAGAAGCCTTAGTTTTATCGGTAGATTTCTTTAAGAACCAAAGAAATAAATTAATAATACAACCGAAAAGAAGTGAAAGTGAAAGAAGCAAGAAGAAGGTACTGTTCTCGTCATATATTTTCTCCTTTTCTTTGATAGCGTATTGTTATTTTATTATCTATAATCTATATTTTAATATGGATTTTTGATTAGATCGAAGGATCTATCTAATTCACATTAAGTATTTTTAAATTTAAACATGATTCACATCTTTTTGGCGATATGTTACAAGAAGTTTCATGTCTTTCATAAAAGCGATTCTAGTTGGTCTCGTGATTAATCAAGGCAGAAAAATTTATAACGGAAAACATGAATGTTTGACCAAAGAAAATGTTACGGAGATGTTACGTGCTAGTAGACGTCATCATCTTTGTTTATGAAGTACCATGCATATTTTGGCATTATATTCATGTTGACGAAGTAGGTTAAATCACTCTCAAAAAATTATTACAAAGTGCGATGGCATTTTTACAAATTGCGACAGCTTAGTTTATTACAAAGTGCGATGGACTGTTATAACAAATTGCGACCTCTTTTTCATTACAAATTGCGACAGGTATTACAAAGTGCAATGGATTTTTTACAAAAGCGACAGGTATTACAAAGTGCGATGATTATTACGAATTGCGACAGTACACGTGGACATACGACGACGAATTTTCCTCCCTCTTTTTGAAACTGAATAAAACCCTTGAGAATTCAACTCCAGGAAAAGTCACCTGCATTTGACATATTGAGCGGGTCCAAAGAGACGCGATTAAGTTTGAAAGAACGCAAATTCATTTTTTACAGACGTTTTTACTGCCGTCGTCGTCGTCGTTTCTTAAGGTCTTTAACGTCTTGGTCTACAGCGTTCAAAGTGAGGCCGGAGATATTCTGTTCTAGTCTCTCCCTTGCCAATTGTATGGAAGTAAAAATGGAACTTTGAAAATTTGCTTTTTTGCAATCCTCATTGTCTTACCCAGCGTTTTGCTCAAAATATGTGGATTCTCACATACCTGTTTCGTTTTAAAGTAATTTGCGTTTTTCAAGACAAAAAATTCAGTTTAAGAGTACTTAAAGAGATCAAACTGCATCTACTCTTTCTAAAAGCATGCATTTTTCTTTGTTAAGAATTGTTTGAAAATGAGGCCCTAGTTTTAGCTTATAAAAAGATTATTAGACAAATATGATATCAGCTTTTCAAAAGTTCCAAGAGAGACAGTACCTGAAAAATATTTGCTCTTCTATATCTTTGTCTTGTTTCGACCAAAGCTTCCCATGAAACAATTTCATTTTCTCTCTTTTATTTCCTCTAAGGAAAAAAAACGAACATCCCGCTGTATATACTGTCCCCCGTATGGCCATTTTGTCTATCAATATTCGAAATATTTCTTGCTAATTTTAGCTAACGATCGTCACCTTTTTATTTGTCTATGACGAGGCTTCATTCACCATCTGGACCGTAAAAGCCCCCGCTGAGCATTCATTCAAGACAACGACTTCCTTTCAGGTTTTCAGAATCGGTAATTAAGTAACCTTACAGCTTTTACATTAAGGAATCAGAGCTCAAAACAAAACTGAACGACCGTGAAATGTTGTGGTCAGCACATTATGGCAAGATTAAAACTTCTACGAAAGTACTCAGTTTAATTTCCATTGTACTATTTATGTCTTAAAATTTAAGAAAGAGAAAATTTAACTTTTTCATCATTTTTTTTTTGTTTGGCCACTACAGATGTGAATATAAAAGGTTTAATGAGTCAACAGATATCACTTTGCTCAAGGGTGATTGTAAGGTCCAATCTTTGAAAAGCAGATTCTCTACGGCTAACAGTGTCAATTCTGTGGATCCTGTTGCACAAGTACAGTTGAAATGAAAGTTCACTCAGAAGACAAATTTCAAAACCCACTTCTTGCTTATTTAATTTTTGCAAACACTTGTGGCGACCCAGATTTAGCCTCAAGCGGAGCTCCACTCGCGCGCGCTAGCGTAGCCCCATATATAAGAATTTTTGGTTACCTATCAATCCGAAAAAAATACTGGTAGTCACGTGACTGTACGTTTGCCCGCCCGACCGCCTGATCCACCCGTCTGTCCGCACCACAGGGAAACCAGTGTGAAATGTCATACTATCTAGCCGGCGTGTGAACCTGCAACATGATAATGTACATCCATTCTATGGTCAATTGACAGCTGTCAAAATAGGGTATCCGCTGGCAAGTATCACATCACTGTATCACCGTATCATGGACTCAGTTGTCCTCCCATTGAGGTTACGTGTTTTTCTGAAGCTCTCCAGTGACAAGTTGCTAGTTTTCGACTGGTCGCTGGCTCAATTTCAATTTTTTTCAACGGGAAATAGATCGACTTTTTTTTTATTACTGAGAAAGAAGAATTCCCTCCGCGAGCCGTTTCTTGATAGTCCCAGTAATTACTGGGTCCGGAAAGCTGTTTCATTATGGATCGAGATTTTTATCACATTGAAAGTAATAAAACAAACCCATGGTTAGACAAAGCTTTTATGAGCTACAGGCCGCACTACTGGACTCTCATGATCATTCTCCGCCACCTTTGATTTCAAATTATGACTTCGGGCGCAAAACTTTCACCAGTTTGCAGGCGAGGAAGGCAGTTGCAATAAACTTTGGCTTTGCTTCACATAATCACGCTTTGTCACCCTTGGTCGCTTTTTTTGCATATCTTTCGTCTAGAAAAATCAGTTAGTTTTTGTTTTCCCGGTATTAGATGCCAGACGGTCAAGGTGTTAAACATAATATTCACTGTTATTTTTGTTTTGAGCTCTAAAAATGTAAAAGCATTATCAAAAACAAAACAAGATGGCTTGATAATCGATTATGTAGACTTGAAAAGAGACTCACTGTCTTCAGTGAGGGCTCAGCGAGAGTACTCACAGTCCAGATGGTGTCTCCAAACAGTTCTTTTGTCCCTTACATAAAAATTTTAACGTAAATACAAATTATTCCAACCTTTACGATTGTTAATCAAAACAAGTAAGGAATATTTCGATTATTGCTAGATAAAATGACAAGATGTTATTAAACGCTGACAGCGGGATCTTTGTCTTTTTCTTCCGACGAAATGAGATAAAAGAAAATTACATTGTTATAATGAGAAAGTATGGTCGAAACAAAATGAAGATAAAGAACATCAATTGTCTTTAAGGTACTGTATTTCTTTTTTTTTTTTTAGCTTTTGAATAACTACATGTAAAACTTGTTTAACTGATAATTTTATGATTCAAAGGGTCTTTTTAAAACAAAAACCAGGGG
>OZ037777.1:31532986-31552986 GCA_964035525.1 Porites cylindrica | reverse complement strand
AGACTTGTTTTACTGTACCAGGTCAAACTTTAATATTGCCAGGCAAAACGGCTATGCCAAACAAAACATCATTCTGCTGCATTTTTTAGCAAATAAACCGCGCTGCGAACCATCAGGAATTAGGAAAAAAAAGAACACCCTTTTGCACGCAGGGTACTATAATCCGTGAGAATGCAGAAATGAGCCCGACAAGACAAAGCAAAGCAGGAATCATCACATTCATTCAAAGTACGTCCTTTGGTAGGAAAAATTCAAGCAAAGCTTCTTCCTCGAGCAACGTTGATTCAGTTGTCGGATGTTCGCTTAAATTATTTCGAAGTTTAGCCAGAGATTGCTTAGCCACACTTCCAAAAGGAAACGGAAAGCCGAAATCCGGGATTATATTGTTTGTTATGAACATTGCAATTGCAACCGGTTTTTAATCTCGTGCGGTCGATGCAGCCAATTAAGTTCACTATTACAGCGTTCATTCCCTGAGGACGTGGGAGTAACCAATAGGCGACCCAGTTGAGATTCTGAACCGATTTCTCGCGTGGAAATGAGGTTGCTTGTTTGTGTGACCAGCGGTCCGTCTCGGGAGCTTTATAAAACCGTAAGCACGGTTTATTTCACATTAGGTATTTTGAGAAAGGACCTCTAGAGCCGGGGTAGTATGTTGCCGAAAAATTCTGAAAATTCTGAGCTTAAACTTCTAAGTGCGTGGAGTTGTCGATCGATACAATAAATGGTAAACATGTCACAAACCGAAGATTTTGATCGTAAATTGTCAAGGCACCCAACGTCGATTTCCGGAAAATATCTGTTCGGAAGACGATTTGAGATCTAGAATTTTCGGAACACTTTTTGTAATTTTTCGTTCTTGCCTAACTCTCCTAGGGTTTTCGAACATCTAAAAAATGGTATAATTGCCCATTTTTAACGGATTTTTACCCTAAAAAGGTCACCTAGGATTTTCAGGAGCCTTATTTCTGGCTGAAATTTTCGAAAAGGTAAGATCTGATCCCTATAATTTTCGGATCACTAGACTTTCAGCTAGGAAATGGGAACAGATGAAAAATTTTGGGGGATAAAAATATGCCTATTGCTACCGTTTAAATACTAAAATGTGTTTAACAATGCTATGTTTAAATGGTTTGAACTACATTCTCGTTGGGTGCCCCTGATTTGTCTTCCAGCTTGTTAATAGGTAACCAAATGGTATTCTCGTAAAATTAGGGGATAATTTCATGATCACTTGCGTTTTGTCCAAATCCTTATAATTTCCCAACCCTTTATTAGAATTTGGACAGAGTGCGCGTGAAATTATTCCCTAATTTCACTCGTAAGAATTTAAGTACAAATACTCAATTTTTTTTGTTTTCTTTCTTCCTCAGACGCGATGTTTTATTTCAAACTTTCCGAAAGCAAAAGAATTAGCATCTACACCAAGAATGTTATCTTATGGTATTTCGCGATTACGTGGTTGAGCCATGGAACCGTCATTGCTACACGAGGTGAATAAATCAAAAAGCTAATATTGGTGTACTGATGGCAAAGAGTAATACGCTTTTTTCTGATAATGGGTCATTTTTCAAAGGCTGGGATTTCGTAATTAAAATACTGATATATACAAAATACGTACTTATATAAAAAAAACATTGAAAATAGTACAGTGTAGAAAATGAAAATAATGTTGTTGCTTGCATTTATATCTAATAAATACTAGACCATTTTTTTAGGGCACTGAAATATTTCATGTCTTTTCTGTGCAAGTTTGGGAGTTTTCCAAATACTTATCAACAACTTTCAAACTTTTTACAATTTACTGCTTTCAGGGAAATCGCTACAGCAGAAGTTCGTTACCAATAAAGGACATAAAGTACTAAGGTCCTTTTCAAGCGTTTTACATGTATGTGATATATGGTATAGCGTAGCTTCTTGGTCTAGACAAAAATCAGAGACATGCTCAATGACGATTTTCCTATACTGCAAGATCATATTGAAATATATTTTGCTATCTTCTTGGCCATCAGACACATTTTCGTCAACGTTTCCTGAATATCCTTTACTCCCAGTGAGTTAGTGGTCTTCGACTTACTTCAGCTTTCCAAGCTTGATTTGCTAATGGTCCTGCTATATAGCATCTAGTGAGTTTGCCATAAATAACAAGAGAGGAAGGTCTCGTTTATGCGGGCGATAATTTTCTATTCATTTGTTAGCAGATTGTGGCTCAGTGGTAAATAATACTTTGAAAAGCCCTGGTTTACCAAATGACTATCCAAGCAACATGGATTGTGTATACAGGGTTTCCATTCCACCAGACATGGCGTTGAAAATCATCTTCCTTTACTTCCGTTTACAGTATCCCGGTTATGGAGGAAAATGGTAAGCATTTAATAATAATAAGCAATTAAGCAAAAATAAGAAAGCGCATCGCCAATTAGTACATCTAGAAACTCTGACAAGCAAATTTTCACTAATTTTATGTAAATAATAACCAAGCGGGTAGCACTAGAACATTATTATCTTCCAAAAAAGCAACCTTCAAGGGGCTGTGTCACACTAACTGCTGTTTTTTTAAAAAAGCGATATCTTTTTTCGTATCAATCGACTTCCAAAAATAATAGTCCATTTTTGTTATTCAAGACCATATTCAGGCACTGAAATTGTTTCCCGTCGTCTGCTGTAATGGATTGAAAGAATGGACATGTTTTGGTTTTTCAAGTATTAATGCTATGCCTTTTAAAATCGCCAAAAAATATATATATTATGGTTAGTGCATTGTAATGAAATTTGTTTGATATCTGCCTCATAACTCTAAAGCGGCATTTTGTGTAACGGTAAAGGCACTAAGTAATGACTTCAGCACACAGTTGACCTAAAACAGCAATATCATCATGACTTAGATCCTTTAGCAATAGGTACACTTTGAAATGTTTTCACGGGCAAAAAATGTTAGAACCGAATGATCGCTGATCCCTTGCCGCACTAGTAAGAACGTAAGTAAGTAATCGGTTTAATAACGGCGTTTCTACATTGTGGCTCTTCGTCTGTTACTTATAACTAAAAAAAATAAAATATGTATCAAATATTTACAATAAAAATATACTATAAAAAAATAGCGCAAAAAACGATTGAAAGGGAAAGTATCTGCAATGATCGTATGAATATAAAGCTTAAAATACAATTCAGTTAAGCTGGCCTGTGCCCAGTTCTTTAAAATGCGTGAACTAAATAGATTAAAGTCGTCACGTTTCTTAATATTATCAGGAAGATTATTTAAAGGACAGCCGTAGTCTGGAAGGTTCCTTTTTCCAGAGGAACTTGTAATCCTTTACAGCCCAATGAGCGCAAACTTCTACATATAAAGACTCTCTCTAAGTTTAAATATGAAGGCCACTGCTTAGTGTGAAGTGCTTTAAAAGTCAACTTAAGCAAATTAAAGTCCCTTCCCTTCACCAATGATCTTGAAATCACGGCTTGTGATCCCTGAAACCGCTGCTGTGATCCCTGTTCCCATCCCCCCGTTTATGCCATTGATCCCGACAGCACAAACCTCGTTTCTCCAGTAACGCATTACAAGCGCTCTCTGTATGGAAACGCCAAATTGCAATGTTGGCGGGTTTTAAGCGATGATTTGCCTGTCAGCAAATGCTGTGAATTCGTATAAAAGAAACCGAGGGATATTCCATATAATATTTTATACTATTATTTTCATTAATTGGAAACGACCTAACGGAAAACAAATTTTATTTCAACTGAGTCCAGAGATGAAACAACTGTTCGTAGGGTATAGGAATCCTATCGAAAAAGCAACGGTTTTGGGACGCTGGACCAGTGTGTTTGAATCCAGGCCGGATCATATCCTTAGAGTAACGAAGATTCCAATATAATCCTTAGCTCATAACGTTATTCATGCAAAAACTTCAATGAAATCCATAAGTTTGCTGAGCAGAGGTAACATACTGTATGATACTCCTTGCAGCAACGATTATCTGGAAATTGCAAATGAGAAAAGAGTGGCAGTTGGTAAATACTGTGGTTGGCATAACAATAAAGTCATTTATATAGGTGGAAACGAAGCAGTATTGACATTCCATTCTGATAGTTCTTCTGAAACAAGAGGATTTTATCTCTTCCTCACATTAACTCAACCGTGTAAGTGTAACGATAGTCTTCTTAAAACTATCATATTAGCTAGGGCGTGAAGTATTCCTGTTAAGTACAATTGTTAGTATTCTTGACTAGGACCAGTCGGACCAATATGTTGCCAGAATTGTTTTACGGGGCTACTTCACGCTATTTGCTATCGTTTCGAAAACCTAGCATTTTTCGCATAAGCTGAATTCTAAAATTAATGGTCCAGTTTAATCATTTAGACTATAGTTTAGGAATTGAAATTGTTTCCTTCCATCTGATGCAACGGATGGCAAGCCAGGAAAGAAATGGATTAAAACTTGAAAAAGTTGCGCCATCTTTTTTTCAATTTTTAATCCTGTACCTGCAAAAATCACTAAAAACTTACCATGATTAGTGCTCCCTGGTAAAGTCTGTTTTATATCTTCCTCATAACTCCTCATAACTGTACAGGAACATTTTGTGTATGGGTAAAGTCATTAAGTAATGACTTTACTACGGAATTGACCTAAAACAGCAATATCATCCTGACATAGTCATACAGGAACCGAATGCAAATATGCCAGATAACTGACCATCTCAGGTCTAACTCAACGTTTATACCAGTCAGTCGATCGATACATAAATGCCTTTGAAATGCCGTTTCTGTGTGCCTGATAAGTAACACCAAAAGAAAGATTTCTAGAAGTCCAGCTAAAACCCAGGTAAACTTTACTTTCCAAAGGTCCCGATCCTTTCACAAAAAATCAATGAATTCTTGCGATTCGACACGGCGAAAGCTAAGGAAGGATTTTGGAACGAAAAAGAGCTTGCTCTTCACTTCAGAAGGAAAGACTTACTTGAGTCTTTGAACGTGCGAATTCAGTCGTACGAGAAGGTGCTGTTCTTTAAAAATTAAAAGTGTGATTATCTGTACGTTCTCGAACAGCAAATAAACCTCTCTGACGACGAGAGCATCCACTGTCGACTTCACTATCTTTGATTCCACATTGGAAACAGCTGTAAAATAAAAATCCAATTCTTTCTTTGCTAAAAGACCTTTCGAAAATAAAGATACGTTGACTTTTGAGAAACAGCTGGAGTTAATTCCCCTTCTTGTTGGTACTTAGGCACACAAAAACTCAAAGGCATAACCATATCGATCAACTCACTCGGAGATTCGCCGAGCCAAACGGCCAAAACTCTTAAGTCCTCATTAGCCTAGCTTTCACCCGACTAGATCCAAGACGACCGAGTGATCCGCCATATTTGCATTCTGTTTATGAAAGGAAAATTGTAACACAATTGTAGAATTAAATTGTCAATTCTCTTCAGTTTTGTTAATATTTATCATCATCGTTATCGTTATCATTATCATTATCATTATCATTATCATTATCATTATTATCATTATTATTATTATTATTATTATTATTATTATTATTATTATTATTTATGCCTTTTACAGCTCTGCCAAACATAAATATGCCGG
The DNA here is from genome assembly GCA_964035525.1 of Porites cylindrica. NCBI lineage: Eukaryota > Metazoa > Cnidaria > Anthozoa > Scleractinia > Poritidae > Porites > Porites cylindrica. Next base: position 31,547,399 of record OZ037777.1, on the reverse strand, counting down.
TTCCAGGCACAGTTGTTCGCCCATTCTCAGGTCACTTGATAAGTATATGTGCAGCAACAGGAACTCCCCCAGTATACGTAGCAATTGTGTGGAACTCTACAGTTCTGGCCAATAAAACCAATACGGTGGACATCAGATTGTATGAGAATGGAATCTACTATTGCGTGGCTAGTAACCACTATGGAACAGACACAAGAGTTATTCCCGTCGTTGTCACAGGTTAGAGAAAATAAGCAGTAAGGGTAAATTACTATTTATCATCTCTTAGTCTAGAGTGTAAGCAAACGTTTTTCAACAACAACGATTGATTACACATTCCAGTAGATACATTTGACAAAATCAAAGAATACAAATAAACAAAGGAAAAGATTTCACACAACCGGTGCAAGCATTAGCTAGTTGACGCGGAGGGTGGAATGGAGAACAAAATTTATGCATTTTCAACACTTAACCAATAGAAAATTTTTTCCGTGTTTGCATAGCCTGATACAGCCATGAGAGGGGTTGGGGGAATTCGAGACAGTTATGCAAATCTGAGACGAAGTCTGAGGGTTTGCATAGCTGTCAAGAAACGTTTTGTATTGCTTTTATGAATTAAATTTCCCGAGACTAAAAAACACAAAAATTTTTGTTATGGCACTGGTTAAAAGACGTTCTGCCCGCGTAAGCAGTTCTTATTTTGCAAAAGAGATGCTTTCAAAATTTCGATTTTCTCTCACTTAAAATGTCAGCTTAAGCGAAAAAAACTGACATATCATGTTTGTAAAGATTTTCCAAGTCTCAGCTGACGAGGGAATGGGTAAATAAAGTAATTTTGTCGAGTTTTCAACTCAAAAGCTTTTTTCAAATTCGTGGCAATGTGATTAGCTCGCGGAAAGCAAACCATCGTAACGTGGCATCGATGTTTACATACTCTCATGCAAACATGACCCTCAGCCAATCATAGCGCGCGTAATATCTTGGTTATTAGTCTCGCTTGCGTAAGCAGCGAGACTCTTTATCTGCAACGCGTTTTTCGTCGTATTTTGTACACAAATGGGAGCTCATAGTGCCAGGCGTTCCTTGCAGAGAACGTGGAAACTGCATGGGACTAAGAATCATTTCGTGATCGAAGCCACGCATGTTTTGCGAGGAAAGCTAAGGAAAGATTAAATTTAGAGCTTTTCCGAAACATGTCGGTCCACGAATTCTATCGCTTGAAAGCGTTGATTACATTGGAACAAGTGGACACTACAGAGAAGTCGAAAAAAAAATAAGAATCTGAATTAGCAAAACTTTGATGGTCGGGTGTTGTAGACTTTCATTGTATGCGAATGGGTCTTGTGATGAGCATGCGGTTTATTTTCGGCAAAGATTAAATGACGTGCCATTTAAATCACTTTTTTGATCTCTTGCAATGATTTAATTTCTCTGGAATCGAGGCCCTTGAATTTTCATGTATTGATACGCGCGTATAGCCGGCGACAGCAGAGGTATTTCCGGTCGTCGGTAACACGCGTATTAAATCAATTCAGAAACAAATAAAAAGCATCGACGTCGATAAAGTAGAAAGTAAAAAACCTTCAGGGAGTAAATCCTGTTTTGTGTAAAATTAATCGCCTCCCGATTTCTCGATCTAATATCCAAGGAAGCAAGACTAACTGCCGCTGTAAGAGCGTCCTTGCTTTATAAAAACATACTCGTTTCCTTCTATCTCATTTTTCTTTCAGTCCAGACTTGGCCAAGACTGAAAAAAAAATAAGTCTCTACGACATATATTATTCTGATTATAGATTGTTCGAAGGATAGATAATTGTATTCGCGTGAAAATTGCGGCCAAAGGCTGAATTGCCCTAAGATTTATAATACCTGTATGTTGAAGGGAAGCAAGACTAAGAACTACTGTAAATCGAATTATTAATTACAAAAGTGACTTAAACTAAACCTGTTCTCAGGCTTGCATCAATGTTTCGGTTTTGTTATTTATCGATGCTCAAGCGTGAGATAAATCCCTCCTACCTGTCGAGTGTTACATGAAGTAGTAATCGAGATACATTTCGAGTCTACTTACATCTCGGGTAGGGGATAAAGGAGCACATTGCGGACTAGTTGTGTCTTTTCTTTCATGTTAGTTTCAATTGTAGTTTCACAACCAGCAATCCCCTAATTTATGTATTAAGAGGATACAACACTACCAAATTCAAATATCAACACTTAGGAGCTGTTTACACTAAAGGGGAGGGAGATGCTAGCACGACGAAGATCCTACAACGTGGACCATCCTAGCGCCATATGTTTTTTGTATTCGGTTTACGTGAAAAGGGTTGTACTTATCCCTGGCGCTGGGATCTTCCTAGCTGAGAGATCTTAGCACGGTGTAAACTGCCTTTGCTAAGAAGATCCTAGTACCAGGGACAAACCAGACAACAATGGCGGCGAGCCGTTCAGTGGATGATCACGGCAATAGAGGCTGACCATTTCGTTTAGCGTCGTCACCATGAGCTGATTATTGTGATAATTCTGCTGAAAGGTGGCTATTACCGCCAGTAAAGAGAGCAAACGGACTGAAACTTCTGTATGCAAACCCAACGAAAAGTTGTTCCGCCTTCTAGGATGTTCCTCCCTCCATGTAAACAGCCCCTCAATGACCAAAGGCTACCTCAGACCAGACATTTGTTACAACTACAGCATTAACAGCTGAGTTTTCTTTTCTTTGACAGGATGTGGCTCTGTTATAAACAATACGCTAAAAAGTCCTTATTATCCGATGGACTATCCAGGCAGTGTTGATTGTGTTTACAGGGTTCCTATTCCAGGAGGCATGGCACTGAAAATTTTCTTTCAAGACTTTTTTCTAGAGAATCCCACTTCTTGGAGTAGATGGTAAATGCACTTAAACGCCATCTTGAATTTAATATAAAGTTCACACCGTCAAAGGTCTATCTTTTTGCATCTGAAAACATCAATGGGCTCCTTTCCCTCTCCATTCAAATTTATTCCCTTCTCGTCTACTAATTGTCGTTTTTTACGCTCGTGTTAGATAGTATTCTATACCTATTTATCTTGTCATATCATGTCACATGCAGGTTAAATATCATAACTTACGTGATTTCATACATGTATAAGTGATTCCAAAACAATAGTGATAAAAAAAGTAAGGGGATCTATGAATTATAACATGTAACAATCCTTGCAGCTACGATTATCTGGAGATTGCAAATGAAAACAACGTGGCAATTGGTAAATACTGTGGCTGGCATTCCGGTAAGAATATCAGTATAGGAGGGAACGAAGCGATACTGACTTTCCACTCTGATAATTTTAATGAAGCGAAAGGATTTCTTTTGTACTTCACACCTGTTCAACCTGGTAAGTGCAAGTATAGCCTTCTTTAAAATATCGTGTTATACGGGACATAAAGTTTGGAAGAAAGCCGAAACTCTAATTTGAAATGAACAATCAAATGATCTAAAGCATCCAGACTGTCTCGCTCGCCCTAATATGTAACAGACTTATGCATGCTAACTTGTCGTGAACCATTGTACAATAGGGTAGTTACTTTTTGTTGTTGTCGTTGTTGTTATTGCTGTTCCTATTGTTGTTATAAGGTTATCTATTTATTTCTGCCTCTTTTAGCTCTTCCAAACATAACTATGCCAATTCCAGGTACAGTTGTGCGAACAGTCGCAGGTCATTGGTTACTACGAATTTGTGAAGCAACAGGAACTCCTCCAGTATACACAGCAATAGTGTGGAACTCTACAGTTCTGTTTAATAAAACCAACACCGTGGACGCCCGTTTGTATCAAGAGGGAAACTATTACTGCGTAGCAACTAACAACTATGGAACAGACACAAGAGTTATTCCTGTGGTTATCATAGGTAAGAACTTTGGAGTTTTATTCCCGGCCATCAGAATAATCGTCAATTTCCTCTGTGATTTGAGTTGCTCTCTATTTGGTAGACTCTCACAAAGTTCTTTGTAATCGCGCGGTTCAGTTCAGTATTTTATCAAGTACAACGGAGCACGTCTGTTCACCTGTATGACAACTTTGGTTGGAGTAGCTGTTGTTTACCACCCTGCTACTTCTCAGTTACTGCCAAATGTTTACCCCGTATTACTTTTGACAAGAGATCGAGGCAAGCAAAGTCTATCCCTTTGATTAATAAACTGATAATATTTTAGGGATCAGATTAGGAAATATATGAGTTAGCAAATGTACTGACGTAGGCTAGAAAAAATTACTAACCTTGGTTGGGGGAGAAACTCTGGGCCATCAAGTTACCACTATAATAATAATTTAGTGCAAATGTTAGCCTTTTTTGCAAGGTAGAAGTTTAGTAAAATTAACTAAAGCGAGAGGAACAAGCTTAAATAAGGGCGCAAATAAGGACTTTGTGTAAAGCCTAAGAGAGCGTGTTAGACTACTTGTGACGTATGTCTGTCCGGCAGCCGGGGATAATAGTGAACCAAAAGTCGAAAGCAAGTTTCTCGCTGGCTATGAATTTCTACAACATTTTGTGTTCTTCTTTGATATTACACCGATTTACGTATCTTCAACGACTTATCACGAAATGCATTTATTGTTCATAGAATAACATTAACGAAATAATGTTCTAATATCAATATTTTCCGATGTCAGAAGCCACTCAGTTTTAGCTTCCATCAATTTCCATTTACTTCTAAGAGTCTGCTGAACACCTTTACATGCCTTACTAGGTCATTCCCGAGTTCCCCCGGGCCTCTTTATCAAAACGAGGTTAAGTGCGCGGCCTTTGATATGAAAACGATTCTCATTCTATTGCAAACAAAATTTGTTTTCACAAGAAAGGTCGTGCACTTGGCCTCATTTTGAAAGTGAGGGTTTTTGGAACTTGGAATTGGCCTATTTGCCAAGGACTTAAGCCATCTGCTTTTTAATCTTTGCGTCTTGTTTGTCCTCAATAATGGTATCTGTGTGTTTGTACTTGATGCGACGACGAAAACGACTTCCACAAGTTAGGAAAAATGCGTCAACACTACTGGAAGGAAAGCCTTAAAATGAGTAAATTGTGCGAAGTTTGAAGGTGATTTGTTGAAAATTAACGAAGATATAGCCCCTCGAAGTCGCGAAATTTTACAGACGTTTGTCTGGTGGGGACACAAACTTGCCTCCACAAATACAAATGTCTGCAAATTTTCGCAGCCTTAAGAAGCTATTAAGTAAAACCCCACGACTAAGAACCTGGATTTTAAGAACCCGTTAGGCTAAAATTTGCCAGTTAAATTTGCCCACACTATATAAGAACTTGTTTAGCCTAAAATTTGAAACAGGTTCTTACCTGCAAATAAGCATGGAAAAATTCTGTACACCTGGGATAGGTGCCTTACCACTCCAACTGCATTGTAACGCCCCGTGCAAACGGACGCAACATTGTTGGATGTTACATGTTGCATCCGTTTGCACACCCTGTTTCATGTTGTTGGATGTTGTTGCGTGTTGTTGCGCAAAGTTTGAAACCGGTCAAACTTTTCAGCCAACAACTCCTAACATTTCTTTTGTTCCGTGATCGCCGAAGCCTAGCGCAACAATGTTGGATCCATTTGCACAGCTCTTCCAATATTGTTAGAACCACGCACGCTCATTACGCATGGTTTACAAAGACTTATGGGTTGTATCCTCCCACGATGCACTGCAGGGCCCAAATTGTTGGGAGTTGTTGAATCCGTTTGCACACCACTGCCAACACGCACGCAACAACTCCCAACATTGTTGGCGCAATAATGTTGGGAGTTGTTGCGTCTGTTTGCATGCAGCCTAATGGTATACAGATTTTATAGGAGGAACAAACTGAACCACTAAATAATCTTAACTATATTGTATTTTTTTTTCTTCAGAAAATAAATCCTATTCTGTTTAGGCTAACTTGGAAAAGTCAAGAACCTGGACTTAAAAATCGAGGGGTTTTATTGCTAGCAGTATCTTCTCTCGCTTAAGACTTAACACTTTCAAATTTGGCAATTTTAGTAATTGTAAGGCGCTCTCTTCATTGGTGTCGACGGATTTTCCATATCAAAAATGGAAAAAAATCGTGGAAGATGGAAACTGCTGAGATTACTGAATATTAGTACTAAAGTTCAGAGAGTACTTTAGGTTGCTCCGTCGTAATGACTGTAATATTGATATGCCATTTGTGTTTTCTTTGATAGGATGTGGCTCGGTTATGAATAACACACTGAAAAGTCCCAATTATCCAATGGATTACCCGGGCAAAATGGACTGTATTTACAATGTGACTATTCCGAAAAACATGGCACTGAAAATTTTCTTTGAAGATTTCCTTCTACAGAATCCTTCGGTGTATAATGATGAATGGTAAATAACTATAAGTTATATTCATAAAGTTTTATTTTGGTCACAGAGACTGAGAAAAATTGTTGTTGTTGGTCAATCCAAGAAAACTTAACATGTACGCTTTAGAACTTCATCGCTTCGCTCCCCCACTTTTAAATTTTCCTGAAAACGTCGTCTCTTAAAATCCTGGCCAAAAACATCGGAACAATTTTTAGTTCCTTCATTTGTAGTTCTTTAATTTGGGAGCCAGAAATAAAACACTTTTTAAAAATTATTGCACAGGTTTTAGGTTTTCCACATTGTTCAGGGGGGAGTTGGGAAGAAATCATTCTAAGCTCGTATATACAACATGTAAATATTCGGTTTCTTGCAAATCATACACAATCAAAAGGGAGAGACGAAAAGTGATGTAAATTCATTTGCAAGGATTTTAGCTACCTTTTCGATAATGAGAGTTGAGTTTTTTAAATAGACACAACTTATAGTTAAAATTTCAGAGGGGTATCAACTGAAAAAGGAAATACGCTGCTCGAATAGCCTGCCTTTACTGGCCTGTAAAACAAGCCGTTTCTAACAATTGTGAACGCTTTTTAATTATTCAGTTGGAAACAACAAAGTGTAGCTTACCGTAGATGTCCTATTAAACGCCCGCGGCGTCTATTTAATTTTAGGGGTCCAAGCGGAGGCGTTCAAAAGAGAGACTGGGAGGCGTTTATTCTCATAACTGTAACAAGCTCAACAAAACTAATATGCTTTCAGCAAAAATATCAAGAGAGTTTAAAAATATCAGAATGTCCACTCCATCAATTGATACGTCAAGGCCGTCCAGAGATTCATATCGCTCTTTTAATCCCAACATCGATGTCAGAATCCTCGCTCAGGGTTATTGTGTTGCCATCGTTAGTCTATCGTTACTTTGAACTTGTCATTGGACAAGATGAAATACGTAAAATCTTATTTTTCAAACAAGAAACTGAATGAATTGAATGACTTTTCAATTTCACCATTTCCTAATATTTTTTAGCAGTTTTCAAGGGGGACGTCCATTAGACAAGGGGCGTGTATTAGAGAGGGGCGTCTAATTAACAATTATTGCTCGAGCCTGAATGTGCTCTGAGTCAATAGCCCGTGAGGCCGAAGGCCGAATGGGATATTGACTCAGAGGCCATGAGGGCGAGAGAAATAATTGTTTTAGTAAAATCCAACTAGTTGGTAAAAAAATTTCGCGACAAAACAGCTTCAGCTAGTTAAAGCTATACTTTAATCCTTTTTTGCCGCCAAAAAGCCCTCGCTATTCGCTACTAGTGGGCTATAATATATAGCCTAGTAGTTGCTCAACCAATCAGAACGCAGCATTGATAATAGACCACTTGTTGGATTTCACTAATTAATTTTTTTTTTCCTTAAGCTACGACTATTTGAAAATTACGGATGAGAACTCCAATCAAATTGGGAAGTACTGTGGTACACAGTTCACTGGAAGGGAAGTATTTCTTGGTGGAAAGAAAGCTCTGTTAACATTTCATTCGGATAGTTATCTCCAGAGAAGAGGATTTCTCCTGAAGTTTAATACTATTCCGCCAAGTAAGTACGTTTGAAACCATCAGGCAGTTATCGTAGGGGAATGTGCTTCGTCAAGATTATCAACAACATTAACACAGGAACAACACTCAAAAACACATTAAAAGTAAATGTCACGCTGGTTAGCTCAGTTGGGACAGCACCGGTCTGCTGAGCGGGAGGTCACGGGATCGAACCCCGGCCTGACCAACGCTCAGGGTCTTTAAATAACTGAGAAGAAAGCGCTGCCTTTGTAATGACATCTGCAAACGGTTAGACTTTCTATTCTTCTCGGATAAGGACGAAAACCGTAGGTCCCGTCTCACAGCACTTACACTTATCTGGTTCTTGTGGGACGTAAAAGAACACACTGTTCGAAAAGAGTAGGGGACGTAGACCCCGGTGTTGTGGTCAACCTTCACACATCACATCATTCACATCATGGGCTGGGTGGGTACAGTAAGCTCACAAATGGACTGAGAGCGGCTGCCAGTGGCGCCTTTGTATGATGACGTCCGAGCTTACTGTTCACATGTTAAAAAAAGGTATTGTAAGGGGGAACGTCTGTTGTCCTATCATCCACGACTCTTCATTCATTCATTCATTCATTCATTCATTCAAAATAAACAAGAGGTCCTCAATGCGATACCATTAGTCGTAAAACAGCCTAAACAAAATCTTTTCACTCGGAACAAGGCGGAAAACTCATCTTGCCCACTCGGGTAGCCAATCAGGGCTCAACATTCACCTCGTCTTGTTCACTTGATAAGCAAGCCATATTGATTAATAAGTCAAACTTTTGACTTGCCTTAAAAAAACTAGGAAAGGGGGCTGTCACAAAAACGAAGATTCAAGGTTAGAGTGGGAGTCTGTCGTGTTTTCTTTCAGTTAGAAGACGAAACAAAACATGAGTTGAACTAGACACTAAATCCATAAAAGTAGGGCCGATGTTCTTTTAATTCTCCAATTCTGGCTGGTGAAATCAAAAATGCCAAATTGAATTTCCTGCACTTCTTTTGAACAATTTGTTATTTGGTTCATTTTGAGTATAAAAAACTTAATGCATTAACTCACTATAAAACTAGCTTCTTATTGACAATTTTTTTGCATAGCCTCTCCCAAAATAATTCTGCCAGACCGTGGTCCCGTTATTGGCGCATTTGCTGGCGCTGAATTTTGGATATCAGCGACTGGAACGCCACCGGTATTCATGACATTGATAAAGGACTCAACAATACTTGAAAAAAATATGCAAACTATAAATCGTCGACTATTTGTTGAAGGAAACTACAGTTGTCTAGCAGTTAACAATTACGGAAATCTCACGAGGGTTGACTTCCAAGTCGTCTTTTTTGGTAGGTATTAGTTTTGACATATAATTTAGTATATGCTGTCACTCTCTCTCTTTCTTCAATTTAGTTTAAGAAATAACTACTTTCGCTCTGTATCCGCGATTATAAGATATTTAACAGTTATTGAATGAGCTGGGGTAAGTAGGAAGTGAAGAATTATATCCAGTTCGTGGGTAACAGTCTCCGCGAGTTCAGCATAATTCTTCACAACATGCGAAAACCGAATTCAATAATTCTTCTATTGTTCATTCAATTTTGTTTCAAAAATTTTTCAAAAAATAGATAACATCCAATAAGTATATGGTTTGCTTATTCTAGCATTTCTTCCCTTCAGTAGTAACAAATTTAGCTGATTCGTCCTCGGATCAGAGCCTCGAGCGCCAGTTTTTTTATTCACATTGCCTAAAAGTATCGCCTGAATGGCAAACTGACTTTGGCGTATTTAAACAAATGAGACAATACAATTAAAGGGTTTTGTTTATCGTTTGTTTCACGATAGACAGTTATGGATCTCCACGTTTCGACCGCGTACTGCAACTCTTCACCAGCGAAAGTATCAACTTAGGGCCTGGAGGTGTGGGACCCTAGATAGGTGAGGTAACATGTGGCGGGTCACCCCACCTAACATGTAAACATGATCAAATTAAAATGAGAGATTATCTCAACAGGCGGGTTAACCCACCTTAGTGAGTTACCTAGGGTGTTTACCATTTGACAGGAAATGTCGGAAATTCCGGATGGAAGGTAAATGATAAGGTCACTTTTCGGAAATTCCAACCGAAAATTGAGGAGTACGTTTTGAGGTAGACCTTTCATTCCGGTTGATACGAAGCAAACGGAATGTTGCTTACCATTAACCAATTTCTCGGTTCCTTCTTGGTTCCAGACTCACGCTACACAAATTTGCCCTTTTTTTGAATTCAAACCCTAACGGATTTGGCATTTCTACGGTAAACTGGTAAATTGCTTACCATAATGCTTTCGACACCCCAACCGAATTTTTCTGTCAAATGGTAAGCACCCTAGTCACCTACCTGAGGTCCCCCACCAACAGGCCCTTACTGAGTGGTACTAAAAAATACCAATATTACATTGTTGCTAGTCAAAAAATTGGTTTATCTAGAAACTCACTCATTTAGTGTAGGAAGAAACTGTTCCCTCAGGGGTCCCTTGTGGTACCGACCGGCTGTTTTGTACTCTAATCTTAGGCATCCACGCTTTCGGAATCTCTATTCCACTGTCCCTATTGTGTTGTAAGAGCGAAGTCTTATGTGAATGGCCTCTTTTACCCTACGAAAGTGCCAGTGAAGGTCTCGGTCAGTAAACTGAACCCCGTCTCAAAGGGGACAATGACCAGTCTTATTGGCTGTTCAGAGACGGTTGACTTTTTAATTCGGGAAAGCCGTATATCCCTTTCATTAACTGTTAATGATCCACTCATCTATGCATCTTCCCGTTTACCCCATGTACATTTATTACTTTTTGCACTTAGATTGCAGGCCAAATTGTGCTCTGTCATGGTCCAGTGATTCAGGGAATGAATTTCGCTGCAAGAACATAACATCACTTACGCACATTCTTGAGAAATGTGCTCCCACGATCACTGAAAGAATGTAAGCAAGTTTTTGAAAACCACACAGTAATTTTTTACGACTTATTTCGAGATCCCGAGTTTGATTTTCAGGTATGACCTAAAATCTTTGTTTGGACTTCTGTCCCTTTCCGTGTAGCTTTAAGTAGCCTTGAATACCCTTAAAACGGAGAAAGGGAGCAGGAGAGCGTTGATTAAAATGACCTTGCCATCGACCACGGGTTGCTAGTGAGATGATGACTGCTACGAGTCACCAGCGAATTTAATAAAGATCATTTACCTTTAATTTTCCTCACGTTTAACTTGATTTCTATAATGTTTGACAGGAATTTACCTTCGCACGCTATTCCAGCACTGCACGGCAATGAGTTTACTAGATTAATATTTCTTAAATATCTGTAAGTAGAGAATCGTAGAGAATTCCTGTTTAAGTTACCACATTATATTTAGCAATTATTGAATGATGCAGAGTAGGATTTGAAGAATTCTAACTAAGGGAGAGTTCAACGAAAAAAAAAGAAGAATAATGAACAAAAGTGCCGTGTTTTGGTTTGAGTTTTTCTCCAAACGTTTCGGGCCTGGCCCTTCATCAGTTACGAAGTACGTTGGAAACGCCTCAATGTTTGCATACGCCGTGAAAGAAAAAAAAACTTTGTGGTGCTCGCGTTCTGCACACGGCCTAGAAGATATGGAAGTCGGAGTTTAAGCCGCGTGGATGACTGGTGCCAAGCTGAAAAATAAGGCACATCTCCAGGCGCTTCCGTTGCACGTTTTCTCAGCAGAGCATAATTCCGCAAGATAGAGCGCCGTAGATCGAGTGACCAGCGTGTTAGTTAAAATGTTTCGCGAAAGGGAAACCAGGCAAGTTCTTTTCTTTGCTTCGAAGGTGCTCGTCAAAACGTTGTCTTAGTGTACGCCCTGTTTCGCCAAATTATTATTTCTTCGACCCAGATCTTGGCGAGGGTCTTTCTACATTTACCTCCTTTCATTTCCCAGATTCTGGACTTTATCTGTAGAATGGTTTTGATTTTTATTTTGATCTATTTTGGATGGCGTGACACTGAAAACCAGCAATATGTTCAACAGTAGCTGGTTATGATGAATTATGCGAGTGAATTTAGCCAATCAGAAACGGAGAAATATTTTGAATAAATAATAATAAAATATATATTAATGGGAGTTTACATAGTAACCTATGGAATCACGCCTCTCTTCGGGTAACTGACCCTAAGAGATGACGATTTCTTTCCATAAATAATTTAGCACCTCTACAATCGGAATGTTTCCTAATTTCGTCCTCTTGATGTCCATAGGAGAGGTTGGTGTATAATGGCAACGAAAATAATTTCAAAAAGAGCGCTTTAATTAAAAATCATCTCATAAAAGCTTGTTTTAAAAGGTCAAGATATTAGGCCATTCATAGGGCCTAGGGATAGAATGAGGTAGAAGTCTTTTTGATGGACAGTGCCTTTCTTCTTACTATTATTATTATTATTTATTATTATTATTATGATTATTATTATTATTATTATTATTATTATCATCATCATCATTATTATCATCATCATCGTTATCATTATTATTATCATCATATTATAAAATAACTGAGATAGTACGCGTGATCTGATTGGTCAAAAACCTATGGTTCATTATACCGGTAAACCCATAGAAAAAGGCATCCGGACCACGCGCCATAAACAAAACCGGCTATTGATCTGCAAACAATGATTTTAGAAAGGCTAAAAAAAGAACAAGTTACTTACCCAGCCCTTCTCAATATCAAAAGCGTTGGTTTCCACATTTTATTACTGCCATAGCTTTAGAAGTAATAAAGTACAAAGCTGGAAAGCAGTTTACATTTCACGACGATGCCAAATCGCTCAGAAAGGCAACAACTGTGTGAATTTCTGGCGTAGAAAGTCTCCAGAAAAACTTGACCATGTGCCAACCAGCAACAAAACGGATAGTTTTAGCATTCTTGATTTATTTTATGTCAAAATTAAATTCCTTAATGAAAGAAATTGTCCCAAAAAGAGATCTCTGATCAAGATATGGTACAAAATCGGCCGCTGTAGGTTGTAAACAAGCTGGCAACGATGATGAAAGATGTCAGAGTTTCGGGCTGGTTTTTTCCAACATTTGCACAAATTATTCGGTGATATGGATGCCATAACCTACCTCAAACCACCTGACTTTACAAATCGACAAATATTAACGCCAATATGTTGCTACGGCAAAGAAACTTTTCTCCACCACTGGCATATTTCCATCGGTCGCTGTACGTGCATATGAAAGTTACATGCGACAACTTCGCAAATGCAGCCACGTCGTTACCGCAGCATTTCTTAATCATAATAAAGTCCAGAAAACAGATCTGAAACCACTGCGGCTTGTAAAATGTGAATGAAGCCCTCCATTACAATAGCTGCCAGTTCCATCTGTAAGCACAAAATTCTTACTGATCGGCTCAACAAAATACAGCGGCATACAGTCTGATGTTCAATTAATTTCTACTTCGGTAGTAAACAAACCATGAACGTATTTTTTCATTGTACGTTCGCTTGAATAAATGTTGACTTTTCCTGTAAAACAGCTTTCATAAGTTATCATGTAATGAGTGCAAAAACTCGTGTTTTAAAGTGCTGCTGTTTGTTGTTTTACTGAACTGAGTTTTAAGAAAGTTCAACGCTATTAAATCGTGAGTCTTGATTGGCTTATGATGACTTTAGAGAGAAGACGTGACTTGATCACGGTACTAAAACCATATTTTTTACCGAAAAGACTCCATTCTACTAAAAGTTATTTTATAAAAGCAATAGACCACACTTTCTATGGGTTTACCGGCGTGATAACCCACTTGGGATGTAGGGAGAACACTCGAAAAGCTTGTAAATCACTCGCCTTCGGCTCGTGATTTACAAGCTTTTTCTCGTGTTCTCCCAACATCCCGCGTGGGTTATCACGCCGGTAAACCCATAGAAAGTGTGGTCTATTGCTTAATTAATTAACGTTATACCATAATACAACATACTGGCCGAACCTATTCCTAGGGGCCTAGCCAGGGTTATACTGAGGAAGAAGTCTATTTGATGAAGAGAGCCTTTCTTCTTCCTCTTCTTCTTCTACTTCTTGTTGTTATTATTATTATTATTGAGAAATAATTACTAATTCTCTTTTATTTGTTTCAGAGGCTTGTCTTCAAATGCCATTTAACATCATCATTATCATTATCATTATTTTTATTATAAACATCACGAGAAATAATTACCAATACTGGTTTATTTGTTTCAGAGACTTGTCTTCAAACGCCATTGAACATTTACCGGAAGGTGTGTTCTCAACACTGGAAAGACTTGAAGATCTGTAAGTTTGTATGTGTTTGTTAGTATTCTTTCTCGAAAAAAAAAAGCACACAGTTGTAACGAAAGTGTCTTCTCTTAGCTTTAATGAGGCAGCCCTCAATTCGGACACGTTTGGCAGTTTTTCTCAATCCACTATGTTGTTTCCCTTATATTGTGGCTCGCAACTTGCCAATGAATCTCTAGTATATTCTCTTCTTGTTTCAGCAATGAGCAACTAAAAAAATAAGTAAATAG
>OZ037777.1:31515486-31527986 GCA_964035525.1 Porites cylindrica | reverse complement strand
CACCCCTCAGCAAATATATCGCCAGCATGAGAACGAGAAGAAACGTATGTACGCAAGCCGAGTTATGGAGGTGGAGCAAGCCACGTTCACGCCGCTGGTGTCCACCAGTACAGGTGGCATGGCACCTGAATGTCAAGTCTGTCACAAGCGACTAGCGGAACTCCTGTCAGCCAAGAAAGGCGAGGACTACTCGACTACGATGTCATGGATAAGAACCAGAATCTCATTTGCCATTCTGAGAACATCCCTCCTATGCTAAAGGGGATCGCGTTCAATGAGGAGAGTAAATCTCAACCTAAAAAAGATGGACTTTGACATCGAAAAAGGACTTTTAGGACAATAGATTTTGATTTAGAGAAAAGATATTGAATATTGCATATTCAATTATTACTGCTATTTAATAGTCTTATCGTTGTTGGTTCATGTTGAAATCGTGCCAGATTTTAAAGAGGAATGAGGGAAATAATGTTAAATATTGGTAGTGATTGCTCATAGTAATAGTAACAGTAATTAGTAGAGAAACATTGTCGTGGATTATATTTCAAGAGATATTGAGACATTATGATCTTTTCTTTTCTTTCTAACAGATGTTAAGGTACAAATTTCGTTTTAATTCTTTTTAAGTGAAGCACTGTACATAGGTCTTTTTTATGAGTATTATCATTAAGCTAGTATAGAGGATCATATAAGCGACGACAGGCAGCTGTGGTCATCAAATGCGGTTAGTACTGCAATAACGCCAGTTGAAAATCAGAATTTCTTGTCGATCTGTTTCCTACATGTTGACGTTCAAGCAATAAAATATTCATTGCCATATGGTGAAAGTAACAGATTAACCGAACTCTTTTCTCTTGAATTCAAAAGCACGCATATTTACAACATTTCTTTTTAATTGCAAGTCTCAGTTTACTCTACGATTTATCATTCAGGGTCTTGAAATCAAACGCCATAAGGAAACTATATGGTCAAACTTTTGTCAACTTAAAAAGACTATCTTACCTGTAAGTGAACGCTGTATATTTGATAAAACAATTAAATAAGGATAAAATACATGTTGCAGCGAATGTTCAGCCATAGTTAGTAGAGGGGGACTACTAACTATGGTTCAGCCTAGAGACGTTATGTTGGTAGAGAGACTCAGAGAGAGTGGAAGTACCGTACAACGTGTTATCTGCTCTTCTGTCTCTGGCTTGGTTCGCCGGGCTTGCCTGACAGACATGATTACATATTTTATTTCCAGCCCGATTAGGCGGGATTGTGACATCACAATACCAGGATCCCAGTTAACCCACCTGGCGTGCTTCTAGTGTAGTCACAAATCTGATTTTTGTTGTCTTAAGGAGCCAAGATTTCGGCAAAGTGTCAAACTGGGTAAGATCGGCTGATGTAATCAGGTCCTATTAAAAATTAGTTAAAGGTATCAGGATATTTCGTTAACCACCTCATCATTATGCACTTAAAATTTCCTATAACTTGAGTTTTTTGTGACTGCTGCAGTAATTGACCTTTGATTCTGTAGTGAGTTTAAGGGCGAATGGGCTAAAAGTAAAATATTAATAAAATACAGGTAAAAAATGTTAGGACTAGACGAGAGAATAAACAAATATTATCCTTGTTTCTTTTTACAGGTTTTTGGAATCAAATCTCATATTTGAGCTTCCTGAAGGAGTCTTTTCCAGTCAGAAAATCCTACGTTTCCTGTAATGTGTTTTATGACAGCTGTAACCCCGTTTTCCCATGTGGTTAATACACTTGCGGGTTTCTTATATCGTTAACACCTTAGTTTTAAAGACAAAGAGAGAAAAAGAGTGCCAAGAAAAAATGTTTTAATACGAGAAAGTAGGCAAAAATCCGCGGGGAGGGGAGGGGGTACTCTCTCATAAAGGCTATATAGGTATTTCCGGAGCCAAAGGGTATGGTTTTTTAGCCGTTTTGGTCAGAAATAGGGTATCAATTTTGACCATTTTGGTCTGAAATAGGGTATGATTTGTGCACTCTAGTCTTGAATCGGGTATGTTTTTTAGAGGAAGCTACTTCTTCATCATTAGGCGATAAGAACATTTCCCGTTTAATGTTTACGCCCACCGTGTACGTGCCGTAACAGTACAGTTTTGTACTGTTTTGTATTCTACTTAATAAAAGCGTATAAACCTTTCCTTTAACCTTGGTCTGCCCTGGGAACTGATTATAAGCCAGGTCTGTAATAAGGTATTGATTTAAAGGTCAGGTCTGAAATAGGGCCATGATCAAATTTTTGATCTGGTCTGAAATAGGGTAAGGGTTTTAAGAAAAGTGCCGCAGACCCTTACCCAATTTTTCTGGAAGTACACCCCCCACCCCGGGCAAAAAACACGTCTGATCGGGATTCGGGGCACTCCAAGACGTTCGCGTTACCTCGCCCCATGTAAGGTTTGAATTTTGGGTTTCACGTTGTGGATTCCGACTTCCAGATACAGGATTTCGTATTCCTTAATTTGTCGTTGGAACGTGATTTCCAGATCTTATCGTAAGCGGAATTCCGGATTCCTTGAACTGTGTTTTAGATTAGAAAGCACAAGATTGCACTTCAGAAGCAAAAATTTCCAGGATCACCTTACATTGGGTAAAGTTGATGTTACATGCATATGAGACGATGTTAGCGAAACACAGCGTTGCAACATTGTTTCGAATAGTTACAACGTTGTTCCAAGATTGCAAGGCTGTGTTGAGCTAAAAATCGTCGATGCGAATCGTCCCGTGTAACATCAACTGAACAAGGTTTTACTGCTATGGTTTTAGTCATACGGGTTTATGATTTTAAAGAGTTATGGCGGGAGTATTTTGCGATTAAAAGCCGAGTAACAAAAATTGTCAATATTCTGATCGTTTCTATGAAAGATTTCATCATAAGTTTTTCGATGTCAAAGGATCTACATTGTCGTCTCTGTGTCTTGAATAATCTTATTACGTATTGTTATTATTCTATTCTTTACCACAAGAAAACTGTCTTCAAACGCTATAACAGTGCTACCTGAAAGAGTCTTCGCCAACTTAACCAACCTTCGTTTTTTGTAAGTGAAACGCGGGTCTTTAAATTTTCAATTGGATTAAATTTCAACGCCGTACCGTTTTTTCTTTTAATTATTTTAGGATTTCGATGTTCAAGTTTTCTTCGCACATTTTTTATCTCAAACTGGTGCATAATTTGCGTGTAAAACTAACTCTTTTCAATTGGATTAAATTTCAACGTCGTACCGTTTTTGTTTTTCTTTTTTTTAGGATTTTTCTCTTTGCAAAATTATATTTCAAATTGAGTGTTGAACTTCAGTCGTCAAGTGTTAACAAAGCATACGATGTTTAGTTGAATGTGAGTTTAAAGTTTAAACTGAAGGACAATATCATAAATTTATTTTTCCAGAGAACTGAAGTCAAACAATATCATAGTGCTACATGAAAGAGTCTTTACCACTCTACGAAATCTACGTGAACTGTGAGTAACGAAAAACTCTGGAACATAGCTAATATTCTGGCCTCTCCCACCTCCAACTTAGTGGGCCTGTTATTTTAAACGGATTTCAACCAGTGTTTAACAAAAACGTGTTCTAAGTCATTTTCAGTTTGCCCAACGCTTTTATCTAAACACCAGTTTTCTTGAACAGTTTTATTGGCGGGGATACCTCCAAAATTTGAGTATTAACTACGTCGCCATGAGTAAAGATATGGAAAAAAGGTGTCCACAACTGTATTATATAAAGATGAAAATTTCTTATGATTTAAGTTTTATTGCAATCGGAGTCGCCATGGCAACGTAAGAAGAAATTTTCATCTTTATATAATACAGTTGCGGAAACCTTTTTTCTATATCTTTACTCACGGCGACGTAATTAATGCTCAAACTTGGGAGGTATCCCCCCAAAAAAATCCGGTCGAGCCACCTTAAAGCATATAGTGTAGACTAGAAAAGCATTTATCTTCTTAAATTAACCCGGCACTAAGGAGGAGATCTAAAAGGTTAATCATATCTTAAACAGCGGTCTAAGTTAGACTTTGTTTAAATAACCGACCCAGTGATTCTCGGTAGATAGAGCGAGTTTGCTATGCATGATTAAAATTTCCGGTAGATCCAATTGTGTATGGATTTATTCAAAGCGAAGTTCAATGCAAATTTGAGTTGATAATAACATGGTTATCATTATCAATTTTCATTATTTCTTTTTCTCATTTTTTCAAGTTGCAATGACGTTTTTCACATTGACCGTCAAAATTTCTTTTATCGTTAGGGATTTGTCCTTCAATAAGATAAAAGAGCTACAGGAAGGTATACTTGGAAACCTAAGAAAGCTGGAAGAACTGTAT
Source organism: Porites cylindrica (assembly GCA_964035525.1). Taxonomy (NCBI): domain Eukaryota; kingdom Metazoa; phylum Cnidaria; class Anthozoa; order Scleractinia; family Poritidae; genus Porites; species Porites cylindrica. The sequence goes on along the minus strand of OZ037777.1, from coordinate 31,523,651 downwards.
GTGAAGACAATAGAAACACGTTCTTCGTACACTTATTTCATTAGTTTAAGCTAATTTTTGCCGGGTAGAAAAAATTGAGTTCACCTACTATTTATTTCATTAAGGACCTGTTTACATGGAAGTGGGGGCCTCTAGGTAGGTGAGGTAACCCACTTAGTTGGGTAACCCGCCTGTCCATATAATCTCTCATTTTAATTTGATCACGTTTACATGACCCGCCACATGTTACCTCACCTATGGGGTCCCCACCTCCATGTAAACAGGCCCTAAGGCCGTAGGGTACACCTATTCATGAATAAATTCATAAGGCAAAATTTTGCTTGTGCCGTCTCTTCTAAAACACAAGGATTGTTTTCTACTTTCGAAGATGGCAAAAACATGATCTTGTATCCTAGTTTGCGGATCGGAAAGACCTTTTTAGCTCATATGTTTTGCTTTCCCGTGTCATATCACATGATAGTACCCCAGAGAAAGGTTTCTTTCAAATGTCGTCCTATGCACCTGTATCCACGTGCATAGGTATGGATAATTATAAAAAGACAAAAGGCAAATTTAATGGTGTGAATGAAGAGGCTGTTCTTGTACTGCTTTTAGACTACACTACGCTTAAAATGCTCTTGTGGCGATTTTATAGCCGAATTTTTAGTGTTTTATGAACTGAAGGAAAATTTTAAGTAGTTTTTTCAATTACTGTACGTGAAATCTACATTCCGTTTGTTATTAATGAGAACAATTGTTCAAGAAATGCAAATGAGATGCACAGTGTATTCCACCGAAACCGCATTGCTCAGAAACCACTCTACCGAGTGGTTTAAGACCCTGTCCCTTGTGGACATGGCCTTAATAGAGGGCGGCGTTTATTCCCGAGCGATTTTTAATCGAGTACTTACGGTATTCTTATAAATAAATCAGCAAGGCCTTGCTTAAAATTTTCTTTCTAAGCCCAAAGGACGAGGATGTACCACAAGTTAGGTACCTTAATAACTAAGATGGTACGCGCGCTCTGATTGGCCGAGAGGAGTTTTTGCGTGAGAGTATGTAAACAAGCAACAAACATGGTTGTGACGTCAAGATGTTTTCCTTTTCGCGTGCTAGTCACGCAAGCACGAATTTCACAAAGATTTTGAGTTCAAAACTCGACAAGTTTACTTTATTTACCCATTCCTTCGTCGGCTGAAACTTGGAAAATCTTTACAAACCAGCTGTGTCAATTTTGTTTTCGCTTAAGCTGAAATTTTAAGCGCGAAAAATCTTTACTTTGGAAAGCATCCTTTAGCAAAACAAGAACTGATTACGCGTACAAGACTTCGTGGGTTACGAATTTATGTGTACAAGACTTTGCGACTGGTAAGAATTTCTCTTTTAATCAGGGCCATAACAAAGAGTTTTGCGTTTTTTCTAGGCAAAGTTATTTTATAAAAGCAATAGAAAACTTTTTTTCCTTTGTTTGCATAGCCTGATATATAAACACTCGAGGGGTCATGAGAATTCTCGACAGTTATGCTGTTAAGCTGTCTCGAATCTTATGTTTATATCAGGCTATGCAAACACGGGAAACGTTTTCTATTGATTAATTAGTTAACGTTTATCGATACATTAATATTTTTCAATTATTTTAATGGCGTTGTCCCTTTGTTCATTGTGGTACTTTTTGCTTTTTTTACAGGAATCTGTACTCGAACTCTCTAACAGCTATTCCAGGGCTATTATTTTCGAACCTAACAAACCTGAAAAAATTGTACGTTACCTCTACAATAATGTCCCCAACGAATGAACGAGCATACCGATTACACTAATGGCCCGTTTACACGGAGGTGGGGGACCCCAGGTAGGGTATCATGTAAATGTGATTAAGCGGGTTAACTCAGCTACCTGGGGTCCTCCACCTCCATGTAAACAGGCCCTAATTCCTCTTCTAATCGGTCAAAATTTTAACTTTACATGTTATAGATGTGATCAGGCCTATCTCTAAAGTGCACTTAACTTAACCTGGTAAAACTTTACAACTCCAGGAGACATCTTTTGAATTTATAAAGCAAACAAAGGGTGGATGCATTTGCAACATACGAGTATAGCTTTTGCATTTGCTCACTTAGTATGCTGATGTCCGAGCCCACTGCAAAAAGCTATGTAAAGAGGACATGTATGTTTGTCTTCTCAATCGCGACATTTACAATTTTTAATTGTTTTTAGGCTTAAAAACAATAAAAAACTTCTAGCAGGCAAATGCGACAGCTGTACGCGTTTGTTGTAAATGAATCCACCCATAACAAGAATCATATTATCAACACAATTTTTGTTTATTGATTATTCCATTACTATTTTCCGGTACGTTTTTTTCGTTCCTACATGTACGTGACTGTTCATTATTAACAAGCTTTCTGCTCGTTATTTCCAGGAGACTACCGTTTTAATTTTCACTATTTTGTCTAAGGTTTCTGTTCGAAATAAATATTGCATTGGTTCCCTATAAACAACGCAGAACATTTGACAATCCAGCACTTTGCTTCACTTTTTGAATTGGCGTTATTAAATAGGCCGTTCCTCCAAACAGGTATTTATCAGAAAACCCTATAAAAGAGTTGCCGGGAAACCTTTTTGCCAATTTGAATAGTTTGGACTACATCCTGTAAGTAAAAGTTGCATTTAAAAAAATTAACTTGTGTAAGTTATTCATTTTTCAAATCATATTATCACAAATAACCATAGTAATACACTTGGGTTGTTTAAGGTCCTAATGATGTTTCATTTTCCGGGAAAAGCCCCCGGGGCGGAAGACGATAATTTTTAATTTTTAATATTATTTTATTATTATCAGACCTTAATACATAGTCACGTTTTAAGCCAATCAGAACCTTTTAGTTTACATAATTATACATTCCTTGTTATCAACAAGTGTAAACTTATACTCGTTTCAAGCGAAGCCTAAAAGAATCTATGTAATAAATGGCGCATGCGCTCAGAGCTTCCCACGCAGACATTCTTAGGCGTGCATCACTAAGAATGTCTGCGGGAGAGGCTAATGCGCTCAATGCCGCATAAGATTTTAAAACCGTCAGGCCGACTTTTCTGCAAAGTCGCCGGGAGATTTTTCTTCGTTATTTTCAACGATTTAACGCTTATTATTTTGGGTGGCTTAAGCAAAGACATTTTTGTATTAGCTCAAATGTTCAGGCAATCATGGCGGAGCTCTCGCGCGAGAAGCGCGCGCCGCGGAGCACCAGCGGATAAGAAAATGTGGTAATTAACCGAGAAAATTTGGTAATCACGTGACCGTACACCGACTGCCCGACCGCCCGCCCGAGAGACCGTCCGTCCGCACCACAGGCATAGCAATGTAAAATAACTCAATCAACAGGCATGGCAACCCAAATGCAACTCGAGATTATTTTGGCGGGAAATCGCATAGCCACCCGCGTCTTGTAAAGCTGGGGCAGCTAAAGAGTCAATAAAGACGAAACCGGAAAGCGAAAATTGTTTCTGTATCCGTGTTTTCTAAAGTATTACGCTTAGATGAATTGTCATGTCCACAAATTTGGAATATAGAGCATGAAAAAGACTGAGAAAAAGCGGCAGGCCAGCGAAACTCAACGAGAGAAAGGGCGACAGAGATCTAGAGCGAGAGATAAAAAACAACGGAGACATTTTTTTGTTGTAAGAACATGAAAATTTTGTAGCGGCGGTGACAAAATGAGAAATGCTAGCGTCCACCAATGCAAGGAGAAAATGTGCGGCAGTGAACGAGAATACGTACGATATTTCCTCCATAAAAAGGTTTCTGGAAGTTTCACCTTGTAGTCGTGCAAAGCAACGGCAAAGAAATCTACAAAAAAAGTGTGCTGCACGTGCAAAGTTGCTTTTGCTAATAAGACCTTTTCTTGTTTTTTCAACGTTCTCAGGCGTTGCCTTCGCCGCTTTTCATCACACGATTTTATATTTTGTTTGAACAAACTATAAATATTATCGAGAGCTTCCCTTTTAGCCCTGGCTAAATCTATGTATTATTTATAACAATAAGAACACTTTGCTTAGCATTGCAAATTTGATAGCGTCAAGGCATATTATGAGGGGGAAAAGGCCTCACTTCCGATTAACGTGCGTCGCTCAAAAACGCTTTTGCTTAACAAGCTCTCTTTAAAAAAAAGGCATTGCAGTAGCTTACGATTTGTGATGTCCTGTTGGTAGGTCCTTGTCTTATAACTCTATTACAGCGTTACCTGACGGGGTGTTTTCGAGTCTGACGAAGCTAGAAACACTGTAAGTAAAACGCAGGCACACTCAGTTGTAGTTTTTCTTCTCTATTTACTTATTATTTGTTTATTTTAATGTAACGCAATTCTTTTCAAACTTCCATCGTCTCGGCTATTCTTTTGAATTACCCTAATGCAGATATTTGTCTTCGAACGCCTTAATAGTGGTATCCGAACACGTGTTTGCCAACCTGAGACTTCTCAACCTTCTGTGAGTAGACTGCAAGCGAAAACTTTGACCCGACTGCAATGTGTTTGCTGCATGCGATTAGCTTACAGAACGTTACCACTCATGTGGTCTAAAGCTTACCTACCTTACAGCCGTCGTAGTTTTAAACTAGACCCTTTCTTATTCTAGATATAAAAAAAACCGAATCTAATAATTGTTTTATTATACATTAAACGAAAAAAAAGACGGTCGCGACAGTAAGTGGAACTGATAATTTATTTCTAAACAGGTAGAAACACCTCAGGTTCTCTCAGTTTTTTCTCTTTCACGTGATCAGCAAACAGCTCCTTTGCCACCTTCGTCGACCTTTTTGCGTTTGTGAGTTCTTTTCTTCAACTATTTTTGCGATGTCTTGCTGGGTCAACGAAGCAAGACCTGGAAGTCCTGTTTTTGCTTCTTTGCTTCTTCACCGACGACAAGCGGCACAGAGTACGCAAACTTGATATGATTACCCTTAGAAACCAAGCGCCGCGGTCATACACGACATGATTACCCGAGACCTTGAGTGTCCTTGACTTGATTATTGTATAATCTGCAGCTAGATGAGGTCCCAGGCGCTGATTTCGAAACTTCACTGTACGCTTTCGGCCAATAAGAAAAGAGATAGTGAGATCCTCAAAGTTAAAAACGCAACTCAGGCAGTTGCAGAAAGAAAGCCTGAAAAAATTCAGGCTTGCGGAGATTCGAATCATGTCCTCTGCTGTAACGGTACGGGCAAAGATGAAGATGAAATAACACATATAGGAATTCAAATCCTTTTTATTTAAAAAAAAAACTTTTAAAAGACATACCTCGCTCGATGTAAACTGAAGCACCATTTCTTCTTAGCATTTGCCTGTTCATTGGCATTTTCAGAATATAAAGGCATTTTTAGTCTAGCAAATACTCTTCGAACAGCATTTCTCATCCCTCCGGTAGTATTCCGCTTTTTTTTTTTTGTTATTTTTGGTATCTTCTTTGGCCAGAACTTTGGCTTTTTTTTTCTTCCCAAAACGTGTGAAATCATTTTTCATGGCATTTGACTCATTTTAATGATATCGGTAAACATCTTCCAAATTTGGTCAAGAGTAGCTAATTATGAATAATCAGCCGCCGAAATATTCCAATAAAAAAGGAGAAGAACAAGAAAAGGAAGAAAAAGAAGAGGGAGAATATTTGATAATCCGCATTATCTAAAATTATTCTTTGTTTTTTCTCCATTACGCAGTGGTTTGTCTTCAAACGCTATAACAATGATTTCTGAAAAAGCGTTTGCCAACCTGAGAAGCCTGTTGATACTGTAAGTAAATGCAATATACAGTCACAGTATAATCATGTATAATTATTCGTTGTACTAGTAGTAGTAGTAGTAGTAGTAGTAGTAGTAGTAGTAGTAGTAGCAGTAGTATCGTTATCGTTATAATTAATGTTCTTAACCCAATCATTATCATTGTCATTGTCATTGTCATTGTCATTTCATTGTTAATATCGTTATTACTATTATTATTATCATTAAAATTATAATTATCGTTATTATAATCATAATTATTAGCATTGTCTTCATCATCATCATTGTTATTATCATTATTGTTATGATAATCATTATCACTATCATTTCCATAATTTTTATTATTAGCGGAGCACCATGGGTAAGATTATTTGGTAAACTGTGCATCCAAGAAATTTTGGTTCTGAGAAAATCGTCCCTCCGGGGTACGTCCGTACGTACGTCCACCCCTTCATGTAAGCCGGGATGTAATTTTGCATTTCAAGCACCCGAGTGTTTTCACGGTAAATCGAATTGCTTCCCGGACTTTTAGAGATAAAAACAACAACAACAAAACCGATTCTTTACTTCGACTTAATTTTAATGTCTACATTGGCGTGGATAACAGAGAAAGAGCTAGAACGAAAGGTAGAAAACGAGGAGACCAATTTCGTTGTAAGAAAAACAACAATTTTATATATAGCGGCGGTAAGAAAAAGGGGAAATGTTAGCGGCCACCAAAGTGAAAATGAGCGGCAGCGAAAACAAAAGTGAACAGGAACACATAAAACGTGTAACTAGGACGTTTCTGGAAGTTTCTTATTGAAGTCGTGAAAAACAACGCCCAAGAAATGTACTAAAAAAGTGTGCTGAACGTGCAAAGTTGTTTTTTGTTGCTAATTAGACCTACTATTTTTATCGCTGTTTTCGTTTGCGTCGCCGCTTGACATTACACCATTTTATATTCTATTTGAGTAAGCTATCGATATTAGACTAGGGAAAGCTTCGCTTTTAACCAAGGGTAAATCTATACATAGTATGCTCTGATTGGTCAAAATTTGATAGGTGAGTTCATGCGGAAATGGAACTTTACTGATAGCTCAAGCTGACAGAGTTTTGAGTCATCTTGTGATGGTTTTAACTGTCTTTTTCCACTGGATGTACGAAATGAAATACAGCTGCTACCAAGAATATTTTACTATTCATGGATGGTCTGTTTGTTGGGTTTTTGGTTAAGAAACGCGCCGCTTGTCAGAAATCCGACATAAGGTTGCTTCTTTAGCTGTAAAAGGATTTTTTTTCTAGAAGCAATGACATGGATAGGGGTTACGAAGAAAAGGAAAAAATACTTGATTCAACTATTGTTAGTCAATACTCCGAACAGACTAAGACAGATCACCTCCCCCCCCCCCCCCACCCCCCGCCAAAAACCAAAACAAACAAACAAACAAACATGAATCATTTATCTTTACCTCGTTTAAAACAGGGATTTGTCATCAAACAAAATAGAGGAATTACCTGAAGCTGTCTTTACAAACCTCCGTTATCTAGACAAACTGTAAGTGGTACAGATAAATATTTTAAGTACAGCAAATACAATATTATCCTGCAAAATTACTACAGCACTGAATTACTAACCTTCTGAATATTTTGAAAAGCATTTTCTGTAATAAAAACAGATGACACGCAGACGGAATCAGTGCTTACCCCTCATCTCACCCATTACACTCAACAGTTTGAAACAGATCAAGCAAAGGGGACTCTATAATAGACCACTTTTTTGCCACCTTTTTACAGGGATTTGTCATCAAACAAAATGCGGGAATTGCCTGAAGCTGTCTTTGCAAACCTCGATTCCTTGGAGCAACTGTAAGTGGTACATCAATAAGATGACATCAATAAGACTCCGCAACACAATAAAGCTAAATCACAAAGCTAGTGCATTTTCTAAAAAAATGTGCCTGTCAGCGAAACAGCAGGTAATGACACGCAATAATGTTCAACGTAAAGGAAAGAAAATATTAATCTAAACTATGCTACATACATTGCAGACTTTCAATTGTATCATTTCTCCTTCTGTATCGTATCTTCTTCTTGTTCTCTAGTTAATCTATTGTTTGTTGGTAAATATCTATTCCAAATGGCTTTTTGCCCGGTAGTATTAATTGTAAATGTGATTATCAAGAACAAAAAATCTCCCTCTAGTCGCTATGAAAATATTGTATCATTTACGTAACAAATGTCAATGGTGACATCATAAGCCTTCATCACAAATCCAACCGCAACAGTAATATCAGTTATGACACTAACAACTGCCACATTCATTAAAATAGCCATTTGCTAGTGGTCACTGATAATATTTTTAAAAAAAGTTTGAGTACCATCATATGGTAAAGAAGAATAATCAATAGGCTGTTGACGACAGAGACTAGGGCTTCAA
>OZ037777.1:31472986-31510486 GCA_964035525.1 Porites cylindrica | reverse complement strand
TATAGAATACGTGGGTTCCTTCGGAGACATTGTGCTTCTCCTGGTTTAGGGCCTGATCGCAAGAGATTGCTGTATTTGACTTTTGTGCGCGCTCATCTAGGTTATGCTAGTGAATTCTGAGCTCCTCAATCCTGCATCTCTGATCCTAAAATTATCGAAAGTGTTCAGCGACGCGCAGCAAGATTTATCCTTAACTGCAGTTCCGATGCTGATCATAGACACAGGTGTATAGGTCTAGCCTTACAGACTTAAATCTTTTGCGATTATCTTACTGGTTTGAATGTCGCGACTTCATCTTCTTTTTCAGTCCAATGCATGAACGGCTCATATAACGTCCCCACTAGTATTTACGTCGCCCAACTTTGCACAGGTCGTACTAGAAGCTTTGCTAATCTTTTATTGCGTCCTTTCTATTCCTTTCGCACTGATTTGTTTATTGGTTCTTTTTTCAACCGTATCGTGACGGAGTATGTGTCGGAGACATGTAAAACCTCAAATGACATTTAATTTGAAAGCAATGATAGAATCAAACACTTGGGAGAAGATGTGAGTAAAAAAGACTTTAATTTTACCAGACCTGACTATCAAACGACGAGGAAAGTAGGCTAACTACAAAAATGATCAATTTCTATTTGTACATACACAAAAAAAGCTAATTTCTGCACGGAAGAAATGCAGGAAAACGCAAAACATATCACTCGATGGATACTATCTACTCTTTGAGGAGTATTTACAAGAAAAAAAAACATCTTTTTGTATCCTGAAACTATGCCGAGAAATAGGCTAAAGATTTGAAGAAAGACTACGAGGTGATAATCTTGTTTAGAACTTAGAAATGTTTGAATGAATATCAATTAAAAACAATTATTGAATTCGGCTTTCGTATGTCGTGAATAATTATGCTGATCTCGAAGGCTGTTATCCATCTCTGCATATGGCCTTGTTGAGTAACATTCTCCTCGATCTGCATAATTCTTGACATCGTACTCCTTTGTCCTTCCTAATGTTATAGCACGAACAGTGAGGGTTGCGTCCACTTTTTCTGATGATGTTATAAGCTCATAGAACTTTTAACACAAAGGAACCAGATATAACAAGGACGGAGTCAAGCTCAAAACTTCTTCAACTAAACTGAGTCGTTTACTTTTCACAGTGACTTGTCATCGAATCAAATAAACCAATTGCAAGATGGCGCGTTTTCAAAAATGACTTACTTGGCGTACTTGTAAGTGAAAATCTAGCAAACAATAAGCTTAGATAGATAAACAGCCAACAGAGGGACAGACAGACAGACAGACAGATATATGGATCTCCTTTTATTAGGGGCTGTTTACATGGAGAAAGGAAGATCCAAGGCGAACCATCCCAGCGCCATATGTTTTCTGTTTTCAGTCTACAATGCAACTTGTCCCAAGCGCTAGGATCTTCTTACTAATAAGGATCTTCCTAGCTGAAAGGTGTGAGGGAGATCCATACACCATGAATATAGCCTTTGCTGGGAAAATCATAGTACTAGGGACAAAGCAAACAAAAATGGCGGCGGTTCGTTCAGTGGGTAATCTCAGTTAATCGGATCAAAATTTCTGCATGTAAACCCAAAGAAAAGTTGTTTCGCCTTCTAGGATCTTCCTCCCCCCATGCAATTTTCTGTTGTTTTGAAGCTTAAAACAATGAAAAGGTCGAGAACGCGATGGGTATACGTATATATTGTGTTTGGAATAAATCCACACCTTGAATCCAATTTACAATGTAGCTGGGCAAGCTTAAGTTGGAAAATTGCCATTAAAAACAGTGAACGTCTCGTAAGCTGACACCCCAACTACGGGAAAACAGTGCCCGCAACTGAAACTTTCCGCTTACTAGAATGGTTTTTAGGCGAAAGGGCCGCACAATACGGGTGGCGGGCCGGGTGTGTATGAAAAAAAATCAACACTGAAACTGATATAAATTCATCGTGACGAACAGTGATTTAGTGTTAATGTGTATAAAGATTTAGGATTATTTACTGCTGGTAATCTTTCATGGAACCAACACGTAGATAAAATAACTGCTAAGGCTAATACGGTTTTAGGGTTGGTTAAGAGGACTTGTAGGGACTTAAAGGATATTGATACCCTGAAGACACTTTATTGTAGTCTTGTGAGACCTTTATTAGAATATTCATGCGAAACTTGGAACCCTCATACTAAACGTAACATTGATAAATTGGAGGCTGTTCAGCAAAGAGCTACCAGATGGATCACTAGGTCTGATGATGATTATGATACTAGACTATCTAAGCTAAAATTGTTGTCATTATCTAATAGGAGGTTCACTAGAGATGTTACATTTTTTTTTAATGTAATTAATGGGCATTATGATATTGACATTTCAAATAAGCTCATATTTTGTAAGGAAAGAAATACAGGTTATAACTTGAGGAAAAATGACACACAGGACCTTGTTCCAAATTTTAGTAGAACTGACGGTTTTAAATATAGTTTTTTTAACCGTGTTGTAGATGAATGGAATGTTTTACCCAATCATATTAGAGAATCAAACAGTATTGCAACTTTTAAAAGAAATGTTTTAAGCTTTATTAAGGATAACTAGAACATTTAGATTTCTATTTGTATATATTTTTGTTACATTTTAATTAGTGGGGGCTGTCTCCTTCTCCACAACTTTTTTTTTTCTTATAGTAGTGTTAGCTTATTTCATTTCATTATTTGCTTGTAATGTAGTGGAGTGAATCTGTAATAAATAAATAAACTTAAAGTTGATTTAGACTGGGATTTCATTTCGGGTGTCAGGAGCCCTTTAGTGTCTACGGCCGCTTAGGGAGATGTAAAAATACAAAGTTTGTGTAGGGATTGAAATGGGGTTTTGTAAAAAATGAGAATATCGAGAATTTCCGTTAGGAGAGCTTCCAGGAAGAACTAAAACTGAATAGGTTCTGCATATCAGTCAGTAAAATTATCTTTTTAGTTGTGAACTTTATTACCGGTTGACCTCTTCAGAAGACGTGAGCATAGGCTATGTTCACGCCTTTACCGAGGCATTTATTCATTCACCCTCAAACTACAACGCCAATAATTTCATTGTAATAAAATTTAGCTCTGTTTATTTAATATAGATATTTGCAAAACAACAATGTATCGAGGATATCAAACCTGACCTTTTCCAGGAATTATGGCCTAAATTATCTGTAAGTATAAGCAATTTAATCGTTCAGAACAAATCAATTTTGCAAAGACCTTCTTAATATTTTTTTTGCACACATAGTGGTTTTATTCATCAACAACGCATTTTTTATTGGTACATGTCGAGGGAGTGTAGCGTGCATGTCATCACTAAACCTCATGCATGCTTGCGTCAGACTAGACTTTCTATAAGTCCTTTATTTTTTTTCGTGGTTGGTTATGCCATTTTAAAGGACCTTTGGCATACCTGTTGGCGCGAAGATTCTACTGGTGACGTCATGACAATTGACCAATAGGACAGTGAGGGATATTTCAAGCCGCTCTCGACGCAGCATAATATGCATTCTTTTTCACTGGGTGAATTTATAATACAGTTCAAATCCATTCAGGCGAAACAAGTCGACCCCTAGATTTTGTCGCTCGCTCGGTCGCTGCGCGACATCATGCATTAAAGCTCGCTTCGCTCACTTTTAAGAACTTATCAGAGGTCGACTTGTAGAGAGTCTAACGTCAGACGAGCAGTATCTAAAAGATGCAAGTAAGCAGAAGGCAATGCTGTCATTTTTCATTTGAGCTTAGAGGCCAATTTAGGACGTTGTTGAATTCAAAAATTTCGGGTCTTCAGTCGTCCAAATAAATTCACCAAATCCGTCGGATCCAAAAACAAATCCACGCTAGAAAGCGCTTTCAAAAAGATGCAGCTTGGGTGAGTGGATTCACTGGTTTCGTATGGACGAAAAACCGATTGGTATAACAAAAATAAACGGTTCAAAAAAATCAGGATTTGTGACTGAGGATGCCGCCTATAAAAGTTGTAATGTTGCCAAGTTACCCATACACAAAGAGTGCATATGCAAAGAATTTTTGCTTACAAACAAGGCTTGAAATTTGGTGAAATTGACTCGTCTGACGTAATAATGCAAAAGAGCCATTTAGTATCGCCAAAAGAAAATAAAAGGACAAGGCCCCTGAACTAAGAAGTCGACATTGTTGGAAAGGTTTTAACCTGGCTTAAACTCTTGGCTATAACCATCGTATAGTAAATGTTACGTTACCAGCCGCCTTGGATGCTTAAAAGCATCCAATAAAAAAAATTGTGGTTATTTCTTATCATCATTTCAGATTCTTGACCGCCAATAGTTTGAGTGTGATTCCGAGTGGGGCCACCTTTCTTTATAAATTTGACGTGAACGTAATGTGAGTAGCTTATTTATAGTGCGAGTATTACATTTTGCTAGTAAGAGTTGAATTTGTGAGTAGAATTTGAAGCCGTCGTGAATGTTTTACTGAGTGAAAACGTTTGTAAAACGGCGTTTTCTACCCTCGTGATGACGAATGGCGTAGCAGTTCTTGATCCTTCCTTTTGTGACACTTTTTCCTTCTAAAAACGGTTAAATATTTAAATTATTATGTCATATGACGACCACCCCTTTTCCAGATAATTTGTGTTGTCAGTTGTCCAGCTTAATCTAATAAACAGTCGTTCCGGAGGGGTCCAGAGAGACTTTAAGATGATTTGAGACCAATTTTTTTCCGTTCAAAAAGGCTACCTTATTTTTGACTAGGCTGAAAATATATCCGTTTTCAAATGAAAAATAATATTTGCAGCCGTGAACACACAGGCTTCTCAGGTAGGTTTCTGCACGGAACAGCAAACCGTCAGTCATAGTGTAGCAACTAAAACGGCTAAAGCGAGATAAATACTTTCTTGTCCATCGTTTGGATTGGATGAATCTATCTTTCAGGAGTTCAGCGTTTCCATAGGTACCCAAAGTATTTTTAATGCTGCGGTAACGGACACCTTTCCTTAAGTCTAGCAAAACAACGAATCGGTCGGCATGTTACTAGAAGATGCGCTAATTATGACAAGTTATAACAAGTAAGAAGTAAATGCAATTAAATGTATTATTTTGTTGATATAAATAGCTAAGAAAATTGTCGCTTCTCATGGAACTTACTTTGTGTGTTTCTCTTATATGTGCATGTACTTTAGAATGTTGTCAGACAATCCGATAACAGCAATCGAACCAATGGCATTTAGGCTTCCTCTCGTCCAATCATTGACACTGTAAGCTTATTTCTACCCTACAGTGGGTATCTTGTGTTATCTTAGTACATACTGGCCTAGTTGTGATACGCAGAATTTAGGCCATTTACAACAAGCAGTAACAAGGGTAATTTTCGACGCCATGGTATATGGTATTCCGAATAGTGTAATAGATAAAAGCCGATATGGGAAAACCAGTTGATAAACATCGGTTAAGATCGATAGAGATCGATGGCCACATCTGTTTTCGTTGATAGCGCTAAGCGCGAAGGCCTGAAATTGGAAAACCAGGACTACCCTTTCAGATGTTCCGTTGCTCCAGGAAATTTTCCCCTGTAACGTCATAAAAAGTTGCGTTCCATTTATTTTCCAACAGGATTTTCCGGAAACTTTTTGTAAATGGTAAACAACCGATTATTTGAAAAATGAATCTTATTTCAGATTCATCTCTGCATGCCTGCCAATTAGCAGTGAATTGACAAGCGAGGTACTTATGAGATGTCTGCCAGCTAGCTCAGTTCGCTTAAATTTGACTGAAATGCCTTCATAAAGGTTTTATGCATTTAAAGATTTTGAATCTGATCAAACAATGAGAAGCTTTAGTAAAAAATTCTTTACTCATTACGCCTTCAGGAATGCAGATTTGAAACTGACACTATCTAGATGGGGAAAGGACTAACCGACTGTATTGTTACCAATATTCATAATATATATATTTAGCCACAGCTAAAAGCGAAGCTCCCATTGATAAACTTATAACTTAAATCAAACATAAATTTTGTATTCCACAAATCAGTTAACTTAGGGGCACATTCATGTGACTTTTGAGGGAAAAGCTAAGTGATTTTGGAGTGAAACAAATTTTGTATCGAGTTGATATAGCCTTATATGTACACCCAAAAAATAGTCTTCGGTCACATTTAAGAGCAATGATGGGGCGTGGAAAACAAATTCTTGGAAAACAAATCAGACCGAATTTTTTGCGTTCGACAAGTTTAAAAATTCTTGCCAATAAATCTGGGTGCGTGCAAACCAATCTTTTATTTTTTTATACACCACATCTGAGGAGAAAGAGTACTATGAGGCGCTGTTTTTATCAAACAGACCTCGTACAAAATGCAGTATTTCACAATTTTTCGAGACAAATTGCATTCATTCAATATTCAGGATCATCGAAGCACGCGTGGACTTTTAATTAGCGAAACCGTTCAAAAAATTTCCAAAATCACCGATACGGCCAGCCGGTTCTAACTTTTGACAAGCGCCAAATTTGCGAAGAAATTTTAAAAGAGTTACGCTGTGATAAATAATTTATTGAGTCTATTTTTTATTAACGGTTTTATAACGATGTGTAATCTTAAAAAGCGTTTGATACGCTTGGCATTTTGAGTACTCCTGCAAGCAATGTTTATGAACGGCTGAAAACAAACGGCAAAGCGATGAAAACTACACTTTTGAGACTACCAAAAATCAATAAAGAAAAATAATTCGATAGAACATTTACAGAGACAACAATTTTCATTCACGAAAACAAATGAGTATTTAAGTGTGTCTAAGAATCCTCAAGTCTTTACTAGTAAGCTTAAAGTTTATGTTTTAAGCCGCCGGTTTCCCGGTGTTGGCTGTTTTCAAAGATGAACTCACGACCAGAAAATCGTTCAAAGCTTTCTTTCTACAGCCAAAATTATAACTAAATATTCTTCAGAAAGTTTTTCTTTCTATTTACGGTGAATTAATATCGACTAAAGGCTTTTTAAAGTTCTGTAAGCTTAAGCTTATATCAAACCTCATACGAAGTCAGATCAGTGTCTCAGTCAAATCTTAATACAAACGTGCATAAACTAGCTTCATAAACTGCACAGCTGGACTTCATGAAATTAAATTTAAATGCAATAATTACTCAGGCTTACCATATTTCGAGATGCAGCTCCTGAAAGCTATCAAGTAAGGCAAGGATCGCTTGAGCCTTTATAATTCTCGTACGCATCCAGCAAAGTGAAAAACAAAAACGATGCCATCCGAAATCGGATTATCGGCTTTGACAAGCGACGCATTTTTCAACCAAAACCCAATAAACAAACCAGCCATGAATAAGAGAACACTCTTGATAGCAGCTGTATTTCATTTTGTACATCCAGTGGAAAAAGACAGTTAAAAACATCACAAGTTGACTCAAAACTCTGTCAGCTTCAGCTGTCAAAGTAAACAACTTTCAAGATGCTGCATACATTTTACGCATGAACTCACCTGTCAAATTTTAACCAATCGATCAATTGGACGTGGAGCGTGACCAACACGTGACCATGGTAAGAAAAGGTCTTCCCTGCCTGTATTTTAAAAAAACTGGCTGAATTTTTGCGTCTGAGGTCAGTTTGAAATCAAAATCGTAATAGTGCGGGGTGATACTGACATAAACACAACATATTTGTTGTGCATTTAAAACTAAAGTAAACGTGAGCCTGCGATCATTTCAAAACGAGTAAATTGTCAGCGGATAACTTCAAAAAATACTCGACCTTGATGGGTCGACACCTGAGCCCGCGATACGGTCTGGTGATAGTGGTCAGCGGATACCCTGTTTTGACAGCTGTCAATTGATGACAACATTGATGTGCCATCAGCTTTCTCCTGGGCTTCCAAAGTAGCTAGTAAGTGTGAGAGTAAACATTGGTATGCCTGTGGTGCGGACGGACGGTCGGTCGGTCGGGCGGTCGGTCACGTGATTACCAAATTTTCTGGAATGGGTAGATTTCCTTAGCTATGGGGTTCCGCTCACGCGCGCGCGGAGCTCCGCTATAAATTTTGCCCTATTGTGGCCCAAACAATGATTAAAAACAGTCAAAATGTTGTTAAAAACACAACTACATTCAAAAGGAGTATCCATTTTTTCTCTTTCTGACAGATTCTTGTTGCGAACGAAACTTAAGACATTGAATCCTGAGTCTATCATCGGCAACAGTATGACTGGATCACTACATCTCAGCGGGCTTCATGGTCTTAATTCAACCTTGTAAGACGACGTGACATGAATTTAAGCGCACTTTTCCCTTTTTCCACTGTCTTGAGTACGTTAATATTTCCAGTGAAGGGAAAAGAAGGTCACTGAGGTGGAACAGGATGATAGCCTGAGAGTAAGCCACTTCTTTGAGGGAGGGTCTGGGGGGAAGCCTAGAAGAGAGACGCGAGAAGGCCTGATACTAAGACTAGAACAGGACGTCATCATCACGAAACCTCTCCACTTCAGTGGTCAAAATAATGACCTGCTGGTTCTAGAACAACGTAAAGGTGCATTAATTCGGGTAATGCCCTTACTCTTCGGCCTACCTTCGCTGTTAAGCCGCGCTTGGTTGATTTATTTACTTGTTAACTCGTCAACTCCGTTTCCGGGCGTCGCAATCCTTTATTTTTTTATTTAATTTTACAGTCGCATTCCCCTAGTCACGACTGCCAGACCTCGGGGACCGAAAATAAAGAGTGCTATTCTTGGGTTTAGTTTACTGAAAATATATCGTCTGGCAAGATCACAGCTTTATAATATCCAACACAAATTCAAAAATATATCTGACTTTCTCTCACCTTCATTCATACGTGGACTCTACTTTTTTAAAAGGTTGTTTTGTCTTGTTTGTTTTGGCTCTTTTCAGGGTGATGGAAAACAGGACGTTGAGAACACTGAAATATATTTCCATCAACAACGTCCTATCTCCACTTCGTTGCGTAATATATCTGTTAGTATATTTAAATTTATATTCAAATATGTCCCGGTCTTTCAAAGTCCGCTAATTAGAAGTGAAACTCGAATTAGATTCCTGATCATCCTGCAGAATCTCGGTGCTTTCGTAAATTAAGAATGTGTTGAAAAATTAGATGTAGAAGTAAACTTGGCTTAAAAGGAAACGTACTATTGGAAGGTCTAAGGCCAGTGTTGTTCCAGGAGAGATGGTATTTGCTTCGTAAATCAGAGAATTCAAGGATTTACAAACTGATTAATAAACACAGAGAATCTGAGGCGCCTTGAACCGTCGGAGATTAAACAGACAAGCGTTACGAAGACTGAGTGCAACTAGGGGTTTAAATTTATGATTAATTCCTAAGAGTGAACAAAATGAAAATTCTTATGTTGACACAGAGATGAGAAGTTTCTTATATTACTTAATACTCAACTCCGATCTGTTGATTTTGTAAAGTACCTTTTAATCTAAAACACAGTTGTTTTAATATTAGTAAAAAATGTAATAAATAGGAATGGTAATTACCATGAATATAACAGTAAAAAGAGCTGGTCCGCCCCAACTATCATGTAAACCACTTGCTGGCCCAGTCTACGAATGTGATGTGTTTGTATATAAACCGTTTATTTAAGCTATTTAAATTGCTTTCCTTCTTTCGTTCGTTCTTTCGTATCATACTTTGTCTTGTCTAGAAACCCACACGAGTCGCAAGCGGAAAAGATTGTATTAAGATCTACTACCGCAACCTATGAGAAAAAACTGATAACTGCTCTTTTGGCCTCGGGATTCAAAGAAGTGCCTGTAGATATATGGAGACTTGGTGATCATTATCCTAAGGCATTTTTACCATGTGCCCGTGGTACATTCTCCAATATAACTTCTCAAGGAGCTGAAGGATGCATATCATGCCCTCCAGGTAACTTAGGCCTTGTTCAAACGTCGAACCAAACTTTGATCGTCTCCGGGACCAACGCTTATGTTCACATGCGAGAAACTAAACTAATAAATGAAGACGGAATCCACCAGGAAACTGAGTAATTTTAATTTTCAGTGGACAAAATCTTGTACCAGAATAATTTAAAGAATATTGCATTCTTTTTTACATTTGGGCTTAAGATGTAATAAATCATCTGTAGTAAAACCAAAGAAAATTTTTCATAGAATAGACCACTTGCAATTACTACTACAACCAGAATCCTTCAAGGTTTTGCTTTCTTGTGCAAATTAGAGCTTTTGTTATTTAAACCTATTTAAAACGCAAGGGATTCTGGTCCTAGTAGTAAAATGACGCCATCGTGCAAATGTTCCGAGAAAATGAATGTCAACTTTCACAAGAATTGAGATTACACAGGTAAAATTCTGAAAATTCCATGTGTAAGATGTAATTCTGTGAAATTTGAAATTCATTTTCTCGGGCTCCCATGAGAAATTTTTTTGGTGTTACTTCAGATAATTTATTACATTTTTAGTCCTTGAAAAATGTAAGAAAGAATGCAATATGCTTTAAATTACTCTGGTACAAGATTTTTGTCCACTGAAAATCAAAATTACTCAATGTCCTGGTGGATTCTAATCTCGTACCCAGATCTCACTCTGTTTTACACTGAAAATCCCTTGGCCGTGGGAGATCTGGGTACGAGATTAGGTGGATTCCATCTTAAAAATATGTATTATAAGGTATATTTAGCCTCGTTTGGCTAAAATTACTTTTTGGTCTGATTCAGTTGATTGGTTCGACGGGTCCAAAGTTCGACGTCTGGCCCAACAGACGATTAGTTAAATTAGGGCCTGTTTACATGGAGCTGGGGAACCCCGCATAGGTGAGGTGACATATGGCGGGTCCCCCTCATTTATCATGTAAACGTGATCAAATTAAAATGAGAGATTATATTGACAGGCCGGTTACCCCACCTAAGCGGGTTACCTCACCTACCTGGGGTCCCCCCATCTCCAAGTAAACAGGCCCTTATTATCTAGGTCGACCGAAATTAGAGCCTAGTTCTTTCCATGAAAAGTCCGACGTTTGGCCTGAGCCTTAAAATTTTAAATTGATTGCAGAAATATTCGTGGCACGCTCATTGTAATTGCGCGTTTCTAATTCTTTATTTGCTTTATGTTATAGACAGTAATTTTCCATGGTCTATACCCACTCTTTTATACAATGAAGTGAATGCGCAAGCCTTGAATGGTCTGGCCATGATCTATTAGACATTACAGACACACGGTTGACGTAACAGCAAACTTATTTTCATTGTTTTGCCCAACATTCTGAGCAGTTTTGAAAAAAATTTTCGAGATTATTTTGGATTTTGAAAGTAAATGCCCCCAAAAAAAGTTTAGCAAAAGCGCTGCTTACAAGCAAGTAAAACGAATAAACCGAGACAAAAAGAGTTCTTGGCGAAATGAAAATGCCTAAACGAGAAGAAATTTTCACAACTGTTTACATCGTGTGTCATCGCTACGAGAGACTTGCTCGCTGTGCGCGGTCATTCTACTTTGAGCAAGTGAAGACCTTGAAAAGCCTTTGAGAAAATTTGAGTGCAATTTGAAGATAGTAAGGAAGAAAAGAGACGAAACGTAGCGTTTGTGACTTGGAAAATATTAAGACTAGCACAAATCCTTGAACAGTCGTCGAGCAATACGAGGCAAGATTGTAGTTTTTATCATTATTATTATTATTATTATTATTATTATTATTATTATTTATCTGTTTATCTTTTTTTCTTTTCATTGTATAAAAAAAATAGATCCCAGGTTGCCGAGTATCAGTTGAGTTAATAGATCACGGAAGACTTCAAAATATGGCCTTCGGCTCATATGCCACTTTTTTTGTTCCTACCGGATTTTAACATCATCTTACCATTTTAACCATAATATAATGTACCTTTTTTGTTTCCTTTCAGGGGGATTTTACTCCGATGACGTTGGATATGTGAGCACCAGCTGCAAGAAATGTCCAAACGGTTCATTTGTTGCCCTAGATAAAGCACCTGGAAAACAAGTTCAGGACTGCAAAACCTGTCCTCTTGGTAGATGAACACTTGATAATCAGTATCTTTCTATTCAATTTTCAAGAAATCAAGAGTTGAAAAATCTGTTTCTTTCATTGTTTTGCTCATCAATACATGTAGCTCTTAGGTAGATAAGAAACTTTATGTAGATTTTTCTCGCCAAAATCCTTTTACTTGCGGGAAAAAAAGAATATAGGTTTTCGTGACTGGAGTTTAGAACGGCCTAATTTTTAACCTGAAATTCGCTTACATTAACTTTCCTTGCTTTCACAAACCAAGCAGCTGGGAGACATTTGGACACCTTTCATCAACACAATAACTATTTCTTCTTTCATCAGAAGATTCCTCCAGGCCAATAGCAGGACTTTTTAAACTGAAGTTATTCAGAAATGAGAGAAATTGTTTTCACAATGACAAAAACTTACGTTTTGCTGCTCATTTTTGACTTCGCGAATCTTCGCGCGTTTAATTGTTAATGGCATGTGAGTTTGGTGCAGAACGCTTGGCCATAATATCTCAAAAATTAATTCTGTTTAAAATTGTCTCTTACTCTAGGAACGAACAGTGACGCACACGCTGGACTACGTGCATGTGAATGCTTAGAGGGACATTATCGGACTCATATGTTTGAACAGTGTCAAAAATGTACAGAGGGACTAAAATGCCAAGATGGCTATGCTACTTTGCAATCTGGCTATTGGTGGAAATGGAAGAACAACGTCCGCAAACATCGCTATGGACACTTTATAGCCAACCTCTTATCATCTTCCCCATCATTTGATAAAGAGGACGTGCAATATGCGTATCCCCTACCAACTCCATATAAGTGCCCAGGAAAAGAGTCTTGCAGAGGTGGCATGGATTCTGTTTGTAAGGATGGCTACAAAGGTCCACTCTGTGATGTTTGCACAAAAGGATACTTTAAGCAATTTCATCAGTGCAGGAAATGCCCAACAAAGAAGTGGATAGCCGCACAGATGTTAATAGTTGTTTTAGTTATTTTGACAATAATAGCAGTTTGTGTTTGGACAAACAAAATAAAGGATAACAAGGGGGAGGGGAACACTGTGGCAGACTCTTTTCTGTCCAAAATAAAGATCGCAATTGGATTTTATCAGGTCACTTATGGTTTACTAGAAGCATTCTCATACATTGAATGGCCAGAGTCCGTACAGGTAATCGGCAAGTATTCTGAAACACTCCAGCTAAACATACTTGAGATGACTCCAATTAACTGCATCTTTATGGACCTAAACGTGGATGCTTTTGCAAACTTACTTTCCATGATGGCAGTTAATTTTGCCACTGTCATCTGTGCGGGCCTATGCTACCTTGTAAGAAAAGCTGTTATCTCAAGTAAAGCAGGAATGGACGACGACGAAAAGTCCAAAAAAAATATCACAAGCTAAAGAAACCGTATACAAAAATTTGTTCTTTTTCCTGTACATCACCTACCTTAGCACGTGTTCCAAGACAGCAGCTGTTTTGCCCCTTGCATGCCGGGAAATTTGTCAAGACGAAGATGAGGACTCGTGCACGAAGTACCTGAAAGCCGATTACAGCATACAATGCCATGGGCCTTTGTTCAATAAACTAGTTGTCGGAGCATACGTTTCATTGGCGTACGTTATTGCTCTTCCTACCGCCACAGTCATAATCCTTTGGAGAAAACGAAGAATGATAAATACTAAAGAAGACATCAGAAAATGTAAAGATACAGGCCCTACCACTGAAATAATCAAGGGGTTGCAATTTCTTTACGAAAACTATACAACACGCTCTTGGTACTGGGAACTAATAGAGACTTCTCGCAAAGTAATCGTCACATCCGGTTTGATACTCGTGGGGCAGGAAAGCAGATCATACATTGGCTTAGCATGGGTTATTGCTGGCATATATGGAGTGTACTTTGCCTGGAATCGTCCTATACAAGACGCCTTTGAAAATCGATTGATGACCGCATCCATTGCTGTTACAGTTTTCAACTTGGGTGTTGGAGCTGTCAGTAAAATTCCTACCGAGAATGTACCTTCAGCGACCGACGTTTACATTGATACTGTCATTTTCAACATATTAGTTCTTGGAGCAAACAGCTTGGTCATCGGATTAATTGCCTGTAAGAGTATTATAATTAAGATTATTATTATTGTTATTATTATAATATAGATAGATTGTAAGATCATTGTTATCATTATTAAGTCATTACTATTGAAAATATAATTGTATCAATAACAAAATGCTTGAATCCTGATTGCTTCTTAACAGCCCATATTTATAGTCTAATTTTGCTATTGTAACTCCAAATCTGTCCGATTTGAGTTGTCCGATTACACGGAGCTTATAATCGGACAGTTAAGGAATCAATGAAAATCAAGTAACAAATGCTATTAGCCAATGAAATTTAACTACATAGCACATGATAACCAAAATCAAAATCAGTGAGAAAATGGTGACCAGGTAAGCTGTCCAGCTTCAAATGGAAAACAACAATGGATGAAACTAACTGGTCCAGTGACTTTTATTTAGATATTTTTTCTTCAGACTTTGACAGCTTGTTAAATACAAAACAAAAATGTAATTTTTCTTTTGAAAAGTTCGTCATTCTGTCGGGCTTCCACATTCCTATAATTTGATCCAAAGTTGTAACTGATCATGTTTTTGCTTTGGAATCTTTTTCTCGCATTAATAAATATTCCAAGACTGAGATTCTCGCATTTTGTTATTGACTCAAGTAATTGGTAGGGACTCGTAATTTCAAATGTCTCGCCCGATTACTCCCTGAATTGTAATCCACTCAGTTCTATTTCCATTACTTATTACAATTATTATTATTATTATTATTATTATTATTATTGTTAATATTATTATTATTATCATCATCATTAATATTATTACTGCTATTAT
Source organism: Porites cylindrica (assembly GCA_964035525.1). Lineage (NCBI taxonomy): Eukaryota > Metazoa > Cnidaria > Anthozoa > Scleractinia > Poritidae > Porites > Porites cylindrica. Next base: position 31,495,611 of record OZ037777.1, on the reverse strand, counting down.
TCAATTTTAATATTTGTGTGGGCTTTTTTGTTTGCCTACCTTTACGTTACCTTTGACAAACTCGTACAGAACAAATTAACTTAATCGTCCCTGTAGGTATAAATAAAGTCGAAAGACAAGAAATCGTTGAAGCTCAGTTTCAAAGTCTTCAAATAATCAATATTACAGACATTCATAGTTTGTCTCGGTAAGAGACACTGCTCACGTTTCCCTACAAATGATCCAGGCAACTTGCTCTTTAATACGGACATTCCAGACTAATCTACTCAGTGGAGTCAATATTCTTAAGAACATCTGTGTCGATAAACCGTATGTCGACTCCCACAGCCCTGTTCCCATATATAAAATTCAGTGAGACGTGAGACGAGACGAGACCCACACTGTTGAGACTCCTCGTTAAGAGTAGGGGATGTACCGGTCTATCTCAAATTCACATCCAAATTGGGGGGCATTCATAACTCATTACTTCATTATTGTAACCTGCACCACAGACAGACTCCCCAAACCGTGTTGAAAATTTTCCCTGTAAATCCCTGATGGGGGATTGAAAAACATTGTCCACTTTCGAGGAAAACGGACCACATAGTGCGTACACTAGAGGCAACCAGTATCTGGTGCTTAATCTCGCTTGTACCTACAGTTTAAGACATTTTACTTCTCAATCGCATAATTCTAATGAGATTTCTGACGGTCAAGTGTTCGGATTCCTTTCAGTTCAATACATGCTGCACCTGTATGCCTATCTTAAGGAATGGTATAAAAATCCACAGTGGTCTTTCTCGTGCTGTCTAGCGCTGATCCTTCCCTTTCTCAGTCTGCCCGGGGATGTCAGTGGCATACAAGGAGCAAATATAATGAGTAACCAATTAGAAACTGGAGACATCGACATGCCCACTATTACCAATGCCGTGCAAGACAGTGGAGCTATTGATATATCTCTTAAGGAAGGCGAAGAATCCGATGATAGCCTTCATCAGGATCAGAATTACATTCACACAACCACTCAGTTAAAAACTGAGCAAATGGAAAAGCCAGCACAAAGCACTCTGGCGCAAACAAATGAGGCTGCAAAAACCAGTGTTGACGAAAAGAATCTAGAGGATGATAACACGAAGGTAACAGATATTATCCACACTGCCAGTCAGCCAAAGGGCGGCGGAAAGCAAAAGGAGGCTTTTGCGCTTCTCTCAAATCACTGTTCGTACAAGTGTCATCAAGGCACCCAAACGAAGTTTGGGGCTCTTTGTTGCATCGGAGATGTACGATTCAAGAAGAAGGACACAATTCAAACGTAAGTACAGTGCAATGAAACGTACATTTAGAAGGTTCGAAATAAATTTAAGCGGCATGCGTCATAGCCTGAATTTCAGCTGTCTCCTCGAAACGCAAACTCTCACGACGAGACCCGGAACGGCTGAAATTCAGGCTACATGCATTAAAGCGAAGATAGTTTTAGTGTATTTATTTATTTATTTATTTATTTATTCTTGCAATTCATCGTACCATTTATTGACTTATTTATTACTAATCTGTCTATCATTTATTGTATTACTTTCTGTTACTCTAAAGTCCTTATTCCAAAATGGTAGCAAATGAATTTGAGGTGACTGACGTATACAAATTAGATTTTATGACTGTTGGTATGTCTATAACAATGCTAGATCGTAAGGCTCGCCATCTAGTGACGTTTTCAAGGGAATACAAACCGTAATGGCTCAGTTAGTTGTAAGCGTGCCTACACATGTTATTCAATACTTTTACTGCACCTGTTATGTTTGTGTCCTTCTTTCAGGCGTTTTTGATAAAATCCAAAGAGGAGACTACAACAAACGCGATATGATGAAATCTTCTGGAGTTGAGAGGCCTTTGCAATGAAAGGAATTCACTGACATTTAATTTTAAAAAAATTGGCTGAAAAAAACTGACCAGCCTTTGTTTGCATATTTTGTTAATTTCTGTTTGTTTGTTGTTATTGTTGTTTTGAGTGGGAAAGATAGCTGTTTACCAAGTCCCTGTTTTACCCTATTACTTAATTTCAGTTGAAAGAATACAAATAGACATTTTTCTCTCAACAATGTTTTTTTTCTCTGACAGTCCTGATACGTTTTTAGTATAATTTTAAATTCCTAGCTAGCATGCCCACGAAAGAATGTCAGCATTTGAAGCACAGACTGGATTCTGCTGTTATAACAATTTATATCCAATATGCTTTACAAAAAGGGAAAAAATTATCCCATGACACAGGCTGTGGATACTTTTGCCTCTTATAACCTGACAATCCTCTTCATTTGGTTTAAATTCGATAACAGACTAATTTTACCAGTGCATAAAGGGTTAGATTTTATCCAAACTTATAGTATTGCCTTGCTGTGGATGCGAATAAAAGAGTCTGATAACGTAAACTGGTCATGTGACCTTAAATAGCCGACTTTGCGAATGCTAACCTTTTGTCACAGTCAATGCGAAGGGCTAACGCTCGGCGATGAGCAAACACTGATACAAGGATACAGGGTATGCTCTTTGTCTAAGAACTCAGACTCTCTCACTTTTTTAATCATAACTGTGTTTGGGGTGCAAATGGTTCTTTTGACAACCTCGTCCCCAGGGCGCTTTTCGCTGGCTTAGGGGAAAGCGCCCTGGGGACGAGGTTGTTATTTTAAACAAGGGTAAGAAAAATCCAGCGTTTCCTTTTTCTACGACCGCACGAACACCTAGTTATTATGACCGACCAACTACCACATAAGTAGCTATCCCTTCACTGGGACCACCACGTCAATACCACCACATTTCCATGGCCCACTCGTGGTACTACAAAAAGGGTTCCACTGAAGGAAGGTGCACTTTCATTAGTTTAACGAAACAACAGACAAGGGACCAAGTAAATGCGCTTAACCTTTTATTCAAATTAAAAAGATGCCGGTCATATGGACCAGCGAATATAGTAGTCTAGATGAGCTACAGAGTCTGCAGACCACACATTCTATTTTTAAAAAAAGAATTTAAAATAATCAATTTTCCTAGTGTTCGATAGTTTTTTGGAATAAGATGAGTAGGTTTACTGTTCTACTAAGTTGAAGCTCTCGTATTCAAAATAAAAACATAACCGGAACGCTTTAAAGATAATTACTTTTCTAACAGGGAATGTCTCCTTCCAAAATTGCTCTAAATGAACATTTGGTACTCCAAAAGAATACTAGTAGTGACAGGGGAATTTTCAACACATCTGCGCATATTTTCACGAGTTAAAATAAAGGGTGCTGACGATAAGTTTTGTACTGTACTTTGATGTTTGCATACAATTGGTTAAGCGAACGCTCGGGTGAAAAAACTTCATGCCCGAGAACTTTCTAGAAATCAACCGATACTGCGCTTTGTCGTCATACTGCAACACGATTGGCTAATCGAACAATGCCTTCTCCATATTTGGGTTTTCTTTGGCGGTAAAACAAAGAGTCCATGTTTTGATCTTTTCATCCATTGGCTGATGAAACAATAACGAACACTTACCTAAACCATTTTTCAAGGTCATACAAAAATCTCTCTATTCATTGCCATACCCAAAATCAAGGCAAATAATATATATAAAACAAGGACAAAATTGAAGCACAACATATACATGACAAGTTTGACTTGCTCTGTGATCACAAGGTATATCCTTCTTTAGCGTCCTCACATATTACTTTCAAGAAGTGGTTTAAGAAGTATTAATCACTTAAAACCAAACACAAAACGTTAACAATAAGCATCCCACATTACGTACTCCAGAAAACGTCGCGTCAAATTCGGCTTTCCTAATTAACAGAACAGCCATTAGATTTCGTATTTGTAAAACACCATTAATATCAGTAACTGACTTGGAAACGAACATTAAGCAGGCTACAAGGCTTTGAGGAAGTATAATAAAATAAAGTAGATAAGTTACTTTTACATTTAAAACAATTAACTGGATCATAATAATTCCAACAAACATTGCAACAAGGTTCCTTGCCCATTCAAATTTAAGTCCTTTACTCTTCATTTTCACTATGCTTCAAGTGAACAAGATGCTGACAAATACGCAAATCCTTACTAAGAACATATATGCCAAGGAAAATATTAGAAATCACAATTTTTCAAATTACTTTGAGTAGTAATTCCATATCAGAACGAGCACATGATTGGCATGCATAATTTTCATAAAAGTCGCCTCCTGATAACTCCAACCAAACTCGATTTCCCCTGGATTTCCTTCATATATTTACTGTAATTTCACCCTCAGTAACCCGAACCCTCAATAATTCGAACCTCCCGCTAACTCGACTGAGTAATTTTTGTTATCCCTCTGATCATATACAATTTTACCCTCCATAACTCGAACCAAGTTTTGAGCGCTTAAAATGTCGCTAAAAAACAGTGAACTGGCGTTCGAAACATTTAATTTTGAATTTCCCATCTACTTGTCATAGGCATATAGTCTACTAGTGGCAAGCGAGGGGCGGATCCAGGATTTTTTTTAGGAGGGGGTGCACTCGTCTCTTGCTCTACTTCATCACCAATAAACCACAAAGTTTTTTTTTTTTTTGCAGAATACCAGTTGTATTAGAAAACCGCAGGTAATCTCGGGGGGGGGTGCGCACCCCCTGCACCCTCCCCCTAGATCCGCCCCTGCAAGCCTATGTTGTTTGTCACAAATGTAACGCGAAAAAGTTTTACAAAATGTACTTCTCAAAACAGTAAATCGCATGCTCTTTTTAGGCTATAGCCTAACAGGTTTTTTAAAACCAGGTTCTTAGTCGCTGGGTTTTACTGTATTGAATGGAAAGTTAATTCTCGAGCCAAGCATAAACTGAAGTACGAGTAAAAACATAAGTTCAAAACAGAGATAACCTTGTTCCACTCAATGAAACAAGCACGATCTCAAAAATAGCCATTAAATACTTCACAATAATACATAGAAATATGAAAAACAACGAGGTTGTGCTGATGCGAGAAGGAAACGCAGTAAAGTCATAGGCCTTCGAGATCATTCAATGTGGTAACTAACCTTTTCAAGGTGACTCGACCCAGTTATTTTGTGGGGGTACCATCATACGACCATGAAATTCAGAATCCGGGTAGTTAGTTAATCAATTGCGGCCCTGAAAAAAATTTGAAGGGAAAAAAACTACGAATTTTTAATAAAATGCTTTTTTCGTGAGAAGGACTCTTAAACGCTGACAGACGTCAACAAAAAAACTCTAATTTCTATATGTTTGCATTGCTCGAAATCGCGCGCATTTAGAAGGCCCTAAAGCTTTTTACTGACTTGCAAGGACCCATCTGTTATAAACATCCCCAAAATAAAGAGACAAATCTCATAGTTTATTAGAGTTTGCTTATCATTTTTACATAAATTATGACCTAAATTAGCAAACCATTGAATTTCTCGAATTGGGTCTTTGCGATTTTGGTGAAACTTTCTTCAACGCAAGGCACTAATGCGCACTATATGCAGCCGAGAGATTTTCACGAAAAAATGCCGGCAACAGCAGAATTTTGACTCAGACCCGAAAGAGGCGTGGCACTTTAACCACGTGACATTTACTCCGATCGCCAAAAACTTTATGCTATATTATAGATTGATCTATATGTTATCCATGCTATATGTTGGACTTACGATCAAAGTAAAGGTGGGGATACCATAGAGCTTCAAAGTAGGATGGTACCCTCACAAAATAACTGGGTCGAGTCACCTTAAAAGAACTAACCCTATCTTGCCGTATCTAGTCAGGTTTGGTGACTATAGAATTCCACAATGACCCTACTTTATTGCTAAGCTAATTGCTTTGAAAGAATGGTCAGGTTCGATCCTTTTCGCTGCAAATCGTATTGATGAACTGGTTTGACAGAACGAATCAGTCTTGTTTACATGGTAATTATCCTCACCTTGCAGCTCTCACTCTCCCCTCCGACTATTACAGCAACCTGACCCTCCATGGTCACTGTGATTCCTCCCAGCCAATCAGTGTTTTCTTCATCGAACTGAATCCTCCGTACAAACTCTCCTGCGGTGGTGAAAACTTCCATTATCAAACACGACGTCTCTCTTTCGTACCCGGCCACAACAAATTGTTCACCTGTAGGATGGAATGCAGCTCTCAAATGGTGATCTCCACGAATGTCGACAGTGATTTTGGCTTTTTGTTTTCCCTTTAGAGTGAAAAGGTAGACGCTACACTCATCAGTGTCCATGATCATAACGTGGTCCCCAGTGGCAGTGATATCTCTTGGACTTTTAAGCAGTCCCCCACCGAAGCTAAGAACAAATCTTCCATCGCCTTTATACACTTCTACCACATCTCCAGATCCTGATCCTCTTAATATCAGGATGTTTCCGCTACAAATTGTCAGCTTACCCTGTCCCCACGGCCCTTTTTTCAAAGAAAACGTGCAAAGAAGGGAAGTTGTTGCGTTGAATTTTCTAACTTCCAGCTCATTTTCTTTGGTCCGGGACTTCTTACGTCCGATCAGTACATAGCTATTGCTATATTCGTCAGTAGCAATATCAAGGATATGCAGCTCTGTGTTGTCATCATCACTTTGCAGATAAACGCAGCTTTTGAAGTGCCCGTTGCTGTCAAACATCTTGATTGATTTATCCCCATCGTCCGCAACAATGAGCTGCTCGTGCGTATTCGTAGCGATACCCACAGGACTTTTTAATATTTGTTCTTTTTCACCCTCCTGACCAAACGACCACGGTTTGACGAAACAGTGTTCCATGCCTTGTTTTCGTAGAAGTTTTGTAAGTCTTTCGTCACGCATCGGGTCAATTTTCTCTTTGCCCGTGTCAACGCAAGGCCATTCTCTTAGGCCAAATCCAACCATGAGGGTGACATCGTAAATAACTCGATTAAGATGGCAGACGGCAGATATGACTTTTCGCCTTTCGTCTTTGCTAAATCGGGCCCGGAATCCTTTATTGAGCTGCACGTCAAAATACTCCTTAACAGCGGTCAAAGAGTGCAGTTCCTCCAAGCAAACTCTACATGCTGGCAGTGCATCTTGGGGGCTTTCACAATTCTGTAGTATTGTTGCCATAACTCGATACTGCATGGCTAGAATGCGATCACGCAAATCCAGTGCCTCATTGGCAAAGGCATCTCTAGCTTTCTCACGAGCGTATTCAAACCTCTTTTTCGCGATTTCTAGTGTTTTTCTAACTGATTCATCCTGCAGGTCTGTCTCATCTATGAAATTCATGCGTCTCGTGAGAGTTCTTATCTCCCTTCCGTCTTCGCCACCCGTGACTTGATCAGTGCTAACATCTTCAAATTCGATTATTGTCTTTGATCTGCCAAACACTTCATACAAATACTGGATACCTTCTGCAAATGAGCTGAAGCTTGATAATAAGTCCTTTCTTGCTAGTCCATCCAACTTGGATTTGACATCGTCAATTTCGCGCAAGATCAAGCGACGGAATTTTTGATCAACAACATCACCTTCTTTAAGCTTTTCCGCTGCAGTTGCTCTTCCTTTTCGTAAAAGCAAACCGATTGTTGCTTTGAACACTGTTGTCACTATTGCAGACATAATAATATCTCATATAAATTAACACAGGAAATGCTGTGTCAAATGTATGTAAACCATCCTATATACGTGACGGCGAAACTTGGGTTATTTAAGGAAGTTCTGTTAGTTATATACAGTGATTAGACGTCACAGTCGAATGGTTCCCTCGTGAATGGCACATGTTTCTGCCTTGACTGAGGGTTCAATTCAATCAATCCAAGGTCAGCGATGATGACGGCCGCGTTTTTTGAAGCTGTTGTTTGCGTTATTTGAGGTCTTTTTTTGTCTTTAAATACGTTAGTTTTTTTGGTGGAAGAGTTCCTGTTGCGTGTGTGGGTGCGTGCGTGCGTGTTTGTGTTTTAATAGTGAACTTAAGAAAAGACGTTTTTGAGCGACGCACGTCAACCGGAAGTGGTCTTTTTTCATTATTTTTTGGACAGTGGTTTTGCCCATCTTTTAGGAAAACTCGTCTCTACAATAGTTAAGACACTTAGAAATACAAATTTGGGAGCGTCAAGGTGCTTTAAAATGAAAAAGACCTCACTTCCGGTTGACGTGCGTCACTCAAAAACGCCGTTGCTTAAGCTCCCTAATGAATAACAAAACTACAAAAGAATAAAGTCAATCTTGTTAAAGGGCCATGATTAGTTTCACTATAATGTGCCCTTCTCCATTCTAATTTTCTTCTTTTATTATTATTATTATTATTATTATTATTATTATTCTGTACACGTAGTTTAAGCAACTTTGTACCAATTGATATTGTACAACTAATGTATTATTGATATTGTACAACTGTTGTATTATTGTACAACTAATGTATTAAAGGATGGAGTAAAAATAAAATGCAAATACAACACAATCAATCAATCAACTTTATTTAAACACGGTAAATGGCTCAGCATGCTGGTTTTCAGACATGCCGTGTGACAATCACAAGTTATAAATATTGAAACTAGTAATCAACTAACAATAATTTAGCAAAAGAATCAACAATTTTATCTATTTCTGTCGACTCTTATGAATGCCACTATCTAGTTTTTACGCAGAGCAAGAGTAGTTCCCCCAAGAGAGGCTGTTTTAGAAAGATTCATGCCTGTCGTCAATTTGACTTGTCAGTACCAAAAATACATTAACCTCGGTTGATTGTTTGGAATATCATATTTATTATTAAACAAGGCATTTTAGAAATAATGTCGCGTGACTATCTGATCACAGTCGTAGCAGTAAAAGTGTACATACACTGTACAGTTATGCGAGTTTCTGATATGAGAAGAGACTACCACTTGCATTTAGGGCCCATTTTGCCTTTAATATTGTTGAAAAAGAAAGAGTTTTTTCAAAAAAAAAGGATTAAAAGCCTGTTGTGGTTGGATTTGCCTCAAAATACATTGACCTATTGGTTGATTTTTGGACTATCTAACAAGGCAGACAAATGTCGCGATTAAAATGCCGTAGCTCAGAGTAAAAATGCTCCTTTAATACTCGTCAAATTTCGTTCAGAAACTAGGCTAAAACTGATTTCTCGTGTCAAGCCTTCTCCAACAACTATTTTGACTTTTCCATGTGTGTAGTTCTTTTCCGCTTTCCCAATATTGATATTTCCGTTTATTTGCAAATGGATACGATACTCCAATTTGCATTAGGGAGGACGTAACGTGACAAGGGGCCCTTTCCTTTAGGAAAAAAACCCGGAAATTTCGGTGGGAGCAAAAGTGGAATTTCCGATTGGTAAAAAGTTGTTCCATTTGGTCGTAAACCCCGGTACGTCGCGGTGCCCGACCGTGGACCTGGAACTGGTACAAACTACGAGAAACGTAAATGGAACACGACATTCCGTTCGGAAATTCCAACCGGGAAAACGGGCCCACCTTTTTGATTTTCCACTTTTTCTGGGAATTTTCCAGTGGGACGAACCGACGAAACGTGTTCCGTTTACGGCCGAACCGGAAATTCCGGAAATTTTGACTAAATGGAAAGCGCCCAAGAGTTCCAAGAAATGTGGTAAGAAATGCAACGTAACTGTGAAGGCATACTGTCACGGGGAGAGACTACTAGTCGTATTAAGGGCCCATTCTGGTTGCATATCTGATCAAACAATATGAAATTTATGAAAAATAGGTAGTAAAAAATGGCAAAATGGGTACAGAGGCAGCATTGAATTTGAGATCTAGCAGTGTATATAGTTCTTGTCTACAAGGGATTCACTTCAAGTACCTGAAAATACCAACTTATTCCTTGTTGTCTCATGTGTGTCACCTGACAGTTCCTCTGTTTTTAAGACATTATCCAAACTATCCAAAAATTAAATTCTACCGTGTCTAAGTGAGGCTTCTACTCATTAGCAGGTTTTATTAAGGTAAACTCGGCTTGAATATTCTTAAGAAAAAATGAAGGCATGAGATCACTATTCTCTGAACCAATATTATTTAAGTCCTTCTCATAGTGCATGTCAAATCGAGACATTTTTGCGGTTTTTTCTATTTTAGGCTCAGAAACTTATATTAAAGATTCACGGAATGAATCATCATTTCACCGGAAGTGAAAATGACAAACTGGAAGTGTTACTCATATAACCGCGTTCATCTGCGCACAAAGTAGTTAATTGCGTGGCGTGTGATTGTACGGTGAAAACTTGAAAATGGGCAAGGACAACGATGTGGTGAATGCGAGGATTTCATGAGGTCAGATGGAGCAACTTGTATGCACGGCCGTTAATGCTTTCATGTATTATTTAGAAAAGGATGTTGCCACATAATTTTCTAGTCATCTACTTTTGTACAAGCAGTACAAGCGGTTTATCGATGACGTATTTTTTTATTTGGAAGGGTCCCAAAGACAACTTATTAGAGTCTCTTAGTTTCCTCAATAGCAAGAATGATCGTATCAAACTTACGTATGTTATTGACGAAAGTAGAATTTCGTTTCTGGAATTATTTCTTTACAAAGATGCTAATTTTAGCACACTGCAGTTTTCTACCTATCAAAAGCCACTAAAACTGTGAAAGGAAAGAGTATAATACCATCAACTGACGTGATACAACCACTTTGACTCTGAAGATGACTACCCCGCAGGTTGTCGAAACGTCAGTCACTGTCAACAACAACAGTCCTATTCAGAACTACGTTCACCCGGACGATCAAACTCAACCTACTTTTGAAAAGCCACTAAATAAGTATCTGTACATTATTCCCGCGAGCAACAAGAAGGCCTTTATTAGACTTAGAGGAGAGCTTATGCGCTATACTAGAAATAGTTCCACGTTTAAAGTTTTTAGCGATACGCGTGAGAAATTCTGAAAGCGTCTCCAGAGTCGCGCGGTTACCCAGTTGGGATTTTACTACCTTTATTCAGGGAGGTTAAATACAGTAACAGAACTAAATGGCTTTCACGAAAACGCAATTCCCGCAACGGTAGAATGGTAGTGTTTAAATCTACTTTTAACTGCAGTCACGCTAACAACCGGGTCATCCAGAGATATTTACCAGACTTAGACTGTATCGTCATTTATAAATCTACTTGACTACTTAGGCACACTATGTAAATAGCTTGTTTTTGAGGGGCACACGATTAGCGCTAATCGTGTGGCCCCAAACATATAACAACACGCAATAAAATATGTATTAATGCCTTTCTTATAACGTCCTTTTACAGCATAGTTCAGTTATTATTCACTTCTATCGGAAGTTTTACTTACACACAAACCTTGTTATATATGCTGTTCTTTGTTAGTTGTATTCATTCCATGAAGAAGTCTCAGTAAGAGACGAAACGCGTCGGAAATAAAGGTTCGAAATTTTTCTTATATATGCATCAATTTAGCACCATCAACGTTCTTTGGGTTTCTCGATGACACTTTGATGACCTGTATTGTGAGTAGAAGGGAACAACAATACTTTGCTTTCTCCCACAATTTGGCCATGTGACAGGTTGCATGCTTTCGATTTCCTTTTTGCTCCCATTTTCTTGTTTATTTTCTTCAACACTAATTTCAAAAGCCTCATTAGTCTGTGAGAGGATCGTAGCAGTGTGTTTTTCCTTTTCTCCAGTTTGCAACTGTGTGGCAGGCTGTTCACTATTATCGAGAGTAATATCAGTAGCCCCACTCTCTTGTACAGCAGCAGCGATAGAAGGCATTTCGATATCTCCGGTATCTACTTGTTTGTTCATCATATTTTCTCCCACCAAACGATCAATATCCCCAGACAAACTAAGAAAAGGCAGGATCAAGGAAAGACAGCAGGAAAACGACCACGTCGGATTTTTATACCATTTCTTGAGGAAGGCGCACAGATGCAACATGTACTGAACTGCGAAACAAAAATTTGTTCTCTACTTAAGTAAACTCTCCGAGCATGTGTAAAAATGAATCTGTGTTCAAATGTCGTTATAGCTTTTAAATCTTTACACAGTTAGCTATATATGGAGAAAAATTTTATAATTTCAATCTACTTTAATAAGTCTTCTTCCAGTGGACATCATAAAAATAAGGATATCGATTCTGATTCAAGTTATATTTTGAAATCGTACTTCTCAAATTGTTTATTAGCCTATAAACTCAACCGGATGATTTTTAGGATGACTTGAAACGGTTGTGGTGCTTTATATAAGCTTGAATTCTGTGCAAATCCACTTTAAACGTTATTCTTTTTGATATCCTCCGTTGAACTTTCTCTCAACATTTTTTGTACAATGAGATCATTCTGTAGCATACTTTCTCATCGATCAGTCGACAATCTCATGAATAAATAACAAAACAAAATAATAGAAACCGTCATGAACATTTGGAAAACAACGAACCTTGTGTTGAGACGATGTATGAACTCGTCTCAACCGTCATAACATTTCGCAACGATGTAGATAGGCTGTCAAATGTCTGCCTCTCGTTTGACAGGGACTTTGGCGGAGATCATTTCATTTCCATTTCATATAAGTTTCATATAGGGTTACTCATGTGGAAAATGGATAAATTTGAGTTGTTTTGGTTAAAAGTAAGCAAAAAATATGTTTGTCAAAAATATAAGAAGCATCTTACAGGCCAGTAATCCGATGACCAGCGTGTTTGCTCCAAGAACTAATATGTTGAATACGACCATGTCCATGTAAACGTCGGCTGCTGTAGGTACGTTCTCTGCAGGAATTTTACTGACGGCCCCAACACCCAAATTGAAAACTGTAACAGCAATGGATGAGCCCATCAGTCGATTTTCAAAGGCGTCTTGTATCGAACGATTCCAGGCAAAGTACACTCCATATATGCCAGCAATGACCCATGCTAAACCAATATATGATCTGCTGTCCTGCCCCACGAGTATCAAACCAGATGTGACGATTACTTTACGATACGTCTCTATTAGTTCCCAGTACCATGAACGAGCTTTGTAATTTTCGTAAAGGAATTGCAAGCCCTTGATTATTTCAGTTCTTGGGTCTAGACCATTAGGCTTTTCGTCAAGTATTACAGTTCGCTTTCTCCAAAGAACAATAAATGTGGCGAAAGGAAGAGTAACAACGTAAGCTAAGGAGAAATATGACACGATAACCAATTTATTGAACGAAGGCCCATGACATTGTATGCTGTAATCGACTTTCAGGTACTTCGTGCAAGAGTCCTCGTTTTCGTCTTGACAAAGTTCCCGGCATGCAAGGGGCAAAGCAGTTACTGTGTTAGAACACGTGCTAAGGTAGGTGATGTACAGGAAAAAGAACAGATTTCTGTACGTGGTTTCTTTAGCTTGTGACACTTCCTTTAACTTTTGCTCGATATCCATATCTTCTTTCCTTGAGATAACAGCTCTTCTTATTCCGTAACATATGCCTGCACAGATGATGATGGCAGAATTAATTGCGATTATTGAAAGTAAGTTGGCAAAAGCCTCCACTTGTAGACTCTCGAAAAAGCAGTTAATTGGAGCCATCTCAAGTATGTTTAGCTGGAGTACTTTTGAATACTTGCCGATCGCTTGTAAAGACTCTGGCCATTCGATGTATGAGAAGGCCTCAAGCAAACCATACGTCACCTGATAAAATCCAATTGCGATCTTGATTTTGGACAAGAAAGAGTCTGCTAAATAGCTCTCCCCTCCTTTCTTATTCTTCATCTTATTTGTCCACACACAAACTGCAATAATTATCAAAACAACTGTGGCAACTATTAACATCTGAGCGACAATCCACGTCTTTGTTGGGCATTTCCTGCATCGTTGAAATTGCTTAAAATATCCTTTTGAACACACGCTGCAAAGGGGACCTTTGTAGCCATCCTTGCAAGAGGAATCCATGCCACCTTTGCATGACTTTCCTCCTGGACACTTATGCGGACTTGGTAGAGGATACGGATATTGCACGTCCTCTTTATCAAATGATGGCGAAGATGATAAGAGATTGGCTATGAAAACTCGGTACCGATCTTTAAGGCTGTTATTTCTCCATTTCCACCAATAGCCAGGTTTCAAAGTAGCATATCCATTCTCGCATTTTAGTCCATCTTCGCATTTTCGACACAGTTCAAACATGTGAGTCCGATAATATCCCTCCAGACATTCACAAGCACGCAATCCCGCATGGGCGTCACTGTTTGTTCCTGTTGAAATAAGCAACAGAACAATACGCCACTTCAGAGTTGCCTCAAGCCTCTGTTTCAAAGTGAGGCTAATTACAAAGCCATTGATGCAAATGAAACTCATTTTCACAAGAAAGGTTTTGTTCTTAGCCTCGTTTTGAAAGTGAGAGTTTTTGGATCTGGGAAATGGCCTATTCATGGATAAAAATTGTCAGACTGTAAGTTGCACAAAATTCATATAAAATAATAGCCACCAAACAACCAAGCACTAGAAACATAACCAAAGTATACTTATTGTAGCTATTTACCAAGAGGACAAGTCTTGCAATCTTGAACTAGTTTTCCTGGTGCTTTATTCAAGGCAACAAAAGAACCGTTGGGGCATTGTTTACAGCTTATCCCCACATATCCAATATCATCGGAGTAAAACCCACCTAAAAAAAAACATGTGTATCAGAAAAACATATGTATCATATAAAAAATCTTATGTATATGTTGAGACATTAAATGGTGGGAAAGTTCTAGGTCGGTCATATTAGTGTTTACAAATGTTGCCTTGACTTATTCTTTCTTAACAAATTTTTCGGCTTTGTCATCCTATTGAATCCCCTTTGAAAAGCCACCTTCGTATAATATTAATTTGCCTTGGAGTGTTTTACTGTGAAACTTAATATTTTTCCATAAATCTTTAAAACTTTATGTTGGCACTTGAAATATGTTGTTGAGGTTTTGGTTTCTTGATCGCTCTTGTTTCAAAACCAAAAAGACGAGTGACCACCGCACAACAGTAGACGAACGTAGGACTTTCTGATTACCAGTTCAGATAGTTTACCGCAAAGATATCGAAGACTCTTGAAAGCAAAGGACAAAAACAAGTTTCATATGTACAATATTGGTACATAAAGATTTAAAAATAAAAAATTATTATTTATATAGCGCTTAAACTATATACATATTCCAAAGAGCTAATTAAATAAATGCCGACATACGCAAGCAACGTAACAAATAGTACACACAAACAAAGTGAGAATCAAAGAAACAAATAAACAAACAAAACAAGCAAAGAACGTGACAACCAAATGCGCTCTTCTCACTTATGGTAATATGCCCGTCTAACCTCGTTTACGGGTAAAAATTCTTTTGAAATTCAAATACGAAAACGTCGTCTGATTAGCATTTCAAAGGACGTTTTACTCAAAAACGAGGTTAGACGGGCATATTACCATACGTGAGAAGAGCGTATCGTACCGTGTACTTAAAAAGATCGGGGAAATGACAGCCCTTCCCCTTCCCCTAGGAGAAAATTCCCACCTAAAAAAATAATAATACACGGAAAAACAAACGGAAATACGATGGTCCAAAAAATATAAATACGTGCAATGGCCATGCATGCAAATGCATGGCCATTGCACGTAGCTCGAAGATATTAGCTTGTTAGCTACTCTAAAATTCTAGTATAAATAAATTTTTATGTTATGTTATGTAAATGCAGAACCATCGACAGAAGTGTAGTTTGTGAGAAATTTGTGACGCTGCACCCTGGACGAATGACGGCGTCTTCACCTTTGGCCGACTAGGTTAGTGAGGTATTTGTATTAGCTTCTATTTTTTCTATTTTATTGCTTTTCAAGAGTTTGCAGTGTTACAGTCAACAATTTGTCCTTTCTAAATCGCCATGTTTTGGGACAAACGTAGGACAACTTAAGAAAAATTAACGTGTAACTTGGTGACCGATTGGTATCAGCCACTCTCCATTAAAAAATCCTAGATCCGCCCCTTTGTGTAGTGAATACCGAACTAGGGTTTAATTGAACATTATACTACAACGAGATGACTACGGTGACAGGACAGGAATGTCAAGTATGAATGGGAACCTCTGTTACCTGGGGGGCAGGGTATGCTTCCTTCGGCTCCTTGAGAAGTTATGTTGGAGAATGTGCCAACAGGACATGGCAGGTGGTATGATAAAAAGAACGGTCGGAGATTGCTCGGTTGATCGCCAGAAACTTGTCTGAATCCAGAGGCCGAAAGAGTAGAAATTAGGCTTCTGGCTGGTTCCCTGTTACTGTAGTACACCACAACCGATTGTGATTTAGACTCGTGGGGACATCTAAACGGAAAGAAATTAACTTTATATTTAATCGGCCGTTTCTTAGTTTTTTCAAACCCCCTGTTTTGAAACCAAGCTAAGGGCGTAGCCTTTGATATGAAAATGATTTTATCCTCATGCAATTAGAAAAAAAACATTCTCACAAAAAGAGTTTGGTCGAACGGTAAATTACGTTAAAGAATAGGTCATACTCTGCTGGTTTGCACAGGGTTTGTTTTATTTCCTTGAATTGTCGTTAAGTTGTGGTTTGTTACATATTACTACCAACTGTTCCGTTTTTTGCACTGGGTAGCCTGTGATCAAGGTAAACAAAAGGGTCTCAAAGGGGTTAGGCGTAAAAGATGAAAGCTTTTTAACTGAAAATTTCACCTTAAAAATTTCTTGTAAAAGTTTCCGTTCCTAGTTTCATGGTTTATGGCGTTAACATCATTTCGGAAGTGAAACAAGTGGACCTTAGGTGGAAAGAAAAGAAAACAGCCCCCCGGCCATTACGTGGGGATAAAACTTAAATCCGTAGAAATAATAGCACTTTTCTTAAGGATTTTGGGCAAAAATCCCCGCATTCAAATAAAGTCTTAATTGTTGTACTGACAGATATATTACAAAACCAGGCGCGTTTCCATGGTAATAATATTTAATTGTCCTTAGCCTCCTATCCTCCATCACCCTGAGGAAAACAAAAAAAACAACGACGACGACAATAACAAGGAACATGTTACGTGTAAAAAGGTAAATTAAAGTCTCTTAGCATCCCAAAATTTCATTTCTCAAGTGTGAATTAAAAGCAAGTCCAAATTCGTGAGATAGCAGATTTGAGGAAGTTGTAAGGTGCTTTGTTCCAAAAACAAAACATTTCTATAGCTTTGAACGAATTTAACAGGTATCTCATTCAGTTTCATTAAATGTGTTATTGTTCAAAAACAAAAATCAGCATACACATATCAAACAATGTATGGCACACATAGAACGTGCAAGGCCATTTAAGGAATAAATTTCTTATGAAAGTATGCCTTCACAGTTATCCTGACATTGTAACTTTCTGTTCCCAAAAACTGACTGATAATCTCCGGATAATCTCGTCAGCGTTAACGAATACTTTTGTTTCCTATTTGAAGATACCCTGGATTCCAGAGGTTATTTTTTCTTCAAGACCTCAAACCATCCGATCAATTTAGGTTTCTAGGAAACTGCCCCCCCCCCCCCCCCCTCCCCGTCCCCAAGCTAACATTAACCCTTACTTCCCACTTAGGGCAAAATGATGGCTCAGGGGAGGGGCCGGTGGGCAGTTTCTCAGAAACCTAAATTAATCCTAACCATCAAACCCTAAGCACGGTTTACTTCATCCTGAGTATTTCAAGAAGGGACCTCTGGAGCCAGGATAATTTGAAGGTTATTATTTCTGTAAATCACAGTTTATATAGGTTACACTGTGGAAAAAAAGCTGCCAAATCCGCTGCTACTGTCTGATCCCGGTGCTGGATAGCCAACGATAGACTCAGGATTCAATGTCTTTAGATTAGTTCGCAGCAAATATCTGCAAGGAAATAAGATAAAATTATATGTTCTTTCAATATATGCTAATTTTTCTAACAATGTTATTACAAAGTGTTGTTTAAAATAGACAAAACATATTCTTTTAAAAAGCTACCCATTTTTACTCACTTGATACATTAACAAGAAAGTGACAATTTGCGATTCTCAACTTACCGTGCGGAGCAAAATTTCAATAGCAAATGTTCGTTTTTAAGCTATAAATCGGTTTGAGTCGAAAATAAAATAAATCAAGAGTTATAATAGTTAGAAGTTGTCGTCCTTCTAAATTTTAACCTGGTTATTTTAAAACGAAGTGAATGAAAACACTGAAACGTAATCTTATCCAGAAAGAGTATTCTAGTCAGGAAATCGAAAACTTTATCACAGGTGAAAAATTGCAAAACAGAGTTAAGAAGGGTAGTATGGACTGGTGGATATTCAAGAGATTTTGCTTTTAGAGAAGTAAGCGAAACAAACGAATGGTAGAACCGACTTCGAGTCAAACGTAATATTCATACACTCCAGCGTCAAATTGTCGAGCTAGGACTTGCAGTGCTCTTAGTTCTGACAGAATTGTACTTTTTTCAACACGGCGCATTTACATTTTGATTTCACTGTTGAACTTCAACTTCAAGGGGCCCTTGAATTGCGCTATTGTTTGTCTAAGCTAATAGAACTGTCACTTTCTGAGGGCTGTCAAATAAGTAACAATTCGTTTGTCTTCTTCTTATTGCCGGTCTCCCATACAGGAAGCCATATATAATAAGCATCTTTTTGGTTTTTTAGCCTCGTTTTCTAGGTCCGTATTGAAAGTTACTCATGACCTCTTTCTCCGTCGATTCATTGCCAAGCTCGACCCGGCTAAAAAGAGGTATGTACCTAACAAAGCCTGACACAAGGTAAAAAACACAAGGTAAGAACACAATTATCTGTCAAACATCTAAACTTTTTGCTCTTCTAACAATCGTTTACGTCAAGACCTTAATTCCCGTATGGTCTGCACATTACCCTAGCCTGCCTGTAAAGCAGAATACGTAGAAAAAACAGGCAGTTTTTTACGAACTCGCATTGTTGAACATACCAGAAGAAATTCAGCACTTCTCTAAATGCGAACGTACAAAACTGTTATTTAACAGTTAATGAATGAGGCGGAGTATCTTATGAAGAATTATGGAGATCGAGGAGGGTGTTATCCGTCGAGGCCGTAGGCCGAGGCGGATAACACCCTCCGAGATCTCCATAATTCTTCATATGATACGAAAGCCGAATCCAGCTCCGCAAATATTTTCCAGATAGCAGACGTCGCCCTTCGAGTTGTCTTCTTGCTGCTCTTGCCATGTTTTTAGCTATTTTTTCGCCTAGTTCTTACTCTTGAAACGAGTGAAATGACCGCCATTTTTTCAAGTTCACAACCAAAACAACCCAACCTCGTCCCCAGGTGCCTTAACCTGTGAAAACGTTGCATTTTTGACGTCATTTCCTCGTTAAAGTCAAATTTCTTCCAAATTTGGTCATCAGTAACTGTTATGGTAAATTAAACGTGTGTTTTTAGCCAATAAGAATAGGGGAAATATTTTGAATGAATAATAATGTGTTTTAAACACAATGAGCTTGTCATCACTTGAATGTGTATACAAGACCTTTACGGAGGTAGAAAAAAAACAAATTATTCTGACAAAAAAAAGTACATTTACTTGCTAAAACGCAATGCGAATGAACCTGTAACTAGGTTTTGGGTATTATACATTAATAAATTTTCTAAACGCTAAACAAATCCATGTTTTTGCAAGGCCGACGTATAACTTCCCTTTTTTTTTATATAAGAATACATTTTATAAGATATATCGGGGCTGAAATTTACCAAATTTTAAGAATATTTTTCTCAAATATAAACCCAAGGCCAAAATTTTATTAAAAGGATATAACTTTGTGCGTTTAAAATTCTGTTAATTCAAAACAATGAAATATTTTTGACATAACCATAAAAGCATTATTATTTTCTCTAAATTAAAAGGACCAAACTACCCAACGAAACAACAACAAAAAAACATGCACTTTTTTAGCTAGCACGGGTCGACTTCCGATAACTCGAACCTCCTAGGGATATCGAAAAAAGTCCGATGCGCTTTTCACTTTAAGGGCAGCAAGAGATACAAATCAGTGGTTGCTATTATGAAAAAAAAAGAAATTACGGGTAAGCAACAAAGCTTTATTAATGTACTGAGATTGAGACTAGAAGTAGAGTGACAAATTTTTAAGACAAAGAATTGACACCCTTGTTTCGAAGTAACCTCAATGTTTGGGACTTCAGTGCACTTTATTACACAGAAATGATCTGAAGCGAGAAAAGGCTACTTCGAGTGACATCGAGGGTTCGAGTTACCGAGGGTAAAATCCAGGGGAAATCGATTTTGTTTCGAGTGCGACTTTGTTTCGAGGGTACGAGTTATCTGGAGTCAACTGTGCTTATGCTCCAATAATAAGTCTAAATAAAACGTACAAGCTCAAACCACTGTCGGGAATCCTAATTGCCTTCGGCTCAATTGCTGTTAAGGGATTATCAGACAACATTCTAAAAACAATAAAAAAAATGGAAACGAAAAACGTGAACGGTCAACACGTAAAAGATACAGGTCTTAAGGTGCAGCTACCGTTAAAAAACTAAGCCATTTACTAAATACAGAGGACTTCATGTTCGGATATAAATATTTTTGTCTTCTTGATGATTGTATCTTCATCACAGTCCCTTGGTTTCATCTGTATTTTGGTAGACTTTTGAAAAATAAATGAAGCCAACATTAAGATGTTGCAAGCCCTCCTCCCTAGTCAAGACGATTTTCCGTTGTCACTCTGCGTCGGATAAAGCTAAGCAAGGACAGCAATCACAAGCACAACCGTTTTCAGAGTGAATATATTCGTCATAGTTAATGTGTTGCAGTGGAGGGAAGCCAACGACGTTTTATCTGTATAATAACTGTTCGAAGGAGCAAATATTGCCCACAAATTTCTAAAAGGTCGGCTAAACATATCTGGAAACCGTTCCATTCCATATTTTTCTACTAACTTACCCACGATTGTCGGAGTGTGTGTGATCTTCATATTTTTCAAAGGCAAAGCGTCCCCTAGAATTTTCTAATAAAGCTTTTTGTCTTGCATGTTTTGTTTTCCGATTACAGACCACGTGATGGTACCCAAGAGAACCGTTTCGTTCAACTGTCGTCTTATGCACGTTCACCCACATGCGTATGTATGTAATATAATTAATGAAAAGACAAAAGGCAAATTCCCTAAAGAGAGCATTGGTTTGTATTGGGAAACCAAAACATACAAGCTAAAAAGGTCTATTAAAGTAAGACTACGACATTTCCTTTAACTTTCGATAAGACCTTTCAGGATACGTTGCTAACAATTTGGGGTGTGAGGAAAAAGTTTCGAAACGATATAAATTCCCCTAAGACATCCGAACATGTAAATAGTTTTTAGGGCAGCTCCAAATTAACCAAACAGGCTTCTAAAGCATAGCGAAACCCTATTGATACAATTCTGGCTTATTTGGAAGCATTCGGTTGTTGGGTGCCCCTGTGTAGTTTCTTGTAAAGTGATGATAGTAAAGGGCTTCGAGTTGAATAAGTTGTTGGTAAGCTTAGCCTACAACCTCAGTAGAATAATAACTACAGCTTATCATACATGAACATCGTTCAGTAAGAAAACTGTAATCGAAACAACGGCGGCTTAAAAACTAAGACAAATGCAATACTTACATCACACCGATAAAATAGTTATAAAGAAACATGGCTCCACTTGGGATCATTTTCAAACTGTTGGCGCTCAAAAATCTAAGTTGAGGTAAGAGGGATCATTTAAAATTAATACGCCAGTTTCGAGTTAATTATGAATCCTGGCTGCGAGTCGCTGATGGGAATAAAACAAAAGGAAGAAATTGCGTTGAGATCGAGGGATTACAGATTCTTTTCTTTTGTTTTACCCCTCAACCTAGGAGCCAAGCATGAATTTTGATAGAGTAGAATCTCTATCCAGTGGACACCCTAGGGACCAAGGCAGGTGACCCCTGTATAAAAGTGTCCCCTGAAAAGAGGTTGGGCTGGGCTTTGTTAAGAACTAACCAATAAATTATTTTTTTTCTTTTTATTCTGCTGCATTTTTGTATTATTTCAAGAAGTTAGATAAAGTACAAAACATCATCTGTCATCTGTCAATCTGTGATATTGTGTGCTGAATTCCAGAGAGTGCAGCACATCGATTTAAGTGAGATAGTTCCTGACGTGAAAGGTGTCATCACTGTGACTAGTGTACACTTGTTAACCCAGTGCTAAACTGTCCCGTAAATGGAAGTTAAACAAGGGTTTCGGGACCCAAGAGAAGTGCCCCTTTCCCCTGAATAAAGGTGTTCCTCCAAAAGAGGTCACAGATGAAGTAGTTATGTCAGGAGCCCATCAAATGGACTCCTGGTTATTTGAACATTTTACTGGGACAAATTTTGTGTCCCCTGAATGGAGGTGTCCGTTGAATAAAACAGGTGTCCCAAAGGTTCCACTTCTAACTAAGACCCTGTTTACATGGAGTGGGAGACCCCGGTCTAGTGGGGTAGGTTTCTTTTGTTTTGTGTCCCCCAGAGCGTGAAAACAAAAGAAACCAACCCCACTAGACCGGGGTCCCCCACTCCATGTAAACAGGCCCTAAAAGGGTATTTTCATTTTTACGTCTGGATGAGTGTTACATTACTCTGGATGACATGTAGAAGGATGACTGACAGTTATCCTATGGTTAATACTTACACATAAAAAAGATCTCTGTTTCCCGAAAAAGTCACGTTTGATATCCTAGATAAGTTGTTGTTTTGTAAAAATCTGGAAGAAACATATTTT
>OZ037777.1:31455486-31467986 GCA_964035525.1 Porites cylindrica | reverse complement strand
TACATAGCTATTGCTATATTCGTCAGTAGCAATATCAAGGATATGCAGCTCTGTGTTGTCATCATCACTTTGCAGATAAACGCAGCTTTTGAAGTGCCCGTTGCTGTCAAACATCTTGATTGATTTATCCCCATCGTCCGCAACAATGAGCTGCTCGTGCGTATTCGTAGCGATACCCACAGGACTTTTTAATATTTGTTCTTTTTAACCCTCCTGACCAAACGACCACGGTTTGACGAAACAGTGTTCCATGCCTTGTTTTCGTAGAAGTTTTGTAAGTCTTTCGTCACGCATCGGGTCAATTTTCTCTTTGCCCGTGTCAACGCAAGGCCATTCTCTTAGGCCAAATCCAACCATGAGGGTGACATCGTAAATAACTCGATTAAGATGGCAGACGGCAGATATGACTTTTCGCCTTTCGTCTTTGCTAAATCGGGCCCGGAATCCTTTATTGAGCTGCACGTCAAAATACTCCTTAACAGCGGTCAAAGAGTGCAGTTCCTCCAAGCAAACTCTACATGCTGGCAGTGCATCTTGGGGGCTTTCACAATTCTGTAGTATTGTTGCCATAACTCGATATTGCATGGCTAGAATGCGATCACGCAAATCCAGTGCCTCATTAGCAAAGGCATCTCTAGCTTTCTCACGAGCGTATTCAAACCTCTTTTTCGCGATTTCTAGTGTTTTTCCAACTGATTCATCCTGCAGGTCTGTCTCATCTATGAAATTCATGCGTCTCGTGAGAGTTCTTATCTCCCTTCCGTCTTCGCCACCCGTGACTTGATCAGTGCTAACATCTTCAAATTCGATTATTGTCTTTGATCTGCCAAACACTTCATACAAATACTGGATACCTTCTGCAAATGAGCTGAAGCTTGATAATAAGTCCTTTCTTGCTAGTCCATCCAACTTGGATTTGACATCGTCAATTTCGCGCAAGATCAAGCGACGGAATTTCTGATCAACAACATCACCTTCTTTAAGCTTTTCCGCTGCAGTTGCTCTTCCTTTTCGTAAAAGCAAACCGATTGTTGCTTTGAACACTGTTGTCACTATTGCAGACATAATAATATCTCATGTAAAATAACACAGAAAATGCTGTGTCAAATGTATGTAAACCATCCTATATACGTGACGGCGAAACTTGGGTTATTTAAGGAAGTTCTGTTAGTTATATACAGTGATTAGACGTCACAGTCGAATGGTTCCCTCGTGAATGGCACATGTTTCTGCCTTGACTGAGGGTTCAATTCAATCAATTAGAGGTCAGCGATGATGATGGCCGCGTTTTTTGAAGCTGTTGTTTGCGTTATTTGTGGCCTTTTTTTGTCTATAAATACGTTAGTTTTTTTCGTGGAAGAGTTCCTGTTGCGTGTGTGGGTGCGTGCGTGCGTGTTTGTGTTTTGATAGTGAACTTAAGAAAAGACGTTTTTGAGCGACGCACGTCAACTGGAGGTGGTCTTTTTTCATTATTTTTTGGACAGTGGTTTTGCCCATCTTTTAGGAAAACTCGTCTCTATAATAGTTAAGACACTTAGAAATACAAATTTGGGAGCGTCAAGGTGCTTTAAAATGAAAAAGACCTCACTTCCGGTTGACGTGCGTCGCTCAAAAACGCCGTTGCTTAAGCTCCCTAATGAATAACAAAACTACAAAAGAATAAAGTCAATCTTGTTAAAGGGCCATGATTAGTTTCACTATAATGTGCCCTTCTCCATTCTAATTTTCTTCTTTTATTATTATTATTATTATTATTATTATTATTATTATTATGTACACGTAGTTTAAGCAACTTTGTACCAATTGATATTGTACAACTAATGTATTATTGATATTGTACAACTATTGTATTATTGTACAACTAATGTATTCAAGGATGGAGTAAAAATAAAATACAAATACAACACAATCAATCAATTAACTTTATTTAAACACGGTAAATGGCTCAGCATGCTGGTTTTCAGACATGCCGTGTGACAATCACAAGTTATAAATATTGAAACTAGTAATCAACTAACAATAATTTAGCAAAAGAATCATAGAAATAATGTCGCGTGACTATCTGATCACAGTCGTAGCAGTAAAAGTGTACATACACTGTACAGTTATGCGAGTTTCTGATATGAGAAGAGACTACCACTTGCATTTAGGGCCCATTTTGCCTTTAACATTGTTGAAAAAGAAAGAGTTTTTTCAAAAAAAAGGATTAAAAGCCTGTTGTGGTTGGATTTGCCTCAAAATACATTGACCTATTGGTTGGTTTTTTGGACTATCTAACAAGGCATACAAATGTCGCGATTAAAATGCCGTAGCTCAGAGTGAAAATGCTCCTTTAATACTCGTCAAATTTCGTTCAGAAACTAGGCTAAAACTGATTTCTCGTGTCAAGCCTTCTCCAACAACTATTGTGACTTTTCCATGTGTGTAGTTCTTTTCCGCTTTCCCAATATTGATATTTCCGTTTATTTGCAAATGGATACGATACTCCAATTTGCATTAGGGAGGACGTAACGTGACAAGGGGCCCTTTCCTTTAGGAAAAAAACCCGGAAATTTCGGTGGGAGCAAAAGTGGAATTTCCGATTGGTAAAAAGTTGTTCCATTTGGTCGTAAACCCCAGTAAGTCGCGGTGCCCGACCGTGGACCTGGAACTGGTACAAACTACGAGAAACGTAAATGGAACACGACATTCCGTTCGGAAATTCCAACCGGGAAAACGGGCCCACCTTTTTGATTTTCCACTTTTTCTGGGAATTTTCCAGTGGGACGAACCGACGAAACGTGTTCCGTTTACGGCCGAACCGGAAATTCCGGAAATTTTGACTAAATGGAAAGCGCCCAAGAGTTCCAAGAAATGTGGTAAGAAATGCAACGTAACTGTGAAGGCATACTGTCACGGGGAGAGACTACTAGTCGTATTAAGGGCCCATTCTGGTTGCATATCTGATCAAACAATATGAAATTTATGAAAAATAGGTAGTAAAAAATGGCAAAATGGGTACAGAGGCAGCATTGAATTTGAGATCTAGCAGTGTATATAGTTCTTGTCTACAAGGGATTCACTTCAAGTACCTGAAAATACCAACTTATTCCTTGTTGTCTCATGTGTGTCACCTGACAGTTCCTCTCTTTTTAAGACATTATCCAAACTATCCAAAAATTAAATTCTACCGTGTCTCAGTGAGGCTTCTACTCATTAGCAGGTTTTATTAAGGTAAACTCGGCTTGAATATTCTTAAGAAAAAATGAAGGCATGAGATCACTATTCTCTGAACCAATATTATTTAAGTCCTTCTCATAGTGCATGTCAAATCGAGACATTTTTGCGGTTTTTTCTATTTTAGGCTCAGAAACTTATATTAAAGATTCACGGAATGAATCATCATTTCACCGGAAGTGAAAATGACAAACTGGAAGTGTTACTCATATAACCGCGTTCATCTGCGCACAAAGTAGTTAATTGCGTGGCGTGTGATTGTACGGTGAAAACTTAAAAATGGGCAAGGACAACGATGTGGTGAATGCGAGGATTTCATGAGGTCAGATGGAGCAACTTGTATGCACGGCCGTTAATGCTTTCATGTATTATTTAGAAAAGGATGTTGCCACATAATTTTCTAGTCATCTACTTTTGTACAAGCAGTACAAGCGGTTTATCGATGACGTATTTTTTTATTTGGAAGGGTTCCAAAGACAACTTATTAGAGTCTCTTAGTTTCCTCAATAGCAAGAATGATCGTATCAAACTTACGTATGTTATTGACGAAAGTAGAATTTCGTTTCTGGATTTATTTCTTTACAAAGATGCTAATTTTAGCACACTGCAGTTTTCTACCCATCAAAAGCCACTAAAACTGTGAAAGGAAAGAGTATAATACCATCAACTGACGTGATACAACCACTTTGACTCTGAAGATGACTACCCCGCAGGTTGTCGAAACGTCAGTCACTGTCAACAACAACAGTCCTATTCAGAACTACGTTCACCCGGACGATCAAACTCAACCTACTTTTGAAAAGCCACTAAAAAAGTATCTGTACATTATTCCCGCGAGCAACAAGAAGGCCTTTATTAGACTTAGAGGTGAGCTTATGCGCTATACTAGAAATAGTTCCACGTTTAAAGTTTTTAGCGATACGCGTGAGAAATTCTGGAAGCGTCTCCAGAGTCGCGCGGTTACCCAGTTGGGATTTTACTACCTTTATTCAGGGAGGTTAAATACAGTAACAGAACTAAATGGCTTTCACGAAAACGCAATTCCCGCAACGGTAGAATGGTAGTGTTTAAATCTACTTTTAACTGCAGTCACGCTAACAACCGGGTCATCCAGAGATATTTACCAGACTTAGACTGTATCGTCATTTATAAATCTACTTGACTACTTAGGCACACTATGTAAATAGCTTGTTTTTGAGGGGCACACGATTAGCGCTAATCGTGTGGACCCAAACATATAACAACACGCAATAACATATGTATTAATGCCTTTCTTATAACGTCCTTTTACAGCATAGTTCAGTTATTATTCACTTCTATCGGAAGTTTTACTTACACACAAACCTTGTTATATATGCTGTTCTTTGTTAGTTGTATTCATTCCATGAAGAAGTCTCAGTAAGAGACGAAACGCGTCGGAAATAAAGGTTCGAAATTTTTCTTATATATGCATCAATTTAGCACCATCAACGTTGTTTGGGTTTCTCGATGACACTTTGATGACCTGTATTGTGAGTAGAAGGGAACAACAATACTTTGCTTTCTCCCACAATTTGGCCATGTGACAGGTTGCATGCTTTCGATTTCCTTTTTGCTCCCATTTTCTTGTTTATTTTCTTCAACACTAATTTCAAAAGCCTCATTAGTCTGTGAGAGGATCGTAGCAGTGTGTTTTCCCTTTTCTCCAGTTTGCAACAGTGCGGCAGGCTGTTCACTATTGTCGAGAGTAATATCAGTAGCCCCACTCTCTTGTACAGCAGCAGCGATAGAAGGCATTTCGATATCTCCGGTATCTACTTGTTTGTTCATCATATTTTCTCCCACCAAACGATCAATATCCCCAGACAAACTAAGAAAAGGCAGGATCAAGGAAAGACAGCAGGAAAACGACCACGTCGGATTTTTATACCATTTCTTGAGGAAGGCGCACAGATGCAACATGTGCTGAACTGCGAAACAAAAATTTGTTCTCTACTTAAGTAAACTCTCCGAGCATGTGTAAAAATGAATCTGTGTTCAAATGTCGTTATAGCTTTTAAATCTTTACACAGTTAGCTATATATCGAGAAGAATTTTATAATTTCAATCTACTTTAATAAGTCTTCTTCCAGTGGACATCATAAAAATAAGGATATCGATTCTGATTCAAGTTATATTTTGAAATCGTACTTCTCAAATTGTTTATTAGCCTATAAACTCAATCGGATGATTTTTAGGATGACTTGAAACGGTTGTGGTGCTTTATATAAGCTTGAATTCTGTGCAAATCCACTTTAAACGTTATTCTTTTTGATATCCTCCGTTGAACTTTCTCTCAACATTTTTTGTACAATGAGATCATTCTGTAGCATACTTTCTCATCGATCAGTCGACAATCTCATGAATAAATAACAAAACAAAATAATAGAAACCGTCATGAACATTTGGAAAACAACGAACCTTGTGTTGAGACGATGTATGAACTCGTCTCAACCGTCATAACATTTCGCAACGATGTAGATAGGCTGTCAAATGTCTGCCTCTCGTTTGACAGGGACTTTGGCGGAGATCATTTCATTTCCATTTCATATAAGTTTCATATAGGGTTACTCATGTGGAAAATGGATAAATTTGAGTTGTTTTGGTTAAAAGTAAGCAAAAAATATGTTTGTCAAAAATATAAGAAGCATCTTACAGGCCAGTAATCCGATGACCAGCGTGTTTGCTCCAAGAACTAATATGTTGAATACGACCATGTCCATGTAAACGTCGGCTGCTGTAGGTACGTTCTCTGCAGGAATTTTACTGACGGCCCCAACACCCAAATTGAAAACTGTAACAGCAATGGATGCGCCCATCAGTCGATTTTCAAAGGCGTCTTGTATCGGACGATTCCAGGCAAAGTACACTCCATATATGCCAGCAATGACCCATGCTAAGCCAATATATGATCTGCTTTCCTGCCCCACGAGTATCAAACCAGATGTGACGATTACTTTACGAGACGTCTCTATTAGTTCCCAGTACCATGAACGAGCTTTGTAATTTTCGTAAAGGAATTGCAAGCCCTTGATTATTTCAGTTCTTGGGTCTAGACCATTAGGCTTTTCCTCAAGTATTACAGTTCGCTTTCTCCAAAGAACAATAAATGTGGCGAAAGGAAGAGTAACAACGTAAGCTAAGGAGAAATATGACACGATAACCAATTTATTGAACGAAGGCCCATGACATTGTATGCTGTAATCGACTTTCAGGTACTTCGTGCAAGAGTCCTCGTTTTCGTCTTGACAAAGTTCCCGGCATGCAAGGGGCAAAGCAGTTACTGTCTTAGAACACGTGCTAAGGTAGGTGATGTACAGGAAAAAGAACAGATTTCTGTACCTGGTTTCTTTAGCTTGTGACACTTCCTTTAACTTTTGCTCGATATCCATATCTTCTTTCCTTGAGATAACAGCTCTTCTTATTCCGTAACATATGCCTGCACAGATGATGATGGCAGAATTAATTGCGATTATTGAAAGTAAGTTGGCAAAAGCATCCACTTGTAGACTCTCGAAAAAGCAGTTAATTGGAGCCATCTCAAGTATGTTTAGCTGGAGTACTTTTGAATACTTGCCAATCGCTTGTAAAGACTCTGGCCATTCGATGTATGAGAAGGCCTCAAGCAAACCATACGTCACCTGATAAAATCCAATTGCGATCTTGATTTTGGACAAGAAAGAGTCTGCTAAAGAGCTCTCCCCCCCTTTCTTATTCTTCATCTTATTTGTCCAAACACAAACTGCAATAATGATCAAAACAACTGTGGCAACTATTAACATCTGAGCGACAATCCACGTCTTTGTTGGGCATTTCCTGCATCGTTGAAATTGTTTAAAATATCCTTTTGAACACACGCTGCAAAGGGGACCTTTGTAGCCATCCTTGCAAGAGGAATCCATGCCACCTTTGCATGACTTTCCTCCTGGACACTTATGCGGAGTTGGTAGAGGATACGGATATTGCACGTCCTCTTTATCAAATGATGGCGAAGATGATAAGAGATTGGCTATGAAAACTCGGTATCGATCTTTAAGGCTGTTATTTCTCCATTTCCACCGATAGCCAGGTTTCAAAGTAGCATATCCATTCTCGCATTTTAGTCCATCTTCGCATTTTCGACACAGTTCAAACATGTGAGTCCGATAATATCCCTCCAGGCATTCACAAGCACGCAATCCCGCATGGGCGTCACTGTTTGTTCCTGTTGAAATAAGCAACAGAACAATACGCTACTTCAGAGTTGCCTCAAGCCTCTGTTTCAAAGTGAGGCTAATTACAAAGCCATTGATGCAAATGAAACTCATTTTCACAAGAAAGGTTTTGCACTTAGCCTCGTTTTGAAAGTGAGAGTTTTTGGATCTGGGAAATGGCCTATTCATGGATAAAAATTGTCAGACTGTAAGTTGCACAAAATTCATATAAAATAATAGCCACCAAACAACCAAGCACTAGAAACATAACCAAAGTATACTTATTGTAGCTATTTACCAAGAGGACAAGTCTTGCAATCTTGAACTAGTTTTCCTGGTGCTTTATTCAAGGCAACAAAAGAACCGTTGGGGCATTTTTTACAGCTTATCCCCACATATCCAATATCATCGGAGTAAAACCCACCTAAAAAAAAACATGTGTATCAGAAAAACATATGTATCATTTAAAATCTTATGTATATGTTGAGACATTAAATGGTGGGAAAGTTCTAGGTCGGTCATATTAGTGTTTAAAATGTTGCCTTGACTTATTCTTTCTTCACAAATTTTTCGGCCTTGTCATCATATTGAATCCCCTTTGGAAAGCCACCTTCGTATAATATTAATTTGCCTTGGAGTGTTTTACTGTGAAACTTAATATTTTTCCATAAATCTTTAAAACTTTATGTTGGCACTTGAAATATGTTGTTGAGGTTTTGGTTTCTTGATCGCTCTTGTTTCAAAACCAAAAAGACGAGTGACCACCGCACAACAGTAGTCGAACGTAGGACTTTCTGATTACCAGTTCAGATAGTTTACCGCAAAGATATCGAAGACTCTTGAAAGCAAAGGACAAAAACAAGTTTCATATGTACAATATTGGTACATAAAGATTTAAAAATAAAGAATTATTATTTATATAGCGCTTAAACTATATACATATTCCAAAGAGCTAATTAAATAAATGCCGACATACGCAAGCAACGTAACAAATAGTACACACAAACAAAGTGAGAATCAAAGAAACAAATAAACAAACAAAACAAGCAAAGAACGTGACAACCAAATTCTACCGTGTACTTAAAAAGATCGGGGAAATGACAGTCTAGAGAGCCTTAAGGAACTTGCGTTCACAGTAGTGAACTGAATATATTTCCTTAATCGTTGATTAAACATGGATAAGGGAATGTCCCGTACAGAAGTGGATGTGTCAGGGGCGGATCCAGGGGGGTAGATTGGGTGGCTAGCCCCACCCCCCCACCCCTTCCCCTTCCCCTAGGAGAAAATTCCCACCTAAAAAAAAAATAATACACGGAAAAACATACGGAAATACGATGGTCCAAAATATATAAATACGTGCAATGGCCATGCATGCAAATGCATGGCCATTGCACTAGCTCAAAGATATTAGCTTGTTAGCTACTCTAAAATTCTAGTATAAATAAATTTTTATGTTATGTTATGTAAATGCAGAACCATCGACAGAAGTGTAGTTTGTGAGAAATTTGTGGCGCTGCACCCTGGACGAATGACGGCGTCTTCACCTTTGGCCGACTAGGTTAGTAAGGTATTTGTATTAGTTTCTATTTTTTCTATTTTGTGGTTTTTCAAGAGTTTGCAGTGTTACAGTCAACAATTTGTCCTTTCTAAATCGCCATGTTTTGGGACAAACGTAGGACAACTTAAGACAAATTAACGTGTAATTTGGTGACCGATTGGTATCAGCCACTCTCCATTAAAAAATCCTAGATCCGCCTCTTTGTGTAGTGAATACCGAACTAGGGTTTAATTGAACATTATACTACAACGAGATGACTACGGTGACAGGACAGGAATGTCAAGTATGAATGGGAACCTCTGTTACCTGGGGGGCAGGGTATGCATCCTTCGGCTCCTTGAGAAGTTATGTTGGAGAATGTGCCAACAGGACATGGCAGGTGGTATGATAAAAAGAACGGTCGGAGATTGCTCGGTTGATCGCCAGAAACTTGTCTGAATCCAGAGGCCGAAAGAGCAGAAATTAGGCTTCTGGCTGGTTCCCTGTTACTGTAGTACACCACAATCGATTGTGATTTAGACTCGTGGGGATATCTAAACGGAAAGAAATTAACTGTATATTTAATCGGCCGTTTCTTAGTTTTTTCAAACCCCCTGTTTTGAAACCAAGCTAAGGGCGTAGCCTTTGATATGAAAATGATTTTATCCTCATGCAATTAGAAAAAAAAACATTCTCACAAAAAGAGTTTTGTCGAACGGTAAATTACGTTAAAGAATAGGTCATACTCTGCTGGTTTGCACAGGGTTTGTTTTATTTCCTTGAATTATCGTTAAGTTGTGGTTTGTTACATCATAGTTAATTGAGTGGAATGGTTATGAAACCCGTCAGACTCCTTTGTTATATGTTTTTGTGGACCTGAAAGTGCACAACGTTCAAAAGAATTCCTATCATTTTGATTGTATTGACCAATAAAAACGTTGCATTAATTTATTCCGTAACAATTTGCCAACAGAAAACAAAGGATTGTGCACTTTCACGGTGCTTTCAACATAAACTGCAGCACTGTTGTTTTTATCATTGATGTTTGCCGCTTTTCATAACCAGTCTCCTCTAATAACTATGGTTACATTTTACTACCAACTGTTCCGTTTTTTGCATTGGGTAGCCTGTGATCAAGGTAAACAAAAGGGTCTCAAAGGGGTTAGGCGTAAAAGATGAAGGCTTTTTAACAGAAAATTTCACCTTAAAAATTTCTTGTAAAAGTTTCCGTTCCTAGTTTCATGGTTTATGGCGTTAACATCATTTCGGAAGTGAAACAAGTGGACCTTAGATGGAAAGAAAAGAAAACAGTCCCCCGGCCATTACGTGGGGATAAAACTTAAATCTGTAGAAATAATAGCACTTTTCTTAAGGATTTTGGGCAAAAATCCCGGCATGCAAATAAAGTCTTAATTGTTGTACTGACAGATATATTACAAAACCAGGCGCGTTTCCATGGTAATAATATTTAATTGTCCTTAGCCTCCTATCCTCCATCACCCTGTGGAAAAAAACAACAACAACGACGACGACAATAACAAGGAACATGTTACGTGTAAAAAGGTAAATTAAAATCTCTTAGCATCCCAAAATTTCATTTCTCAAGTGTGAATTAAAAGCAAGTCCAAATTCGTGAGATAGCAGATTTGAGGAAGTTGTAAGGTGCTTTGTTCCAAAAACAAAACATTTCTATAGCTTTGAACGAATTTAACAGGTATCTCATTCAGTTTCATTAAATGTGTTATTGTTCAAAAACAAAAATCAGCATACACATATCAAACAATGTATGGCACACATAGAACGTGCAAGGCCATTTAAGGAATAAATTTCTTATGAAAGTATGCCTTCACAGTTATCCTGACATTGTAACTTTCTGTTCCCAAAAACTGACTGATAATCTCCGGATAATCTCGTCAGCGTTAACGAATACTTTTGTTTCCTATTTGATGCATTAAAGCGAAGATAGTTTTAGTGTATTTATTTATTTATTTATTTATTCTTGCAATTCATCGTACCATTTATTGACTTATTTATTACTAATCTGTCTACCATTTATTGTATTACTTTCTGTTACTCTAAAGTCCTTATTCCAAAATGGTAGCAAATGAATTTGAGGTGACTGACGTATACAAATTAGATTTTATGACTGTTGGTATGTCTCTAACAATGCTAGATCGTAAGGCTCGCCATCTAGTGACGTTTTCAAGGGTATACAAACCGTAATGGCTCAGTTAGTTGTAAGCGTGCCTACACATGTTATTCAATACTGTTACTGCACCTGTTATGTTTGTGTCCTTCTTTCAGGCGTTTTTGATAAAATCCAAAGAGGAGACTACAACAAACGCGATATGATGAAATCTTCTGGAGTTGAGAGGCCTTTGCAATGAAAGGAATTCACTGACATTTAATTTTAAAAAAATTGGCTACAAAAAACTGTCCAGCCTTTGTTTGCATATTTTGTTAATTTCAGTTTGTTTGTTGTTATTGTTGTTTTGAGTGGGAAAGATAGCTGTTTACCAAGTCCCTGTTTCACCCTATTACTTAATTTCAGTTGAAAGAATACAAATAGACATTTTTCTCTCAGCAATGTTTTTTTTCTCTGACAGTCCTGATACGTTTTTAGTATAATTTTTAATTTCTAGCTAGTATGCCCACGAAAGAATGTCAGCATTTGAAGCACACTGACTGGATTCTGCTGTTATAACAATTTATATCCAATATGCTTTACAAAAAGGGAAAAAATCATCCCATGACACAGGCTGTGGATACTTTTGCCTCTTATAACCTGACAATCCTCTTCATTTGGTTTAAATTCGATAACAGACTAATTTTACCAGTGCATAAAGGGGTTAGATTTTATCCAAACTTATAGTATTGCCTTGCTGTGGAAGCGAATAAAAAAGTCTGATAACGTAAACTGGTCATGTGACCTTAAATAGCCGACTTTGCGAATGCTAACCTTTTGTCACAGTCAATGCGAAGGGCTAACGCTCGGCGATGAGCAAACACTGATACAAGGATACAGGGTATGCTCTTTGTCTAAGAACTCAGACTCTCTCACTTTTTTAATCATAACTGTGTTTGGGGTGCAAATGGTTCTTTTGACAACCTCGTCCCCAGGGCGCTTTTCGCTGGCTTAGGGGAAAGCCCCCTTGGGACGAGGTTGTTATTTTAAACAAGGGCAAGAAAAATCCAGCGTTTCCTTTTTCTACGACCGCAGAACACCCAGTTATTATGACCGACCAACTACCACATAAGTAGCTATCCCTTCATTGGGACCACCACGTCAATACCACCACATTTCCATGGCCCACTCGTGGTACTACAAAAAGGGTTCCACTGAAGGAAGGTGCACTTTCATTAGTTTAACGAAACAACAGACAAGGGACCAAATAAATGCGCTTAACCTTTTATTCAAATTAAAAAGATGCCGGTCATATGGACCAACGAATACAGTAGTCTAGATGAGCTACAGAGTCTGCAGACCACACATTCCATTTTAAAAAAAAAGAATTTAGAATAATCAATTTTCCTAG
>OZ037777.1:31447986-31450486 GCA_964035525.1 Porites cylindrica | reverse complement strand
AACTAGGCAAGCTTCCTGCAGTATGAACCTTTTTATTGAAGGTTATGGCTCAAGCACCAGAACTGAAGGTCTTTGCTGGCTATTAAGAAAATTCAAGGGCTTTAAAAAACTACATGTTGAACCTGCAACTGAATACCCCTACACTACTTGCTGCATCCAAAGAGAGGCCCAACAGAGATGAGGCAATGGGTTCTTTCAGGGGCGGATCCAGGATTTTTTTTAGGAGGGGGTGCACTCGTCTCTTGCTCTACTTCAACACCAATAAACCACATAGTATTTTTTTTGGGCAGAATACCAGTTGTATTAGAAAACCGCAGGTCAGCTCAGGAGGGGGGGGGGGGTGTGCACCCCCTGCACCCTCCCCCTAGATGCGCCCCTGTCTTTCGTTAGCAGATAAAATCTTTTCAGCCTTGTCAACTAAAGAAGGACTACAATGCCCTGCAATGTCTTGATTCTTTGTAGTCTAGGCTAAGCTAGGTCACTACTGCAATTAGTGACTTACATGACCATGCACTGTATGGTCCACTTAAACTGTGACCGGTTTTCTTTAATATTATTGCCTTATCAATTAAAATATGCAAGATGGAAACAATCCATTTGTGAATTCTAATTTAAAAATGAGGATTTCCCATTATAACCTAAAGATATAC
The DNA here is from genome assembly GCA_964035525.1 of Porites cylindrica. Lineage (NCBI taxonomy): Eukaryota > Metazoa > Cnidaria > Anthozoa > Scleractinia > Poritidae > Porites > Porites cylindrica. Next base: position 31,449,836 of record OZ037777.1, on the reverse strand, counting down.
AGCAATGAACAATAAAATACCATTTTATTATTAAGATATAAAGTTTCAACTTGTACATTATTTCCCAGTTAACAATCACACCTGTTGGAAAAAAAGGGTGACATGTTATTAGTCAAACACTATTCCGCCATTATTATTCAGAAGCTGTGAGCAAGTAGTCGAGAAGAATTATGTATTTCCCACACACTGACACCATTGGACTTTAAAAGACCATGTAGTCTTATAGATTTTTTAGTTCCAACAGTTATTTTTGACATTGTTTGCTGGGTAGCAATCATTTTAATGGCAACAAAGTTGCTCTAGCCCAGTCTTCCAGTGGTGAGTGAGAAAATTGCATCATATTTTATATACAGTAGGGTTATTTGCAATACATGGTATATTTATTCATCTGGGCCCAGTTGTTCGAAGGCCGGTTAGCGCTTAACCCGGAGTTTCTTTTTCTTGTGTTCAAAAGCATTTTCTCGGATAATTTTCTCTCTTATTTTTAGAGCTTCCAATCATCAACTTGTGGACAAAAAGAATTAAAACTGAATTGCTTTTTAAGCTTTCAAATCTTAATTCAAATCTCGCACTAACCCTGGGTTATCTTAACCCAGCTTTGAACAACTCGGCCCTGCACAATGGAATCCTGTGAACTCCATCTCATCCTCCAACCTTTCAGGCTCCTGGAAATGAGGTCGTATGCACTTAACTGCACAGGAATCAAGGACGCTAATGTAACTCCTATGTCCCTGCCAAGGGAGCCCCAGTATCACCTTACCAATTGCCTGTAGGCAATGTGCCTGCTTTTTTTATGATCTGATTCTTCATATGCCGAGGCACCATGCTGCTGCTTGTATTGCCATGCAGCTCGTAACACCCAGTAATTCAGACAAACTGCCTGGAATCCTGGGTGTTCCACTATGCTCCTCTAGGTGGCTCCTCCATATTTTAAACTTCAACTGCCTCCAAATATTTACGTTTTACAACAGCCACCTCTTGGAAGCAGATATTTCCCCCCCATCCAATAGTACCACGGTAGTTATTTTCTTTAGTCATAAATATTGAACGTCGGTTAATGGAGGGCAACAGAACAAGTGTCGAATATTGACCTTTTCATTCTGCACCCAGAAAATTATAAAACTGCCATAAGTCAAGACAGAGAATATTATTTCAATTTTGAGCTTATTCACGCTTTAACGTTTATGGCTTCATCATACTATCTCCTGCCCATAACCACAAAATAGTTTCAAATATGTACACGTTTTCAATACTGGGTGTATTATAATACAAGTTCCTGCAGTTATATCTCATCAAATGCAATATTATTGTAGTTAACATAACCATTGTTGCGCTCCAGACAAAAACTTAAGTGAATATGACATGTCCCAACCTCGAAAATCATATACTGGGGAGCAGAAACGTTTTATGCAAGCAGTTAGTTCACATAGGTATGGAGGTGTATCTCATCCCAACTTTAAATTGTCTCAATAATAACATCAGGATACACAGAAGCTAGAATAATAACTTCTGAACCAAATTCATTGACAGAGCAAGACACAGTAAAAGTAAGTGAACGACTTGTAGGAAAACAACTGTACAGCGCCTTTTAGTTATTATGTATAACAATCTGTATAACAACAAAAGAGACAAATTTTAAAGTGCAAGCACTCCACGAGTCGAGCATGAGCGGCTGTCAAGGGGCAAAGATATGGAAATTTATTTGCGTTGCAGTCAACGAATTACGAGAGCGTAGTTATTGCTTCCGATATAAATCACTGCTTTTTGTAAAACCAGGATTAAAGCAGAAATTTAAAAAAAAACTACACTGAGACAACTTGCCCAGATTATCATTTCCAGTAGTCGTTAGA
>OZ037777.1:31417986-31440486 GCA_964035525.1 Porites cylindrica | reverse complement strand
CATCAAAAGCCACTAAAACTGTGAAAGGAAAGAGTATAATACCATCAACTGACGTAATACAACCACTTTGACTATGAAGATGACTACCCCGCAGGTTGTCGAAACGTCAGTCACTGGCAACAACAACAGTCCTATTCAGAACTACGTTCACCCGGACGATCAAACTCAACCCACTTTTGAAAAGCCACTAAAAAAGTATCTGTACATTATTCCCGCGAGCAACAAGAAGGCCTTTATTAGACTTAGAGGTGAGCTTATGCGCTATACTAGAAATAGTTCCACGTTTATAGTTTTTAGCGATACGCGTGAGAAATTCTGGAAGCGTCTCCAGAGTCGCGCGGTTACCCAGTTGGGATTTTACTACCTTTATTCAGGGAGGTTAAATACAGTAACAGAACTAAATGGCTTTCACGAAAACGCAATTCCCGCAACGGTAGAATGGTAGTGTTTAAATCTACTTTTAACTGCAGTCACGCTAACAACCGGGTCATCCAGAGATATTTACCAGACTTAGACTGTATCGTCATTTATAAATCTACTTGACTACTTAGGCACACTATGTAAATAGCTTGTTTTTGAGGGGCACACGATTAGCGCTAATCGTGTGGCCCCAAACATATAACAACACGCAATAACATATGTATTAATGCCTTTCTTATAACGTCCTTTTACAGCATAGTTCAGTTATTATTCACTTCTATCGGAAGTTTTGCTTACACACAAACCTTGTTATATATGCTGTTCTTTGTTAGTTGTATTCATTCCATGAAGAAGTCTCAGTAAGAGACGAAACGCGTCGGAAATAAAGGTTCGAAATTTTTCTTATATATGCATCAATTTAGCACCATCAACGTTGTTTGGGTCTCTCGATGACACTTTGATGACCTGTATTGTGAGTAGAAGGGAACAACAATACTTTGCTTTCTCCCACAATTTGGCCATGTGACAGGTTGCATGCTTTCGATTTCCTTTTTGCTCCCATTTTCTTGTTTATTTTCTTCAACACTAATTTCAAAAGCCTCATTAGTCTGTGAGAGGATCGTGGCAGTGTGTTTTCCCTTTTCTCCAGTTTGCAACTGTGTGGCAGGCTGTTCACTATTATCGAGAGTAATATCAGTAGCCCCACTCTCTTGTACAGCAGCAGCGATAGAAGGCATTTCGATATCTCCGGTATCTACTTGTTTGTTCATCATATTTTCTCCCACCAAACGATCAATATCCCCAGACAAACTAAGAAAAGGCAGGATCAAGGAAAGACAGCAGGAAAACGACCACGTCGGATTTTTATACCATTTCTTGAGGAAGGCGCACAGATGCAACATGTACTGAACTGCGAAACAAAAATTTGTTCTCTACTTAAGTAAACTCTCCGAGCATGTGTAAAAATGAATCTGTGTTCAAATGTCGTTATAGCTTTTAAATCTTTACACAGTTAGCTATATATGGAGAAAAATTTTATAATTTCAATCTACTTTAATAAGTCTTCTTCCAGTAGACATCATAAAAATAAGGATATCGATTCTGATTCAAGTTATATTTTGAAATCGTACTTCTCAAATTGTTTATTAGCCTATAAACTCAACCGGATGATTTTTAGGATGACTTGAAACGGTTGTGGTGCTTTATATAAGCTTGAATTCTGTGCAAATCCACTTTAAACGTTATTCTTTTTGATATCCTCCGTTGAACTTTCTCTCAACATTTTTTGTACAATGAGATCATTCTGTAGCATACTTTCTCCTCGATCAGTCGACAATCTCATGAATAAATAACAAAACAAAATAATAGAAACCGTCATGAACATTTGGAAAATAACGAACCTTGTGTTGAGACGATGTATGAACTCGTCTCAACCGTCATAACATTTCGCAACGATGTAGATAGGCTGTCAAATGTCTGCCTCTCGTTTGACAGGGACTTTGGCGGAGATCATTTCATTTCCATTTCATATAAGTTTCATATAGGGTTACTCATGTGGAAAATGGATAAATTTGAGTTGTTTTGGTTAAAAGTAAGCAAAAAATATGTTTGTCAAAAATATAAGAAGCATCTTACAGGCCAGTAATCCGATGACCAGCGTGTTTGCTCCAAGAACTAATATGTTGAATACGACCATGTCCATGTAAACGTCGGCTGCTGTAGGTACGTTCTCTGCAGGAATTTTACTGACGGCCCCAACACCCAAATTGAAAACTGTAACAGCAATGGATGCGCCCATCAGTCGATTTTCAAAGGCGTCTTGTATCGGACGATTCCAGGCAAAGTACACTCCATATATGCCAGCAATGACCCATGCTAAACCAATATATGATCTGCTGTCCTGCCCCACGAGTATCAAACCAGATGTGACGATTACTTTACGAGACGTCTCTATTAGTTCCCAGTACCATGAACGAGCTTTGTAATTTTCGTAAAGGAATTGCAAGCCCTTGATTATTTCAGTTCTTGGGTCTAGACCATTAGGCTTTTCGTCAAGTATTACAGTTCGCTTTCTCCAAAGAACAATAAATGTGGCGAAAGGAAGAGTAACAACGTAAGCTAAGGAGAAATATGACACGATAACCAATTTATTGAACGAAGGCCCCTGACATTGTATGCTGTAATCGACTTTCAGGTACTTCGTGCAAGAGTCCTCGTTTTCGTCTTGACAAAGTTCCCGGCATGCAAGGGGCAAAGCAGTTACTGTCTTAGAACACGTGCTAAGGTAGGTGATGTACAGGAAAAAGAACAGATTTCTGTACGTGGTTTCTTTAGCTTGTGACACTTCCTTTAACTTTTGCTCGATATCCATATCTTCTTTCCTTGAGATAACAGCTCTTCTTATTCCGTAACATATGCCTGCACAGATGATGATGGCAGAATTAATTGCGATTATTGAAAGTAAGTTGGCAAAAGCATCCACTTGTAGACTCTCGAAAAAGCAGTTAATTGGAGCCATCTCAAGTATGTTTAGCTGGAGTACTTTTGAATACTTGCCGATCGCTTGTAAAGACTCTGGCCATTCGATGTATGAGAAGGCCTCAAGCAAACCATACGTCACCTGATAAAATCCAATTGCGATCTTGATTTTGGACAAGAAAGAGTCTGCTAAAGAGCTCTCCCTTCCTTTCTTATTCTTCATCTTATTTGTCCACACACAAACTGCAATAATTATCAAAACAACTGTGGCAACTATTAACATCTGAGCGACAATCCACGTCTTTGTTGGGCATTTCCTGCATCGTTGAAATTGTTTAAAATATCCTTTTGAACACACGCTGCAAAGGGGACCTTTGTAGCCATCCTTGCAAGAGGAATCCATGCCACCTTTGCATGACTTTCCTCCGGGACACTTATGCGGAGTTGGTAGAGGATACGGATATTGCACGTCCTCTTTATCAAATGATGGCGAAGATGATAAGAGATTGGCTATGAAAACTCGGTACCGATCTTTAAGGCTGTTATTTCTCCATTTCCACCAATAGCCAGGTTTCAAAGTAGCATATCCATTCTCGCATTTTAGTCCATCTTCGCATTTTCGACACAGTTCAAACATGTGAGTCCGATAATATCCCTCCAGACATTCACAAGCACGCAATCCCGCATGGGCGTCACTGTTTGTTCCTGTTGAAATAAGCAACAGAACAATACGCCACTTCAGAGTTGCCTCAAGCCTCTGTTTCAAAGTGAGGCTAATTACAAAGCCATTGATGCAAATGAAACTCATTTTCACAAGAAAGGTTTTGTTCTTAGCCTCGTTTTGAAAGTGAGAGTTTTTGGATCTGGGAAATGGCCTATTCATGGATAAAAATTGTCAGACTGTAAGTTGCACAAAATTCATATAAAATAATAGCCACCAAACAACCAAGCACTAGAAACATAACAAAAGTATACTTATTGTAGCTATTTACCAAGAGGACAAGTCTTGCAATCTTGAACTAGTTTTCCTGGTGCTTTATTCAAGGCAACAAAAGAACCGTTGGGGCATTGTTTACAGCTTATCCCCACATATCCAATATCATCGGAGTAAAACCCACCTAAAAAAAAACATGTGTATCAGAAAAACATATGTATCATATAAAAAATCTTATGTATATGTTGAGACATTAAATGGTGGGAAAGTTCTAGGTCGGTCATATTAGTGTTTACAAATGTTGCCTTGACTTATTCTTTCTTAACAAATTTTTCGGCCTTGTCATCCTATTGAATCCCCTTTGAAAAGCCACCTTCGTATAATATTAATTTGCCTTGGAGTGTTTTACTGTGAAACTTAATATTTTTCCATAAATCTTTAAAACTTTATGTTGGCACTTGAAATATGTTGTTGAGGTTTTGGTTTCTTGATCGCTCTTGTTTCAAAACCAAAAAGACGAGTGACCACCGCACAACAGTAGACGAACGTAGGACTTTCTGATTACCAGTTCAGATAGTTTACCGCAAAGATATCGAAGACTCTTGAAAGCAAAGGACAAAAACAAGTTTCATATGTACAATATTGGTACATAAAGATTTAAAAATAAAAAATTATTATTTATATAGCGCTTAAACTATATACATATTCCAAAGAGCTAATTAAATAAATGCCGACATACGCAAGCAACGTAACAAATAGTACACACAAACAAAGTGAGAATCAAAGAAACAAATAAACAAACAAAACAAGCAAAGAACGTGACAACCAAATTGTACCGTGTACTTAAAAAGATCGGGGAAATGACAGTCTAGAGAGCCTTAAGGAACTTGCGTTCACGGTAGTGAACTGAATATATTTCCTTAATCGTTGATTAAACATGGATAAGGGAATGTCCCGTACAGAAGTGGATGTGTCAGGGGCGGATCCAGGGGGGTGGATTGGGTGGCTAGCCCCACCTCCCACCCCTTCCCCTTCCCCTAGGAGAAAATTCCCACCTAAAAAAAAATAATACACGGAAAAACAAACGGAAATACGAAGGTCCAAAAAATATAAATACGTGCAATGGCCATGCATGCAAATGCATGGCCATTGCATGTAGCTCGAAGATATTAGCTTGTTAGCTACTCTAAAATTCTAGTATAAATAAATTTTTATGTTATGTTATGTAAATGCAGAACCATCGACAGAAGTGTAGTTTGTGAGAAATTTGTGGCGCTGCACCCTAGACGAATGACGGCGTCTTCACCTTTGGCCGACTAGGTTAGTAAGGTATTTGTATTAGCTTCTATTTTTTCTATTTTGTGGCTTTTCAAGAGTTTGCAGTGTTACAGTCAACAATTTGTCCTTTCTAAATCGCCATGTTTTGGGACAAACGTAGGACAACTTAAGACAAATTAACGTGTAATTTGGTGACCGATTGGTGTCAGCCACTCTCTATTAAAAAATCATAGATCCGCCCCTGTGTGTAGTCAATACCGAACTAGGGTTTAATTTAACATTACAATACAACGAGATGACTACGGTGACAGGACAGGAATGTCAAGTATGAATGGGAACCTCTGTTACCTGGGGGGCATGGTATGCATCCTTCGGCTCCTTGAGAAGTTATGTTGGAGAATGTGCCAACAGGACATGGCAGGTGGTATGATAAAAAGAACGGTCGGAGATTGCTCGGTTGATCGCCAGAAACTTGTCTGAATCCCGAGGCCGAAAGAGCAGAAATAAGGCTTCTGGCTGGTTCCCTGTTACTGTAGTACACCACAATCGATTGTGCTTTAGACTCGTGGGGATATCTAAACGGAAAGAAATTAACTTTGTATTTAATCGGCCGTTTCTTAGTTTTTTCACACCCCCTGTTTTGAAACCAAGCTAAGGGCGTAGCCTTTGATATGAAAATGATTTTATCCTCATGCAATTAGAAAAAAAAAACATTCTCACAAAAAGAGTTTGGTCGAACGGTAAATTACGTTAAAGAATAGGTCATACTCTGCTGGTTTGCACAGGGTTTGTTTTATTTCTTTGAATTGTCGTTAAGTTGTGGTTTGTTACATATTACTACCAACTGTTCCGTTTTTTGCATTGGGTAGCCTGTGATCAAGGTAAACAAAAGGGTCTCAAAGGGGTTAGGCGTAAAAGATGAAAGCTTTTTAACTGAAAATTTCACCTTAAAAATTTATTGTAAAAGTTTCCGTTCCTAGTTTCATCGTTTATGGCGTTAACATCATTTCGGAAGTGAAACAAGTGGACCTTAGGTGGAAAGAAAAGAAAACAGCCCCCCGGCCATTACGTGGGGATAAAACTTAAATCCGTAGAAATAATAACACTTTTCTTAAGGATTTTGGGCAAAAATCCCCGCATGCAAATAAAGTCTTAATTGTTGTACTGACAGATATATTACAAAACCAGGCGCGTTTTCATGGTAATAATATTTAATTGTCCTTAGCCTCCTATCCTCCATCACCCTGAGGAAAACAAAAAAAACAACGACGACGACAATAACAGGGAACATGTTACGTGTAAAAAGGTAAATTAAAATCTCTTAGCATCCTAAAATTTCATTTCTCAAGCGTGAATTAAAAGCAAGTCCTAATTCGTGAGATAGCAGATTTGAGGAAGTTGTAAGGTGCCTTGTTCCAAAAACAAAACATTTCTATAGCTTTGAACGAATTTAACAGGCATCTCATTCAGTTTCATTAAATGTGTTATTGTTCAAAAACAAAAATCAGCATACACATATCAAACAATGTATGGCACACATAGAACGTGCAAGGCCATTTACGGAATAAATTTCTTATGAAAGTATGCCTTCACAGTTATCCTGACATTGTAACTTTCTGTTCCCAAAAACGGACTGATAATCTCCGGATAATCTCGTCAGCGTTAACGAATACTTTTGTTTCCTATTTGAAGATACCCTGGATTCAGAGGTTATTTTTTCTTCAAGACCTCAAACCATCCGATCAATTTAGGTTCTAGGAAACTGCCCAACCCCCCCCCCCCCCCCCCCGTTCTGCCCCCAAGGTAACATTAACCCTTACTTCTCACTTAGGGCAAAATGATGGCTCAGGGGAGGGGCCGGTGGGCAGTTTCTCAGAAACCTAAATTAATCCTAACTACCAAACCCTAAGCACGGTTTACTTCATCCTGAGTATTTCAACAAGGGACCTCTGGAGCCAGGATAATTTGAAGGTTATTATTTCTGTAAATCACAGTTTATATAGGTTACACTGTGGAAAAAAAGCTGCCAAATCCGCTGCTACTGTCTGATCCCGGTGCTGGATAGCCAACGATAGACTCAGGATTCAATGTCTTTAGATTAGTTCGCAGCAAATATCTGCAAGGAAATAAGATAAAATTATTTGTTCTTTCAATATATGCTAATTTTTCTAACAATGTTATTACAAAGTGTTGTTTAAAATGGACAAAACATATTCTTTTAAAAAGCTACCCATTTTTACTCACTTGATACCTTAACAAGAAAGTGACAATTTGCGATTCTTAACTTACCGTGCGGAGCAAAATTTCAATAGCAAATGTTCGTTTTTAAGCTATAAATCGGTTTGAGTCGAAAATAAAATGAATCAAGAGTTATAATAGTTAGAAGTTGTCGTCCTTCTAAATTTTAACCTGGTTATTTTAAAACGAAGTGAATGAAAACACTGAAACGTAATCTTATCCAAAAAGAGTATTCTATTCAGGAAATCGAAAACTTTATCACAGGTGAAAAATTGCAAAACAGAGTTAAGAAGGGTAGTATGGACTGGTGGATAAGGAGAGATTTTGCTTTTAGAGAAGTAAGCGAAACAAACGAATGGTAGAACCGACTTCGAGTCAAACGTAATATTCATACACTCCAGCGTCAAATTGTCGAGCTAGGACTTGCAGTGCTCTTAGTTCTGACAGAATTGTACTTTTTTCAACACGGCGCATTTACATTTTGATTTCACTGTTGAACTTCAACTTCAAGGGGCCCTTGAATTGCGCTATTGTTTTTCTAAGCTAATAGAACTGTCACTTTCTGAGGGCTGTCAAATAAGTAACAATTGCTTTGTCTTCTTCTTATTGGCGGTCTCCCATACAGGAAGCCATATATAATAAGCATCTTTTTGGTTTTTTAGCCTCGTTTTCTAGGTCCGTATTGAAAGTTACTCATGACCTCTTTCTCCATCGATTCATTGCTATTTTGAAAAAAAAAAGAAATTACCGGTAAGCAACAAAGCTTTATTAATGTACTGAGATTGAGACTAGAAGTAGAGTGACAAATTTTTAAGACAAAGAATTGACACCCTTGTTTCGAAGTAACCTCAATGTTTGGGACTTCAGTGCACTTTATTATACAGAAATGATCGGAAGCGAGAAAAAGGCTACTTCGAGTGACATCGAGGGTTCGAGTTACCTAGGGTAAAATCCAGGGGAAATCGATTTTGTTTCGAGTGCGACTTTGTTTCGAGGGTACGAGTTATCTGGAGTCAACTGTGCTTATGCTCCAATAATAAGTCTAAATAAAACGTACAAGCTCAAACCACTGTCGGGAATCCTAATTGCCTTCGGTTCAATTGCTGTTAAGGGATTATCAGACAACATTCTAAAAATAATAAAATAAATGGAAACGAAAAACGTGAACGGTCAACACGTAAAAGATACAGGTCTTAAGGTGCAGCTACCGTTAAAAAACTAAGCCATTTACTAAATACAGAGGACTTCATGTTCGGATATAAATATTTTTGTCTTCTTGATGATTGTATCTTCATCACAGTCCCTTGGTTTCATCAGTATTTTGGTAGACTTTTGAAAAATAAATGAAGCCAAAATTAAGATGTTGCAAGCCCTCCTCCCTAGTCAAGACGATTTGCCGTTGTCACTCTGCGTCGGATAAAGCTAAGCAAGGACATCAATCACAAGCACAACCGTTTTCAGAGTGAATATATTCGTCATAGTTAATGTGTTGCAGTGGAGGGAAGCCAACGACGTTTTATCTGTATAATAACTGTTCGAAGGAGCAAATATTGCCCAAAAATTTCTAAAGGTCGGCTAAACATATCTGGAAACCGTTCCATTCCAGATTTTTCTACTAACTTACCCACGATTGTCGGAGTGTGTGTGATCTTCACATTTTTTAAAGGCAAAGCGTCCCCTAGAATTTTCTAGTAAAGCTTTTTGTCTTGCATGTTTTGTTTTCCGATTACAGACCACGTGATGGTACCCAAGAGAACCGTTTCGTTCAACTGTCGTCTTATGCACGTTCACCCACATGCGTATGTATGTAATATAATTAATGAAAAGACAAAAGGCAAATTCCCTAAAGAGCATCACGTGGTTTGAATTGGTAAAACAAAACATACAAGCTAAAAAGGTCTATTAAAGTAAGACTACGACATTTCCTTTAACTTTCGATAAGACCTTTCAGGATACGTTGCTAACGATTTGGGGTGTGAGGAAAAAGTTTCGAAACGATATAAATTCCCCTAAGACATCCGAACATGTAAATAGTTTTTAGGGCAGCTCCAAATTAACCAAACAGGCTTCTAAAGCATCGCGAAACCCTACTGATACAATTCTGGCTTATTTGGAAGCATTCGGTTGTTGGGTGCCCCTGTGTAGTTTCTTGGAAAGTGATGATAGTAAAGGACTTCGAGTTGAATAAGTTGTTGGTAAGCTTAGCCTACAACTACAGTAGAATAATAACTACAGCTTATCATACATGAACATCGTTCAGTAAGAAAACTGTAATCGAAACAACGGCGGCTTAAAAACTAAGACAAATGCAATACTTACATCACACCGATAAAATAGTTATAAAGAAACATGGCTCCACTTGGGATCATTTTCAAACGGTTGGCGCTCAAAAATCTAAGTTGAGGTAAGAGGGATCATTTAAAATTAATACGCCAGTTTCGAGTTAATTATGAATCCTGGCTGCGAGTCGCTGATGGGAATAAAACAAAAGGAAGAAATTGCGTTGAGATCGAGGGATTACAGATTCTTTTCTTTTGTTTTACCCCTCAACCTAGGAGCCAAGTATGAATTTTGATAGAGTAGAATCTCTATCCAGTGGACACCCTAGGGACCAAGGCAGGTGACCCCTGTATAAAAGTGTCCCCTGAAAAGAGGTTGGGCTGGGGTTTGTTAAGAACTAACCAATAAATTATTTTTTTTCTTTTTATTCCGCTGCATTTTTGTATTATTTCAAGAAGTTAGATAAAGTACAAAACATCATCTGTCATCTGTCAATCTGTGATATTGTGTGTTGAATTCCAGAGAGTGCAGCACATCGATTTAAGTGAGATAGTTCCTGACGTGAAAGGTGTCATCACTGTGACTAGTGTACACTTGTTAACCCAGTGCTAAACTGTCCCCTAAATGGAAGTTAAACAAGGGTTTCGGGACCCAAGAGAAGTGCCCCTTTCCCCTGAATAAAGGTGTTCCTCCAAAAGAGGTCACAGATGGAGTAGTTATGTCAGGAGCCCATCAAATTGTCTCCTGGTTATTTGAACATTTTACTGGGACAAATTTTGTGTCCCCTGAATGGAGGTGTCCGTTGAATAAAACAGGTGTCCCAAAGGTTCCACTTCTAACTAAAAGGGTATTTTCATTTTTACGTCTGGATGAGTGATACATTACTCTGGATGACATGTAGAAGGATGACTGACAGTTATCCTATGGTTAATACTTACACATAAAAAAGATCTCTGTTTCCCGAAAAAGTCACGTTTGATATCCTAGATAAGTTGTTGTTTTGTAAAAATCTGGAAGAAACATATTTTGTTAAACTAAACATCACGATACACTTGTCTAAAAAGATTTAATGCCCTTATTTCACTTACAAATATTTAAGAGATCCTAGCTTTGTGAACGCCCCATCTGGTAAAAAACTGATCTCGTTTGATGATATGTCCCTGTAAGAATAAGGTACCCGGCTTTTTCACGGACAAATACGTTTCTAATTTTGGGGACGAGAAAAAAAAATGGTTTTATAATAAATGATTCTTCATCGTCCTTGTTTAGAATAAAATCTGGAATCAAAACGTTTTCGAAAAAAAAAATCAAAACATAAGGTTGTTGTTTGGCGTATGGCGTTTAACAGTCCATCTGAATCCCAACCCTAATTCTAGAGGAGCGTTCCAGACATTTCACAAAATAGTTTATTAGTCTTTAATCCTTATAGACTACACCACACGTAGGGCGTATTATTCTGTCTCTTTTCCCTTTTCCTTTACTCCGGTGATCTTGACCTCGCGCTTGGTCAATTAAGCATATAAATATACTGAAGCCCCTTCTGTGTGCATATATGGGTAAATCTCTCGGCTCTTCCCGTTCCCGTCAATATGGGAAGAGCGCCTTTTTCCTCCGGAGAAATGACTAAGCTTTATTGTAGGAAGTTGATGCCACTGCCATATCTGCAAAATCTTGCTGGCCCTTTCGTGACAACTTCGTGACGTGATATTATGTTCTTTTCATTTGTATTGCAATATGTGCTGCGACTGCTTTTTTGCGACGAACAAATACTTTGGTCTAATTAAATAATTTAACAGTAAAACTACCCCTTTTACCATAAGCTGTACGATTAGCCTTGCATTTTGTTTAAATTCACACACCTACCATTTGTGCTCTTGGTAAACTCATGTTGACTTACAGATACTCAAGGTTTGGCACGTTTGCAAGCAATCTTTCAGAAAGCATTGTTAGGAAATTTGAGGACAGATGCCTGGAAAAAATCAGCTAAACTTATTGTTCTGTTGTGCTGTAGTAAGAATCCTACACATGCTTTAAAAAATAAACAGGTTTTTTAGATAAGACTGTACTCCATTAGTTACAATTAAAGAAGAACTATCAAAAGTTTCTTTCGGTCAGTCAGTCAGTTAGCAAATTAGTATAGGTAAGTAATAAGGGGCGTTAGCTAGTTGGTTAGTTTGTTAAAAATAACTACTCCGTTCTAAATAACATAAGAGTGGATTAAAAAATAGAAACGTATATCCTGCTAAACAGGATAGTAATAATAACAATAATTAAGAATTTATATAGCACAGTTTTCATGACGAGATGATAAATAAGAATTACATCATGTGTTATGTACAATATCAAAAAGCCTAATTAAGAATAAAAAGCCTTACTAAAAGGTACGTCTTTAAATTTTTTTTAAATTGTCAAGACAATAAACATGACATAGACTGTAGACTGTAGCCATTTTAACTACTCACAGTTTAGTCAGAGCAGGTACTTTATCAAACAAACCATCAGGCAGTGAAGTGTCGTTAAAAACGTTTGAAGACAAGTCCCTGAAAGTGATCAAGAAGCGTTGTCTTATAGAATACTAAAAATACGAGAACTGTCTGTGGAGCGTAAAGATCGTAAGACGAAAACTGGGTACTTGAAAACATCTTAATAAATAAACTGACATCTTATGAGTTACTTATTATTTCAATGAAATTCAATTTGACAAGAGCTAAAAATAGTAACGGTTTATTTACATGAAAATGAAGAAATGATCGTCGCAGTGAACGCAATTTATGCAATTGCGTAAAGAAGCTTGAAAAAAATTCAGGACTTTAACGGGGTTTGAACCCGTGACCTCGCGATTACCGGTGCGATGCTCTACCAACTGAGCTATGAAGCCACTGACGTTGGGAGCAGGTCAATTGTGGGTTCATATGTTCCCGTGAAAGAAATGAGTGTTATTTACACTTTATACATACTCAGATGCACTCACTGAAAAGCATGTAAGAATTTTCTATACGCCATTGACGTCTCCACCAATCAGAGGCGTAAAGAATGTTCTTAATATCAGTAAGATAAATCTTCGTTCAATGAGAAGCCAGAGTAAGGCATGACCTTCGTACCAAGTTTCGCCTTCACGTGTGTAGCACCCGAGTAATCCGATTATTTGCCATTAAAGGAGAGTTTTTCCCCAGAAAAAATTTGATAAACGCGCCGAAAATTGTTTGTCAAAAACAACAATAATAAAAATACTAATGTAGGATACAAAATATATGCGAGGAGTAGGTTTCCACTTACAGTGAAAACAGGCTTGTTAGATTAGCAAAGACGTCTTTCGGTAGCGCGGATAAGGCGTTTGATGAAATATTTCTACGGAAAACAAAGCTTAATAAATCAGTAGAATTAAGCAGTACCTTTCGCCGGTAGTCATTTCTTCCTTTGCAAGTGAGTTGTTAATATCAGAACCAAATATTATTATCATTTTTATCTGATATACAATATAAATACCTCTTATTAGGCGAGTTTTTGGTCCATACTGTAAATTACGGACCGAGTTTTTTTCATCGATGGAAAAAAACCGAGGATCCGTAATTTACAGTAGGGACCGAAAAAACGGGGCTAATAATATACGGCTGCCTGTTTCTCACCTCCCTTGCTCCATTTTTCAAAAAATCCATTATCCTCATTTTTGAGACTTTTCGAATGGGAAGCGCTTTCAACCCGAAAGGGAGATGGCTAGAAATGGAAGATAGTTACGTTAAATGTTGTCTTCTCCCTGATCAGTGGTTTCACATTCTTTTAAGTAATATATAGATTTAGCCAGGGCTAAAAGCGAAGCTCCTATTAACTCGAATTTACAATTTAAATCAAACAATAAATTTGCAATTGTATTTTACAAATCAGTTAACTTTAGAGCACATTCAAGTGACTTTTGAGGGAAAGGCTAAGTGATTTTAGAGAAAAATAATTTGCAAACAGTCCAAGCTAAGAGTGAACTTAATCTTACATCGAGTTGATAGCCTTATATGTACACCCAAAAAATAGCAATCATCTTCGATCACATTCAAGAGCCATAATGGCTCTTGATCACAGTAGATTAGGCCTGGAAAACAAATTCTCGGAAAATAAATCAGGCCCAATTTTTTGCGTTCGACAAGTTTACAATTTAGTTGACAAAATCTTGCTAACAATTCTGGGGACGTGTAAACCAACCTTTTATACTTTTTATCTGAGGTGAAACAGTACCATGAGGCACTGTTTTTATCATACAGACCTCGGACAGATCACAATTTTGCAATAAAAATTGTACTCATTCAACATTCAGGTCGATCGAAGCACGCGTGGGCTTTTACCGAAACCGTTAAAAAAACTTCTAAAATCACCTATACGGCTTGCCGGTTCTCACTTTTAACAAGGGCCAAAGTCCACTGTTTAAATCAAGATTAATAGAGTTATACGCTTAACATGATAAAAAATTTATTATGTTTATTTCTTTATTTAACGGTTTTATAACTATGTGTAATCTTCAAAAGCGTTTGATACACGCGGCATTTTGACTACTCCTGCAAGCGATGTTCGTGAGCGACAGAAAACAAACGGCACAGCGATTAAAATTGCAAAAGAGACTACGAACAATCAATAAAAGGATAATAATTCGGTGAAACATATACAGAGACAACAATTTTCATTCACGAAGACAAGTTAAAAGTGTCTCTGAAAATCCTTGTTTATCTTTTAAGCCGGCTTCCCGGCGTTTGCTTTTTTCAAAGATGAACTCGAGGCAGGAAAATCGCTCAAAGCTTTCTTTTACAGCCAGAATTATAACTAAATATTCTTTGGAACGTTTTCTTTCTATTTGAGGTGAGAAAATGTCTAAAGGCTTTTTAAAGTTCTATAAGCTTATAATCAAACCTGATACTCGGTCAGATCGATCTTTGTCTCAAATCTTACAAACGTGCATAAACTACGCCCGACTTCATTAAATTAGATATAAAAAACAAACATCAAATACAATAATTACTCAGGCTTACCATTCGAGATGCTCTGAAAACTATCAAGTAAGGCCAGAATCGCTTCAGACTTTTCAACCCTCTTACGCATCAAGCAAGGTGAAAAACGAAAACGATGCCATCCGAAATCGGATTTCCGACTTTCACAAGCGACGTATTTCTCAACCAAAAACCCAATAAACAAACTAGCTATGAATAACAGAAGACTCTTGATAGCAGCAGAATTTCATTTTGTACATTCAGCGGAGAAAGATAGTTAAAAACATCCCAAGTTGACACAAAACTCTGTCAGCTTCAGCTGTCAAAGTAAACAAGTTTCAAGATGCTGCATAAATTTTCCGCATGAACTCACCTGTCAAATTTTGACCAATCAGAGCATAAAAATTGGACGTAGAGCGTGACCAACGCGTGACCTTGTTGAGAAAAGTCAAAAGCAACTGGCATGTCTTCCCTGCCTGTAAAAACTGGCTGAATTTTAGCCTCCGAGGTCAGTTTGAAATCAAAATTTCAATTGTGCGACACATAAAAAACACAATATATTTTATAAGAATCAAAAAAAATTAAACTTGAGCCTGCGATCATTTGAAAACTAGTAACTTGTCAGCGGATAACTTCAAAAAGATACTCGACCTCGATGGGTCGACACCTGAGCCCACGATACGGTCAGGTGATACTGATCAGTGGATACCCTGTTTTGACAACTGTCAATTAATCACAACATTCATGTACAATATGTGTGCAATATCAGTCTTCCTGTGCTACCAAACTAGCTAGAAAGTGTGAGATTGAACATTGGTTCTCCTGTGGTGCGGACGGACGGGCGGGCGGGCTGCGGGCGGTGTACGGTCACGTGATTACCAAATTTTCTCGGATGGGTAGATTTACTTACCCATGGTGCTCCGCAGGCGCGCTTCGCGCGCCAGAGCTCCGCTATTATCCTACGTCTAATTTGTCTTAATGAGCATTTCTGCCAGTGTCATCCTTCAATTAAAAAAATCGCATTGTTCTTGTTGTTCAAAAATGCCACTAAATTTGGTGATGATGATAACATTAGTGCCTTTGCATTTTTTTCTAAAATTTATTGAATGATTGTAGGCTTTGTTTTTTATTACTTACATTCTAGATAGTTCACCGAGGTTGACAAAGATAGCTACAGGTAGTTCCCTTATTTTGTTCAACGAAAGGTCT
Organism: Porites cylindrica; assembly: GCA_964035525.1. Classification (NCBI taxonomy): domain Eukaryota; kingdom Metazoa; phylum Cnidaria; class Anthozoa; order Scleractinia; family Poritidae; genus Porites; species Porites cylindrica. Next base: position 31,424,682 of record OZ037777.1, on the reverse strand, counting down.
GCGGGGAAAAAATCAAAATTAGTCATTTGCATGTCTCCCATAAGGCGCCTTGTTTGCCAAAAAAAATTGCATAAGCATTGTCTTCAATTTCTCCAGGGACATTCAATACCCAGGAGAAATTTAAACTGACAGAGGTTATTCAAAACTTTAAGGGCATACAAGGAGCGTTATCGGAGATGTTCCAATGGCGAAATGTTGTAGTATACATCACCTTACTGTAATTTAAGGTGGCTCGACTGGATTTTTTGGGGTTGATACCTCCCAAGTTTGAGCATTAACTACGTCGGCATGAGTAAAGATATGGAAAAAAAGTTACCACAGCTGTATTATATAAAGATGAAAATTTCTTATGATCTGGGTTTTATTGCAATCGGAGTCGCCATGGCGATGTAATGACGCTATTACGTTTTTCATTTATCGTTGTGTTTCTCTGTACCAGGAGTTTTTTGAAGAAATCGCTTAAGGGAGTATGCACCTGCCATAATCGCCTCCATTATGGCAAAGTTTGAAGAAATTCTATGAGAGCGTTTTCGAGATATTTCGAAATGCAGTTTTAAGAATCATCAAAGCAGCGAAATAGCATGCTAGCCGCACAATTCGCTAATATTTTAAGAAAAACTCCTAGTAGAGAGAAACACAAGGATAAATGAAAAACGTAATGGCGTCATTATGTTGCCAAGGCGACTCCGATTGCAATAAAACCCAGATCATAAGCAATTTTCATCTTTATGTAATACAGTTGTGGTAACTTTTTTTCCATATCTTTACCCATGCCGACGTAGTTAAGGCTCAAACTTGGGAGGTATCCCCCTAAAAAAATCCAGTCGAGCCACCTTAAATACCGTACAATTCCGAAAATAAGCCCCGGGGCTTACATTTTTCAAAGGCTCTCGTTTTGAGGGGCTTATGTACGGGGGAAAATTTGCTTTTCAAAATCGATTGGGCGGCCTTTTAGTTGGAGGGAAATTTGCCGTTTCGGCTTTGTTTTACTTTGTGAAATTGAGGACAATTTCCAAGTACAAGCCACCGAGGGCCTTATATTTGGAGGAGCGATTTAACGGAGGGTTAAGAGCGTTATGAGTTTGGGGGGCTTATATTTGCAGGGGCTTATTTTCCGAATTTTACGGTGTTAGTCAACAGTTTAGGGTCCAATTTTCTTGTTTTTTGTTTTTTTTTTTATTATCGGTTAAATTCCACCAGTTTAAACTACTGTATATTATCAGGTGTTTGAACTTTTTGTTTCCACATTACTTTTATTGATTTTTTTCATCCTCGTCAAAAGGAAACAAATATAATCTAGTAAAAGGACGGACGGACGTGTTTTCTAAGCAGCGCGAAATTCGACTCCCCAAATCCAGAATTTCGTTGGGTTCTTGTCTTTTTTGCTCTTGTTTTTACTGTCAAATTGCTTGCTTTGTTTCAACGTCCATAATGTCGGCAAATTCGAGGAAAAACAAACGAGGTGACCGGGCTTCTAGCTTAGGTTCTGCTGAAAATTCCGCCAAGAAGCCAAACATGAAGGAAACCGGGGAAGAAGATATATTCGGCGGCGAGGACTCCTCTGAAGAAGAACCAACTCTGCTGGAAATTAAACTGATGCTGTCATCTATACAGTCCTCAATTACGAGCATCTCGAGTGAAAACGTCAAATTTAGAGAAGACATGGAGGAGCTAAAGAAGTCGCTGAGATCCAATGAACGTGAACTCAAGGAGCTTAAAGCGTCTCTTGATAAGGCTAACAAGCAAAATGCTCTACTTCAGAAAGAACTACTTGGGACTAAAACAAAACTAAACGAGCAGACGGAAAGGATCGACTCGTTGATTGAATCGCTTGATAACCTCGAGCAATATTCGAGAAAAAGCCCCCTCGAAATACATGGTATCCCGGAAAATATTTACACCTCAACGGAAGAAGTTGTTCTCAAGGTAGCTGAGGCTGTTAATGTCCCTGTTGCTGCGGAGGACATCGAAATCTCTCACAAGCTAAGACGACGAAATGGTGTGAAGCCTATAATTGTAAAATTTTGTAGCCATAAAGTTAAGTCTCGGCTACATAAAGAGCGAACGAAATTGAAGTCAGTAAGGATATCAGATTTATATCCCAGTTATGCCTCAGCAGCAACAAAGCAAAACCGTATATTTAGCAACGAAAACCTCACACCTTATAGGGCAGACTTAGTAAGACAAGCGAATGATATGAAAGCTGATGGACTTTTATCAAGTGTTTGGACACTAGACGGAAAGGTCTTTGTTAAAACTTCACCATCAGGTAATCCTGTTAGAATTTACTCTGAAGATGATCTTGATGAATTATAAATGCTTAACAAACATCCATGCAATAATTACGGGAGGTCGATTTCGCCATAGGCTTAGATTGTACGAAGGTTAGTCTCTTAAGCGTATTTTTCTTAAAAAACTTTTGTACTTTATTAGTTTTTGTTGTAAAGTTAGGTTTTTCTTTTTGCTTTTTCTTATTTTCTATTCTGTTGCTTTTTCTTTGTTTGTTTTCTTTTTTTTGATTAATTCGTTGCTGTTGAGTTTAGTTAACGTAACCTTATATTAGCATAACTATTGTGCATTTAAGTTTAGTGTAAGCTTTTAGGTGATAATACAGTATGACACTTATCAAATTCCTATCACTGAATGTAAGGGATTACGTAATCATGTCAAACGAACGTAAATCAATGCAAAAGAAAACAGACACCTCTGAATTTATATCTAAATTTATTATGCAGCTTGAAATAGAAGTTTGACATGATAGTGCCACCCTCCTCTCAGCTTTATATGTATATTAATGTAATACTTTAGCTTTAATATGTGTAATCGATAGAAGTATTTTAATGGCCAATACAGGAACATTTATCTAAGTGCACAATTGTAAGTATTGTAACGTACTTTTGTTTAATAAATAAAATTTTTAAAAAAATTCTAGTAAAAGGGAAAATACGAATATTTAAAATGAAAAATAAAACATGATCAACAAAAATAGATGAGACGAAAGTTTATCAACAAGTACATCCTAAGAGCAAGTTATCAGGACTGCCACGCGGTTTTGCGGTTTATTAAAACCGCGTGGCAGTCCTGATAACTTGCATTGTGCTTAAAAGCACAATGCATTGTGCGGATATTTTCAAAACAATAGTCTGCTTATATGGAAGAACAGTTAACTTTTTCTGCAAGCTAGGCTCACAAAGTTCAGTTAATCTTACTTACAGTAGTTCTAAATTGCTCAGGTTAGCAAACATCCCTTCAGGTATCACTCTTAGAGCGTTTGAAGACAAATATCTGCGAAGTTATTCAAATGACATATTTTAAACTTAAGATAACATGTGGTTATTACAGCGAATACATGGCTAATGGGTTTCGCGAATCAGGAAAAAGACCCAATAGCTTATTATGGATATGTCCCAATAATAATGTGCTATAATTTTATGCCGCAATTGAATACCAAAATAATGGTCCAGTTCAGTTATTCAAGACTATATTTAGGCATTGGAACTATTTCGTGTCGTCTTTTGCAAGGGATAGGAAGGATGGGCATTGATTGAGACTTCAAAAAGTTGCACGAGCCAACGTTTTCAAGTTCTAATGCCACGCCTGCAAAAATCACCCAAAACAATATTATGGTTAGTGGAAGCCTGAATTCCAGACGTCCCTTTTGAGTCATATACTCCCGCAAGGAAAGTCATGCAAAAAAAGATTTTCGGTAAACTAAGAAATATCGTCCGGAGAGGTAGGTTTACATGGTACAGAGCTGTTTTACTCTTGAGTCGTCATGTGTTCAACGTGCAGACTGTTAACTACATACAGCATTATGAACGAATCTTCTGCATGAATGGCGACATAATTCAAAAATAAAACTCGATCACATGCACTTATAAATCAACCTTAACGAAGAAGACAGACAGAAAGAAAGCAAAAAAGAAAAACATTACACTTCACATTGGAAATGACAGGAAGTTCGACAATTTGCTAACTCGATACAAGCATATTATAAATCTCCCAAAAACAGATCACTGCTGTTCCGCATAAACGAAATCAATGCCGAAACTGAGCGCAAAGCGTCTCTAAATGAAACCCACTGTTTTTTCGCATTGATTGTAACTGCTGGTATCCTGACCAGCGGGCTTACCCCCTTGTTTATTAGGAGCATGCGCACGGGGCCTCGGGATTGGCGGGCACGAGGCCACCGTGAAATAACCTGAAGTTTCACTAAGGTTTTCTTCAAGTTTCCCAAGTGTTTTGTAAGTCGTTTTGTTTCAGTTTTTCTTTCTCGTGCTACGGATTTCTAAAGCTTTCTAACGGATGTTTGTGATGATACTTGTGAGTTGATTCAGCCTCGTGTATGATTAAACGTTTTGTTGTTATGTTCATCGCCACGGCTATCATGTGCCGCCATTCACAGCCACATTGATTCTTCATTCGTAGTTCAGTTTAACAAATATTTTGCTGTTTACGAAAAAGATTGTCGAAAGTTTGAGCTCCACCAGCGCATGCGATCCGCTGAATATCAAAGCCAGTCCCCTTTAAACTATAATTTTACATAACATATGCGACTGTTTGGCGATTCAGACATCCCTCTCTGGAGTATGCTCGATTTGAGGGAACGTCTGAAATTCAGGCTAGGTTAGTGTTCCCTGGTGAAATTCAATGAAATCGACTTGATAACTCTACAGGAGTATTTTGTGTATGGGTAAAGGCATTAAGTAACGACTTCAGCACAGAATTTACCAGAGCCAGCAATATCATCATGACATTGCCGCTTTGAATATCCAGCTGCACTTTTGATGCATTCCTTGCAAGAAACATAACATGAATCATAATTATCAAAAGAAACTGAACTACAAACTCATCTAAAACCGGCGAGAAAAAAGCCACAGTTTTGCGCGACTTACAGCATAGCTAGTCGCTCTAGACTCGCGAATACTCCTTCGGGTAATGATGTAAGGGCGTTTGAAGACAAATACCTACATGTAACAAAAAGGAACCACAAATCTTCATTTGACATGACTGAAGGTTTATGTAATAAAGTGAAGACCTACTAGATTCTAGATGCCTCTTGCTGCGTACAGGGTCGTTGCTAGTAGACTATTAGCAGAAACGAGAAGAAACGCGGGGTTTTATGTTATTGGATTATGGTATTCAAATAGACAATATCATAAAAGAGACGATGCAAACTGGGTGGGAGCCCCAAAGGTCCTAGAAATCTCAAAATAAGGACGTATTTTAAGAGGTATTAAAATTTTGATAGTGATTCGCTAACCAATGAGATCTTTGCCTCAATCAGTAGTTTGTACAGTTGTGTGTATTGAACGTGAATTAAAGTCTGCAGGGTTAAAGGAGAAAGGAATGTATACTGTAGTACTTATAGCTTAAATTCAATGGCGTTTTTAAGTTAAAAAAAGGTGTAAAATGCTTAACATTCGGGAAACATCCAGCAGGTTGTTAAATGTCAGCGAGATTGAGTGCTTCTAACACTATCGCTGATATTCTCCGGAATGACCACGACGGACAGATTTAAGTGTACTAAGTAATCGGCTTTATGATCAGGTAGAATTGGCTTCTTTTGATACTTCTGAATAAGGCCCCTCCCCAACAGTTTCCTGGTTTGTTTTGCAGTGTACGCCGCTGCCTAATATGAAACACTACATAGGGAGAGGGGTTATTATGTTATGTTTAACCGCGTCAGGATTAGCTCAGTTGGTAGAGTGCTTGACTGCAGAGCTGGAGGTCGCGGGTTCGATTCCCGGGGCCGGACCAATACTCAGGGTCTTAAAATAACTGAGAAAGAAGGTACTCCGTTTGCCCCGCAGGCAGCTGGACCTTCGCGTGGCTCTGGTGACCACGTAAAATGGCGGTCCCGTCTCCATTAGGAGACGTAAAAATATAGTGTCCCCAAATAGCACTTTCGTGCTAAATACATTGACACTCAAATAAATAAAGTGCATGGTAAGATACGTGTCAACCAGTTTTGTAGGTGATTGTAGCTTTACATCATTGCCTTTAAGGACACTGTTGCTCTACTGTATTTAAAAAATTGACTATAACCTGAACCATGTCAAGTATATTGAATTAAGGTATAAATCTGTCCCCTTACAGCAATTCCAGGTAATTCAAATTGATAAATGCTTCTTCAGATAAAACGTTTATACGGTTATGCCATAAATACCTGTCAAAAATTAAGAAAAGTAACGTTGATGATAAAAGCACTTTCACTCACATGGTCAACGGTTAAGCAAATGGCATTCAAAAGAGTCCAGATTTTACAGATTGGTTTGGGACTCCTATGTCAAAGCTATTTCAATTCTATTTACTATCATTTTTTTTTTATCAAAAAGTTTTCCGCAAAACAGCATGGCCTTGCTGATATCATATAATAACGCTCTAAAACTTGATGTGATCTCACAGTGCTCTTTCTTTCTTCTACGGAGGATCAGCTTACCATACGACCACCCGGTTAATTACGCCCACCCCTTTATTACGACCACTTTTTGTAGCCCTCAGAAAAGCCCACAAATTCTGTTATCTGAAAACGCCATTACTACGACCAACGAACACCTTTTGGAGTCTTCAGTTATTATTTTCCTTGTAGAATTATCCCGCTAATTGAATGTTTTTAGGCAGACATTATTGGTATAGGTAATAGCATGATTTGTAGTGATATTTGGCATAAATACCACGAGTGATATTTCAGAA
>OZ037777.1:31385486-31410486 GCA_964035525.1 Porites cylindrica | reverse complement strand
TTTTCCAAAAAAATATCCACATTCCTTGTTTTTGACTAACGTCCTTTAATCCTGTATTTGGCTCAAAATCTTAATGCTTCGATTCACAATGCATTTTTGATTCTTTTCCAGTATCTACTGAAAAATACAGTCAAATATATACCATCTCTTCTTAGTTGTATCCTTGACAACAGGCTTTCAATGCAATGTCCAAGTTGTTTTAACACACAATCCCCCAACAAGTGAAGGTCTAGGAAATATTGGGTAAATGTAGATAATTATAAACATCTTTTTTGTGTCAAAAAGTGTTTACACTCCTATTTCAATCTTCAAACAGCTTGATTTGCATAAAAAGAGTGTTTTTTTATTGTTCAGTAGCTGTCGGCTCAAGTTCATATCTTGATCCCATCAATGTATCTTAAGTTTTAAACAGAGGTTTCAGTGGTTTCAAAACAAGCCGGTGACCACCGGAGTTCCATCGGCTCCTTGATTGTATGTTGCCAGCAATTATTCCAGTGTCCCCAGCCTCCAGATTCGGCTGCCTACTTTAAAACATTTTGAACCCCAGAGGGTTATGTACTGACGGTGAGCTAGTATAATTTTACAAAGGAACCCTACCAAAGGATCAGAAAGCCAAGCCAAGTAGTGTATGATAAAGACTGATCATCTCAAAACCCACTCCCTATTCCATGGCACATACCTGTATAGAAGTACCATAACCTTCTCCCTGGGTGTTAAAGTAACAGTAAAGAGGGGTTTCAGGTGTAGCCTCTTGTCTTTGTTTTATTTTTCTGATTTGCTACAACCTTTGCTCCTCTGTAGGGAAAGATAGTTTGGCAAGAGAAAAGCAGAAGACAGTTTGATCAAAGGATTTATTAATTCACATTTTGCTATTCCATCTGTTAAGAGGATTTTCTAAACAGATCATTTAAATAGTCTGGAATTTATTAAAGATGAAAATAAAAATATATGCTGTTCTTGTGGTTCGTTTAAAAGACAGCCTTAAATAAATTGCAGGGCTGAAAAATGGAGTTGTAAATAAGCTCATCTGGCTATGTTAATTTTTGATCATCTGTTTTCCATCAAATTTAATTACTAGTAAAAACCTGCAACTAAGAACCTGTATTTTCCCAAGTTAGCCTAAACAAGTCAGGTTCTTACAGAAAAACTAATAAGCACAGATTTAGGCTATTTAGGTTCAGTCTCAAATAGGTGCTTATTTTCTGAAAAAAAAAAAAAATACTTTGTAGCTTTGAGCTAAAAGTATTTAGTGGCATTCAGCTCTTTCCTTAGTATATGTAAAACCTGTATGCCATCACACTGCAGTCGGAGTAATAATAAATATTATTAGACACCTATGTCTCAAAAGAGGACCCTGAATGTTGACTTATCTTACTTTCCCACGTGTACACTGTGCAGAAGTTTTTTCTAAGAGATTTTATTAATAATGGTAATAGGACTGAGGGGAGTCCAATTCAGTCTGTAATCATACAAGTGTTACAAACTTGAACAACTGCGAAGCAGGAGTCAGATTTGTTTAATCGTGATTATGATTACAGTTTAAATTGAACGACACAAAGTCCTGTTACCAGTTAATTATAACCGTTACAAATTCCAAGAAAATAGATGCATTCCTTTTTGGTGAAAGAGTGTTTGTTCATACCAAATGTCCAAAATAAGGGAAAATATCACTGGTCGAGACACTGCCTAAATGTTGCATATTCATCCATTTTGGATTAATCCCCAGTTTGTTTGGGTAAGTGATTGTTGCTATGGTTATTGTGATAACTTCTGTGATTGGTGGATTTAGCTGAGTGCATTTAATATGATTGGCTAATATAACTGTCCGATTACAGGCAACTATACACAATGATTAAAGAAAAATAAAGCAGTTAATGCACCAATCAAATTTGAGGAAATTGTAATGGTTATGATCAATAACCTGTTTCAAATTTGAGTGCTCTTTTATAAAGACAGCCTAACTGGAAAATTTTAGCCTGACAGGTTCTTATAAACCAGTTTCTTAGTTGTGGATTTTTCCTGTATCCTTGTTGAGCTTAATACTGCACATCACTATGCTGGGTGTCAGCCAATCCCTTTTTTGTTTCTCCATGTCAATGAGGTCAGATAGGGTTTTACATTTGGTCTTCTAGACCATGGTGCCTTTAATAGAAAGCTTTCTTCTCCTAATCAGGATCATATTAACAATCCTTTACCCTGACTGATTAATCAAGGGATGAAGAACACTGAGGGATGAAGTTGTTATAACACAACCACCAACTCCTTTCCACAGGAGGAACAGAATGCTTAGGGATGGAAAATTAAATAAACATGAGAAACTGATTGAAGTATAGAGAGTATTCACATGATGTCATGGTGGCCATATTGGTGTCCCAAAACAATGAAACAGAGACCATGTTGGTGTCCCAAACTAATAAGCCACGTGAGTGAATACTCTATTAAATTCAAGGTTAGTTTTGTTTCCTATAGTTGCATCCAGGGTGTTTGCCTTCTTATCTCCAAGGGAAATATGTGCAGCACAGCCTCCCCCCCCCCCCCCCAAGAAACCTTGATTTCTTCAAAGCTGCTTAGTGCAAGATCATTAGTTTCAGTCTTTCCTGTGAAGTTTTTTAAGTCTTACAAAAAAAACTACCGTTAACACAGTCGTCTAGTTAAACTTTGCTGATCCCTGACAAGAAAGTGAATGTCAGGGAAACAGACACTTAGCCTTGAGGTCCTTAAAAGACAGTTGGCATGTAAAGTCAGGAGATGTCTTACCAAGGACGAGCTTCGAAGCACACTACTGTACACTGGCCTAGACACTGTCAGAGGATTCCACCTAAACAGAATTGACATCCTGAACCAGCTCAACATGATTTCAGTGTCTTCTGTTGCTGCAGATTTTCCGTAAACCAGAAAAGTGTATTCCTCGAAATGTCAGCATTCTTCCTTCCTTTTAACTTATTTGACAGTGAGTTGTACTTAACATTAATGTTTTGTGGCTCTGTAACAACATTTCTGTCCTCATGGACTTTCACCTCTATTTACGAGTTGTGTGGTAGATATACTTTTTAATACTTCTTAATACTTCTCTTGTTTGTGCTCTTCTGTCATCTATTTTTGTCTTCCCAGCTAAGCAAAATAAAATACATAATTGAAACATTAATGCCCAGAGGACTAACCTGTGCCACAGACAGAACTAAACTTCTGGTTAAGTCCCCCTGTGAGACAGCACTGAAATCCTGCTTCTGGGCACCCCGTGGCCCACCTGTGAACTAGCACTTGCATATGTGCTATGATTGGCCTCTTAAAAATACCATTGTCAGTGTGCCAATCAGGTTGAAGGGAATATCGAAACACATTCGGATTGGCAGCCCAGAATATTGGCACGGCTTTGCAGATGTTACTAACTGGCAAAAGATTATGTCTGCGACACAGGCTACACCGACAACCAGACTTACAGTGTAGGATTTAAATATATATTGTTTATAAATTCAAAAGTAAGCATATATTGAAGTCTTTAAAAATACACAAAATTTATTTTTTATACCTTAGATAATCGTCAGATAAAATAAGGTGCAGTACAGCATTATGAATGACCCTAGCTAACTGACACTTAATTCATAATAATTACCAAGCCAAAATATGTGTTTTGCTCCGGGAAACTTCTAACGTGTTCTAAAGTAACTAGACCTCTTATTGAGTCTCATTTTACAGCTCTAGTGATCCCTTCAGAACTTCAAACCTCTAAAACAGTTGAAACAGCTGTTTTCTTTTTTCACTTTAATTACATTCTTTCTTAATTTCCTAATTAATTACATAACTATAATCACTGTAAATCGTAGTATTTTTTTTTTTCAACTGTAAAGGTCAAGAACCAATCAACACATGTTCGGGAGCGATACATTTTTAAATAAGTGTTGTAGTTATCAGTTAAGATAAGGAGTAATTTCAAACTAGTCATTTTAACAATATGACTAGTAGTGCATAAGGGTTTCTTTTCATGTATGTTACACTTGCAAGCTTAGAAAAAAAGGAAGGGCACAAACTTTCTTGATTTCTCTCAGATAATGACAAATTGGACTACTTTTGGGCTTAACTCTTGTTCTAAACATAAATCTTCAAAGGCTAAAAACTCTTTAAATGCTAAAAATCCAACACTAACCTTCCAGAAGCTCGCAACATGTGACCGTTTCGAAATCAGTTGAGTAGAGCTTTCAGCAACTTTACGTCAACTGGCAAAGCCTTCCAGCTGTTAACACAGAAACTGTGACCATAGGCTTTTTCTCCACGGTACTTCGCTCAGGATAGGGTATTTTGATTGATGACTTCGGTGAATCAGAAGATGCAAAAGCTAAAATCTTGAGTGACGTTCGATTAGACACAGAGAAAGACTCACCATTACATTGCTCAAACCGTACAGTCGAGAAGAGCTTTGAGCAACTTTACGACGAGTGATAACGCCTTCCAGCAATCAACACTTTAAACTGTGACTATCAGCTTTTTCTCCATTCTATTCCACTCAGGATAGGCTATTTTGTTTGACAATCTCGGTAAATCAGAAACTACAACAGCCAACCCTTTGAGCGGACACTCGTTTTGAAACAGGGAAAGACTCGCCATGACAGGACAGTTGGGTAGAGCTTTCAGCAATTTTACGTCCAGTGATAACGCCTTCAAGCAGTAGACACTTTAAACTATGACCACCGGCGTTTTGCTCATTCCATTCCGCTCAGGATAGGCAATTTTGATTGATGACTTCGATGAATCAGAAGCCGCAAAAGCCAAACTCTTGAGTGACGCTCGATTACAAAGAGCGAAAGACTCGCCATGACATTCCTCAAAACCAGGCAGTTGAGTAGAAGTTTTTGCAACTTTACGGGGCGTGATACAGCCTTCCAGCGGTGAACACTTTAAACTGTGGCCATCGGCGTTTTCCCCATTCTTTTCCGCTCAGGAAATTATATTTTGTTTGATGACTTCTCTAAATCAGACGCCGCAAAAGCCGCAAAACGTTACCGACACTCGTTTTGAAACATCGTAAGACTCGCCATAACATTCCCCGCAGTTGCATGATATTTATCGTTAAAATAATACTAAGACTGCTTTGTTTGGTCATGACATTTGCTTGAAAGGCCGGCTAGATACCTTCTCAACATTCTCAGCATTCAAGATACATAATTCCGTTAGCCTGTGGGTTAAAATAACGAGAAAACCAAATGGCATCGGGCGTCCATCTTGGTGCTTCGCGCGAAAACAGAGCAGCAACTCTGCAACCGGATGTGATGTCATAAATCGGTGGATCATAGGTACACGAAACAAGTACCGAGCGCTATTGGAGTCGTGGGCCCCCCCCTGGCACTGACTCACAAATTGAGCCATATTCCAATCCCTGAGATGCCGGACTCCATAAAATTCCAGTAAATGTGCTTTAGAAACTGCCGGTATGCGGCCATTTTTGAATCCCATGCTAACAATCCGACGCTCAAAACAGGTGAAACTGTGTCACGTTTTGAGCTAAATAGCTCGGTAAAACAACCATTCAGAGGTGAAAGTTTGCTCGAGAATCAGAAAATCAACTAGGCAAGTCTCATTTTGGATCAGAAAGTTGAGATTTTAGAGCTACAACCTCGAATAAACCTTCTATTCAACTGGCTCTGCAAGGTCAAATGCAGGTTGACACGTAAACCGGAAAAGTCGAAACCCGGAAATAGGGAAAACCGGAAATGCGGAAATCCGGATCATCCGGAAATCGGCAAATATGAAATCAATCAGGAGCCGAAGGCAATTCCAACAATTAGAGACAGCTGCATTCGTTTAGGGCTTCTTTTCGACGTTGAGGCACATAAAAGGTAAAACCTTCCAAACCGGCGTAGCTGTTTGATTTTCACTGAACTGAAACACAGTTGCACGATCGATTGCGTTTGGCAAATAGGCTCCATAAGAAACAGTAAATATCATTAACCGGTTATAAACATTCTATGTGCGCTAACTTATCACACCTGTGACTAATACTTTACAGAAGTTGGCTATATATCGAAACTGAATGTGTCGAGATCTAGGAAACCGAGCCAGCTTGGTTGTCTGGGCTTATTAGTATATTAGTATTATAGGGTATGGTTGCAAGAAACTCCCATTTAATCTACAGTAGCTTTAACAAAGGATTTAAGTCTGTATGCATGTTTAGACCTTACGACCAATATTAACACCGAATGGTAACACTAGTGGCAAGTCTTAGGCGCGACCCTTGTTGTAGACCAAAAATCCGACGCAATATGGCCGAGAAGGGACTAAGACACTTTGTTTTAAGATAAGCTACAAAACACCGTTAAATGGTCGAAAAAATAATCCTACATTTGTCGACAAATTTGGGTTTTCAGACCTCAAACGAAATCTGCTTAGCTGATGTTTTCATTCGCGGACAAGTCTCACCTCCGGACATTTGTTTTATTTTCTTTCTTACCCAGTTATTTATCTCGAAACGTGACATACCGTAAAATTCCGAAAATAAGCCCCGGTTCTTATATTTTTCAAAGGCCCTTTTTGAGGGGCTTATTTTTGCACGGGCTTATATTCGTAGGAGCTTATGTACGGAGGGAAGTTTGCGTTTCAAAATCGATTGGGCTTGCTTATAGTTGGAAGGAAATTAACCGTTTTTGCTTTGTTTTACTTTGTATTTGAGGGCAATTTTCCAAGCACAAGATCCCGGGGGGCCTATATTGGAGGGGCGATTTCACGGAGGGTTTTTTGTGTTACGAGTTTGGGGGAGCTTATACATGGAGGGGCTTATTTCGGAATTTTACGGTAGTTTCAGCATGGGATTCAAATATGGCCGCATAGCAGCAGTTTCAAAAGCGCATTGACTAGAATTTTGAATGAAATATTGGTCAATTTTTTAGTCAGTGCCAGTAATGAATTACGTAAAGTTTGGGAGGAGACGGAGGAGGAAAATCTAGTTCCTGTTGTAAAAATAGTCAAAGGGACTGGAGAAGATTCAGGAAGAGGATCAGTAAAATTTGAAGAAGGCTTTCTCCCATTCACTCAAGGTTAATGATATTTACTGTTTCTGGGAACTGCGTTTCAGTTCAGTGAAAATCAAACAGCTACGCCGGTTTGGAAGGTTTTATCTTTTACGCGTCTCAACGTCGAAAAGAAGCCCTAAACGAATGCAGCTGTCTCTAATTGTTGGAATTGCCTTCGGCTTCTAATTGATTTCATATTTGCCGATTTCCGGATGATCCGGATTTCCGCATTTCCGGTTTTCCCTATTTCCCGGTTTCGACTTTTCCGGTTTACGTGTCAACCTGCATTTGACCTTGCAGAGCCGGTTGAATAGAAGGTTTATTCGAGGTTGTAGCTCTGAAATCTCAACTTTCTGATCCAAAATGAGACTTGCCTAGTTGATTTTCTGATTCTCGAACAAACTTTCACCTCTGAATGGTTGTTTTACCGAGCTATTTAGCTCGAAACGTGACACAGTTTCACCTGTTTTGAGCGTCGGATTGTTAGCATGGGATTCAAAAATGGCCGCATACCGGCAGTTTCTAAAGCACATTTACTGGAATTTTATGGAGTCCGGCATCTCAGGGATTGGAATATGGCTCAATTTGTGAGTCAGTGCCAGTAATGAATTAGGTAAGCCGTACTTTTGACGAAATATGCTTGAGGTAGATCCGTTACGCTAAATCTGAAAATATCGTATTAGCTCGCATACGCGTTGATACAAACGGTCATAACTTTTAAAATACTGAAATCGTACATGGGGTTTTGTATGTTATTAATAACAGATGGTCTATCTTTGCGTCTATTTAGTCTAGAGCTTTCAACTATGTCCCAAAAGTCAGAAATAAGCTTTTAAAACAGGGTAATTTTTGGCCTTTCGCTCCAAGGCAATTAGTTGGGGTCATATTTTGCACGATTTCGTCTTTCCAGCTAAATTTAGCAGAGAACTATTACTTTCAGGAAAAACTAGAGATGTTTACCTATAAATAGGTATAAAACTCATTGATAGATGGTGCAAATCAAACATTTTACAGCGCCGCAAAAAATGCCAAATTTTCAGTTTTCAAGACGTACAAAATGGCCGTGGCGGGACAAAATACTCGGCGCCCCCCAGCGCGGCCAGAAAATTATTGCGAATCAAAGCAAACCTATTTTAGTTATAGTCTCGATAAAGCCTTTCACTCGCCAGAGTTTCAGGCAAAATTATTTGTCACCCGAAATTGAGTGGGCGGTTTTTTACTGAGACAGCCTCTTAAGTCACATAATTCCTCAATTTATCATAGATCTATTATACATTGTACACACTATCTGTCTTCTCATTGGCTAAAAGCAAAATTTTGGAAATCAGCGCAACCTACATATTAGTTAGTTAGCTGCTAACAGATAACTGACTAATCTGTAGGTTGCGCGCGTAGTGCATGATTTCCAATAACAATATCAATTCAGGTTCCTTGCGAAAGTGTGTTTGTCGTTATTTTCTTCAAAACAATGTACCACAAAACGATTTTAAGATTCCGTTTTTGTGATATCCAAATAATCAAGGTCTCGGTAAGCGTTATCAACACCTACGTCGACCTCTATTATTCCGGATATTACAAAACCTCAGCCAATAATTGTTTTGTAGCTGATCTAAACAAGAAACTTCGCTGCCATGCTGTCCCTGTTTCTTTCGATCTTTTTTTGTAAACCGTTTGCTTATGTAATGTGGATCCAAACTCTTTTGCCACTTCAAATTCTCAGTATCATCTCAGACTCTCACTATTTGATGCATTACTAACCACGCTAACTGTTAAATGATCAACAAGTCGAACATTTTTAAAGCATGCGTCACATGATCAAGAAATCGATCGAGTCCGCCCGTCTCGATAAATGAGGGCCTACGGGATTCCCACAACAAGCGTCCACGCTGTCAGCGATATCTATATCAATATTTCAGCCAAAGGCCTATCTGGCCTATAACTGGTCAGTGGGTAACTTTAAAAAACACGTGACCTCAATAAGTTGTACAATTAAGCCCGCGATACTGTCATGTGACATTGGTCAGCGGATACCTTTTAGACCAGAGCATGGATGTTTACTATCAAGTCAAAAACAGATTGTATAAATTTGGACACCTAGCGAATAATGCCCCGTCATTAGAGACCTTAAGATACCCCGATATCGGTGTACGGGTACGGGTAGTGTACCCGTACACGTAAAATGTTCATGTGCGTGACTATTTCGATTAAGATACCCGAAGAACAAGCACGCAAAATTAACTTCGTACATGCATGTCGCTTAATGCATACAAAATCTCCCTCAAATTCTACACTTCATATCTTAACAACAAGCTGCAACAAATAATTGATTCATACATAAGCTTATTGAAATATCATGGAAAGATTTTAAGAAACTTGGCGGGAAGTCCCTCGACCGAAAGCTTGTTATCGCAAACCCCGCCATTTTGATCGAGGCACATCACCAAACAATTCCTTTGATTGTCAACTTCAACAGTGGCTCCCATGCTAAATATTTCAATGCTATTTCTTTTGCGAAACTCAGACCTTCGAGCAATTCTCAGAAATCCCCCCCAAATACCGCCACAAACTGACATCGTTTCAGAGTTCAACCTGCGCATTTGAGGTCCAAAATCACTATACATTTTGAAGCGCTTTCTTTACAGCTAAAATTCAAATTTGGCAAAAATATTTGAACAGACTTGCAATAACATTGCCAAGGAGTCATACAATTTACATTTGTACTTAAAAAGTCTTAAAAACTTACTCGCTTCTCCATCATGTAGGACTTGCAGCTACTCGTAAATCTTCTACGGGTAAACTGGTGTCTACCCCGGAAAAACGGCTGGTTCTACCGGGTAAGGTCGATGACGTCACCACAAAATGGAAAAAACATGGCGCTACCCGTTACCCGTGCACCGATTTCGGGGTATCTTAAGGTCTCTATTAAAAAGAAATCTTTCCCGCTTAACAGCCAATCAAAGAGCGCGTACTATTGTAGCCATATGATAAAAAGTAGTATTTCAGAGATGTACAAAAATAATATTCCCCGTGTTTCCCGCTATACTGTTTCTTTACATACAGGATTTGCAGCTTTTTCAGGTTTTTAATGCTTTCCGGTAGCTTTGGTATCTTATTTGAAACCAGCTTCCTAAAAATAAAATATTTTGTTACTGGATAATTTGAGAAATCACTAAAATCAACGAGCAAGCATTCAAGATGTTCCGGCTTTGATCCAAATTTTGTTTACCCTTCAGTGGATGATGCTATAAATTTAGATTGATGGTGTTAATTATACATGTATATAAGGTAATGTCTGAGGCCGAGAGGTTATTATCCAAGGGGCGAGGGCATTTTCCGATTTAGTGCACCTTTCCATTCTTTTAGAACCAGCAGGTCAATATTGTGGCCACTGAACTGGAACAGTAGGTACATTGGTAACGACGAACTCCTATTCCGTCTCGGTTATCTGCTCTTTAATTTACTGTAAGCAGTAGCATATTCAAAACAACGGAGAAGTGCATTAAAAGGTCTCCCAGTGACAAGTCAGATAACGTAATTGCGCACTGTTATAAAAACTACAAGGTTTGCGGTACTTTCCTTTTAAGGTCCTAGCTTTTCATATGAGTCGCGCCCATAAGTTGTTAATATCTAATTCCCCAAGAAATCAACTCCAAAGAAAATTCGCCTATATACACATTTGACATTTTCAGCAAATTGGAATAAACGCGCGACAGAGTTTGACGAATCGCGAATTCATTTTAAAAGTGACGTTTTCGCTGCCGTCGTCGTCGGCAATGCTAAAGCTCCACATTGACTCTAGAAATCGTAACCTGTAAATTGGCTGCTACCAAAGAGTATCGTGCATTAAAATGATTTTTTTGGGCTGTAAACATAAGACTTAGTTTGATGGGAAAGTTTTCATGTCGGGTATTTTGCCGGATCCTTTTTCCTGTAATCACTCAGCCCCTTCCCCAAAAAGATTTTTTTAGTAGCTTAGAGTTTATCACATTAATTAATTGCTTATATTATGAATATGTAAACGGAGGCTTCGTTTTTAGCCCTGGCTAGATCTATATATTGTAATGGACTACAATAAGCCTTTGATATCAGCAAATGTTCCAAAACTTTTCCTACAGATAATTATTTGAACAAAATAACTTACAAATGTTCAAGATTTTCAAGAGAGGCAAACACACTCTCAGGCAAAAGTCCAATGGCATTAGAAGACAGGAGCCTGAAACAGTCATTGGGAATCACGATAAGAGCTTTGACGTGAGAGAAAGCTTTTCTGCTGTATATACTCCCTGATTAAGACGACAACATGCTCCATTTCTTACAATCGACAAATTTCATTGACTTTCCTCTAGCATTCATTTCCCCGTCAAGATTTTCATTCGGGACTAAGACCGAACTACGAAAATAGGCAGTCCAAAACTAACAGTGCCAATCCTTAACCTGAGATTCCAAGTTGGAAGGGATTGATATTAAGCTAGTAACGATCCACTTCTTGTGATTCACGTATCACCTTATTGATAAGGTGGTTATTTACAAGAGTGGTCGAGGATTTAAACTTGGGTGACCCTGAACAAACTCAGCCAGCGGTCAGGGTGAGACTTAAACGAAGTGCATCCGGATTGGAGGTTCAATACTTTGACTGCTTAGTCAGGGTGCCTACTGTATGTCAGTGTTTCTTCGGTAGGAAACATTTTAAAATTGTGCATTCGTAATAGCTGGATAATTAGACTGCCATTAACAATGTTGATACCTTCTTTTAGCTTAGCTTGAAAATCAGCCTCCTGATTATGTGGCAATGTTTTCTGGTCAGTAACAGGGGAGCCTTCTCTGTTCTCCCAACAGAAGTCAAGAATATGACCTGCTAGTTACCAGTGGTGAAAGATGCTCTCGGACTAAGCCACATGAGAAACGTGGAAGGTAAGGTCATTAAACCGATGGCCTTTGATAGAGCATCTGGATTAGTAGCCAAACGTTCAGAGGCTCTACTCCTGCCAGGAGAACTCTTACTGTTTGCTTTGTTTGGCGTTTTGTCATTGTTACCGACTGCGGCATAGATTACTGTTAAAGGGACTGGTTTACGATAATGCGCATGTGTGAGTTCTGACAGTAGCTGATTGTTTTTAAACCAATCGGAAGCGAGTTAGATGCACGCAAGTAAATTTACAAAATTCAAATTCATTGTTCGCGACGCGAGAGTATTTCCGGGCATTTGGTTTGATTTTATATATCCCCATAATTCAAGTTTATTCTTTGCTACTCCTCAGATATATGTTGCAGCCGATAAGAATAAGATTTACAGCCTTGTCCTGCTTTGAAACGAACATTTACCAACGTGTAGTTTTTCGAGGTCGTACCCACGCTAACAAAGCAGTCACCGATCGGCAAACAAAATTTGCAAACAAACATTTTATTACTGTTCTCTCAGTTCGCCTTATATAAACCCAGAAATACCTACAAATAGCGCCTGGCCGGTGACAAAAACACACAACGTATGAGTATAAAAATTATCCTTAATTGAGCATAAATTTCAATTGCTTATTAGCAAATGAACAAATCCATTAGCGTTGCATCGGGTCAGTGTTCCGCAAAACAAGTGTTATCGAGTAGAACACATAAAGAAGCTAGGTTATAAACAGAATATTCAGGCAATAATTTATTTTAAAAACATCAATTCTTCAACATATACGATCGTAAAGCAAAGATACAAGGGACATTTCAAGTGAACCAGATCGGTGAAGATCGGGCGGCCTGTTGCGGTATAACTACAGGTTGGAGTCAAAAATGAAATCAAAGTTGAACGAACTCATGCCTTTAACCACTTTCCAATTGTCGTGTATTCTTTTCGTAAGCCACACAGTACTCCTAGAACCATACCAGATCGATCGGCTAAGCTTCTCTGTCTTCAAAGACTCTTGTGAACGTCCTGTTTCCGGACGGCCACGATGCTCTTCTGAACCTCCATGATCAAAACATTATTTTTTGCGTTTTTTTAAAACGTAACCAGTCAAACAACACAACCACACGCTAATCACCACTACCGAAGTAAAACTAGGCCAGCCAAGGCGACGGATGTCGGAATAAAACGAAGGATTTTCAATGATTGTACCGGTAATGGCGATTTCGAATTTAGTGTTGACCCGACAAATTTATTCTGAAGAGACAAACGGCGCGCATGCGCATAACCGTGATCGCGTCCCTTAAACTTACAGTTCTCTCAGATTTTTCAATCTGGCAAAGTCATCTTTCTGTAGAATTTGGATATTATTCGAAGATAAATCCCTGTTGAACAAAAAAAGAAAATACTCGGCATGTTGGCCTAATTAACACAAGCCTTTTTATTACTTTTAGTATAATGTTATCAGAAAATTAGTAAGGATAGAATTATTTGCAAGCAACAAATGCTAGTATATCAAAGGTCAGAAAAAATTCCAGTGATAAATGTATCAAGGCCTTTGTCCTAAAATTGCTTTGCTTGGCCCTTGTTCAGATATTCTTTTATTCTTTAATGTAACATTTACTTGAGAATTACCTTCATAGTTCTAAGGCTTCTGCTGGATATAGGTAATATAATGCTGATAAAACTACCGAAGTTAAATAAAATCACGGTCTAACCCATCCTACACACATGTATCTGAGATGGTTTCATGTCTTCAATATTTCATGTTACAGTTATTTGATATGAAATGAATGGAGATATACAGATTCCTATACGCTGTAGAGAACACAAGAGTCCGGGGGGGGGGGGGGGTACTTTAGGAATTTTGGGTGAGGATGAGCGAGTTTTCTCGAAAAATATTCAACCCGGAAAGGATTACTGTACTATTTTTCACCTGAAAAATTAATGCGGTTAGTTTTATTGGAGGTCTAGCCCTTTTGGAGGTCTAGCCCTTTCCAGGTCGCAAAATGATTAAACTTCTAAAATTGGATAACTTGTTCCCGCCACTACGACATTCTTGCTAAAACTCTTAGTAGAATGACGACGCCTATCACGTTTTCTCGCCAAAATGATGTTGGCTTACTACTTAGTGTTGAGAAAATCTCCTACTCCGAATCTTGTCTCAGAATCTTAAGGTCGCTAGTAACTTATCTTACAAGGTTTGCGTAATCGTAGGGACACATTTCTTTAAAATGTGCGTGAGTAACGTTATATTTCTGCACATCAAGTGATTGCCATTAATAAGGGTCCATGACGTACTACATTGAGGTCTGCAATCTAAATAACCAACACAAAAAAGGTCAGAACTTAAATAAAAGATCTTTCACCATATATTTATTTAAAGCCTCTTTCCCGCACACCAATTTTAATACAACTAATGAGGGTCTCCCAGGAGTTTTGGGGAACAAGGAAACATGGCAAATTTAAGCTGGGGAACAGGGGATTAAAGCTAAAATATCCTCAATTTGGAACAGGGGAACATAAAACGGTTTTCCGAATCAAGGGAACGATACTACAATACTATGCGAAGATAATGAAGGAAAAATACAGTTTAACAACTTCAAGGCACTTGTTGTGCGTCACCTCTGTACGTCTCTATCTCGTTTAAACGCCTCTTTTTCGTTCTCTTTTTCCTTCTGTTTCCTCACAGATGGGTAGGTGCACTCAGGGAGATTGGGTGCTAAGCACATAACAAATCGGTAACTGATTTCCAAGAGGTCACTTAAGAGAGTGGTTGTACGAACGGCTTCGACTCTTAAGATTACACTTTAATCTAAGGATCATATCACATTTCAATTTTTCCCTAACTGCACAAGAACCTGTGAATACGTGTCCTTGCAACAGAGAGTCACACAAACTCGGAACTGATATTTACTCTAGGGGACCAACCATTTTACTTTTGAGAGGAGGGTTAGGTGATTTGGTGTGGGCATGATTTTTTTTTCAACCAAAAGCAAAGTTTTGAAGGGAACAGAGCAACAAGGACCACCCCCCCCCCCCTCCCCGAGTCCCTCTCTAACACAGCGTATTTTGTTCTTTTGTTAAACAATACAAAGTCTTCAGTCAGCTGAATTACTTAAAGCAACCTGAAAGAGAGAGAAAGAGCGGCATTCGACCAAATAATGTATGGCAGATTTACAGATCTCACAATAGTATATAAGTCGATACACAACCTTGTTTAATCATAGAATTAAAGTCAGTTATGCTCAAAATAGCCCTCATGTGTGTTTAATTTAGCACCAAGCCTCGTTTGCTAACGACACTAATTCTTTGCATTTGCACTCTCTGTGCACGGAAGTTGACGATAGAGTAGTTAATATAGAAAATAAGCTGCGCACATGGTCCAAATTTTATCAATGACAGTTTGTCCATTTGTTAAAAAGTAAATGTCAGTGGAAACATCTTGCTGTTGTTTTAGAATTTATACGGGTTTTATAGCCTTAGAGGATATTTAAAAGCAGTGTATGTAATGGCGTTTCAAACGGTAGAATCAGTTAGTGAAAAAACTTAGCATTGCAAGAAAAAGTACTTATGAGAGATTATGATTACATATAGTAGAGGAAATACACACCAATAAAGACAACGCTGAAATTAACAATAGTGACATTTCCGTAATCATTTACTGCGATGCAACTGTAGCTTCCTTCATTGGTTAGCCAGTGCCTAATATCTTTGGTTCCATGTTCAAGTACAGAGGTGTCATTTTTTAACCTCATGGATATGGGAGGAGTTCCAGTCACTGATATCCACAAATAAGCTCCTGCGAATGCTCGAACAACAGGATCAGGATCTGGTAGAATTATCTTAGGTGGAGCTAAAAGTAATAAAAGACAGTATCGAAATGAACGTTTTTTTCAGGGGGTGCAACAGTATTTACGGATACAGAAATGTGATACTGTATTTAAATTTTGTGAAGGCTACATGTGTAACTCATGTCAAATCAAATCTAACTTGCCTTCCATTTAAAATATATTAACTTAGCCCTTGCAGTGGTAAGTTAAAACCCTTTAGAAATTAATTAGTAACTTCAGTTGTAGACTTACCTTACTTTTACGTTGTGAATGCAATTGTTTTAAAAGACCTCTTATAAATGTTCTTATTTTAGGGTGCGCTCGAGGACGTAGTGACAGCTGTAAGGAGGCTATATTCTGGACGACTTTTGCTCCACATTGCTATGATCGAGTCTCGATATAATGATCTTACTCTCAATGGAGAGATTAAAAATTCCGTTAACGGCAAACAGCAAAGGTCAATTTATGTCATATGACCAAATTTTTGCCTTTACTTGCCGTTTACTGTTCATTACAGTATATTCATGCCAGTTTCATTAATAAGAATTGTTTTAGACAGTTTTTATCTGTCATTTCCTAATTTGAGATTATAAATGTCTCTGAAAGTGGATGAAAGTCGTAGCACAAAAAGTTGTTATTTTCGCTTACGACAATTCTATTCCGTTATTCAAACAGAAAAACCTTGTTCATCCTGGCTACTTACTTGGCTTAATGGCAGTGAATAACAGACGAAATCCTCTCTCCTGGCAGCATCTTCCTGAATAAAATGTTATCCTTATTTGCTTTCCACCGACATAAATCTCCTTTCCAGTGCGCCTTCCGCAGTATTTTGGTCCAATTGGCCTGTTGTTTTCGTCGAAAATCTCCAAGTAGTCATAGCTTAAAGAAAATAATCTGTTCGCAATTCAAATGACTTTCCGCATTTGACAATTGGAAAGACAAACCATTTTGGTTTATATCAAGAATCGCTATTCTTCAAGCACAAATTTTCTTTGAAACGGGCATGCGCATTAACATAGCGCTCGAATGTGTATTAACTGAGATTGGATTTATTACATTGGCGTTACTGAAAGGGTAGCCAGACACATTTTCAACTCTAACTAACCTCTTCTAGTGCAGGTTACTACAGTGGAACATCTATATAAATTAATTGTGCGGTCACCCTCTAAATAAAAACCAGTTACCATAGTCCGAGTGTAGAAAATTAATCAGCACTGTTAACAGAACCTTAATTATGTAAGGTCAAGGTCACTAAAAAAGAATTAAGGCTAGTACGTGGCCGCTTATCCCTTCCCCAAGGGAAGCCATTGCAACCACGTGACAAGGTGCCATGTTGGTGGTCAATACAATAAAAACTGTTTTGTTAATGATATATGAAATAAATCATATATGAACTACGGAAATGAAATGAAAATGAACAAATGATCGTCGCAGTGAACGCAATTTATGCCTTCTTCGTGTATTTCGGGAACAGCTCGCTTGATTAGTTCTGAAATTTCTTTGTTTACTACGGCAGGAAACCGAGAAGGCATTTTGCTCGCAACTTACGCGAGTTGGCGTCGCTCGCTTGGAGGAACTGGAGGTGAATCAGTGAATAGTGCAGGATATTCACTGATTGAGTAGCCAATCAGAGCGCGCAAAAACCACAATCCGCTGTTTTAGTATATACTAAAACTGGATATACTCTTTTGTAGATGGGCCTATAAACGGGGGAGGGGGGGCTATAAGTAGGGGGCTTTATTTTATAACGGTATAGTCAATGTATAAAAGAATGCTCGTACACGTAAAATTTACCATAGGGCGCCATAGGTTTTTGTTCATAATTAGCGAGATGCTGCGGTTTCAGACGCAGTCGGAGACATCTTCGGGCCGGAAGATGTGGCGCGGGTCACTATAAAGACTTAACCAAAGTGCAAACCATCCATGAAAAGTCTTTTGCACCAACGGTAAGTAATAACAGGTAATTTCTTCGACATTTAATTCACGTCCGTAATTAAAATGTTACGAGACGGTGGAAATCCACCTTTTCCGAAGTTAAACAATCTACAAGACCTATGCGCAGAACAGAAAAATCACATTAAGTTTCTCTATTTACCATGTTAGAAGAAAATCTTGGAAGACTATTTTCAAGACCATGCCATATGGAATGGAAACTCTGTAAACACAGCGCATGCTTTTTGGGTAGTCCATTGGATAATTGGGACTTTTCAGTGTATTGTTAACAACAGAACCACAACCTGTTAATGATAATATGTAAATGTTTTATAGCATAAAAGTAATAAAGAGGACTTTGATTGTTCAATTACACATTACCTATATACCCATGGGTGAATGAACACTAACCTCAGCCCCTCCCCCCCCCCCCCCCCTTGTCCCCACACACACACACACACACACCCCAACTGTTAAATCGGGTTATGCAAAAACAGAAAAAATAAGTTTTCTATTGCTTTTATAAATAACTTCAGCAATGAGCTCATCTATCTAAGCAAGAATTACCAAGCAGTATTGCTACTTCCACCCTAGATGTAATGTAATTCCATGGTTACTCTCGGCAGTATGTTGCCGGTACCCGTTCATTCAGCTGCCTGAAGAGAGACAATTTCGAACAACATTTCTTGCCTGAAAAACGAGTCGGAAAGGCTTGAAACTGACCTTTGAGGTCCGAAAAAAAAAATCCGTTATTTACCCTCGGCAGTATTTATAGCACTAATGCTAGTGAGGCCGAGCAAATGCCTGAAACAAATAATTCAAATCAAACTTAACAGGGTTAAGAATCCAACTGGCCGGAGGCGAACCAGTTGGCTATTTTACAAGCATGGCCGAGGATTTGAACTCGAGACTACCGTGAACAAGTCCAGCTAGAGATCAGAGCGGGACTTGAACTCGGGGCCTCCGAATTGCAAGTCCAGCGCTCTAACCACTCGGCCACGCTGCCCTTTCTGTAACTGCTACTGTATCCGCCTGGCCACCTCGCCTCCATAGAAAATGGAAGACACTAAATGTCACTGTTATACCAGTGTAATGCTGGTTTTTAAGTTGGTTTAGACCTGGTGCCTTTTAGGTTCTGATTAGTAAACAAATCGACAAATTGTAGAAGTCTGACGGACTTAATTATTCTAGATATGAAGGAGCCGACAATTTCCCCTTACTTATTAAAAAGACGGGAATAACTCTTGTGTCTGTTCCATAATTGTTAGTGGCTATGCAGTGGTAGTTTCCCTCCAAATACAATCGGGTTACTGCGTTGTTAGTTTCATTGACCAGAACTATAGAATTCCACATCAATGCCACGTATACTGGAGAGGTTCCTGTGGCTTCACACACAGTCGTCAAGCGACCTGCAAGTGTACGAACAGCTCTCCCTGGAATTGGCATAGTTATGTTGGGGGGAGCTGGTGAAAAAAAAAAATGGAATAAAAATGAGTTTAACAATATCAATGAGAAATGATGTAATCAACATCTCACTAGCACGGGACAAAGGAAAAGTCTGAGTCCCCGACTTCTTTATTTATCACAGCAATAATCAAGTAACGATCCGCGTAACTTAAAATGGAAGGCATACTTCATTGTTCTCCAACAATACAGAAACGTTGGCATTACCATACTGAGACCCAGGTTAACGAACCCAAATGTAAATTGCAATCTTAATCTTAGTAGTTAACAGACAATGTGGTAGATTCTGATTAATTTTGTCGAAGAACTTTATGAACATGTAAGGTACAAGCAAAGGCGAAATTATCAGCATTTAGCATTCTCTGCCGTTTAAGTGCCATACGTTTTAGCAATGCTTAATTAAGCAAACGGACAAAACCAGTTGAGACACATCGCACGAATCGCAAAAATACCTACTTTTTCCTGTCATCATGGAAAACTTGGAAACCGTCGCCAAATGAATGCCTGTTTTCCACCTTCTCCTTATTGAATGTTCTTTAGGATAACATGAGAATTCTACACGTTGGGTTTTAGACAAAAACAACTTTGAATGGGAGGTGGGGAGGGGCCTTACCTTTTTCTCTTCAGAGGAAATGGTGGCATGGCGCAAAAGTTAGAAAATAGATGGAACTGTCTCAACAGTTTTATCCAGGGTTGTAGCACTGCTCATATCCTAACCTGAATCGTTACTAATGTCAGGTGCAGTATATCTTTAACCCTTTGACGACCACTTTGGTCATTTTCTCGTCATATGTAACGAAGCATAAGGTTGCCAAAGGGGTAAGAAAGTTTCTCTTAAACTTACAAGGTTGGACAGGGGTAAAAACCAACAGAAATCCTTTTTTTCCTAAGTAAAAGTCTGAGTGAAACTTAATGACCACTTCGTTTCCACCCACATTGATATCTCGTCCAGAAAGTTCCTCACCACAGTATCTACCCACTGCCACGTAGTTTTCATCTGCAATCTCCAAGTAATCCGCGCTGCAATATTTGTGGTGTATTGTAAATTAGTTCAACTTGTCAGGCAAGGCAGCCAATAGAAAGCAATAAGGGTTATGAAAGGCATTACATTTGAAAATATATGCGTCAAAAATTATTAATTCATAAAAATTAATTAAATCGTTTGTATTGTTGGGATTCTAATGCGAGGGAGGCTTGACGTTCTAACGGAAACGAAGAATGTCACAACCATAATGAAATTCTGAAACGCACTGACGAGGAGTCAACATAAACGTTACAAAAAAGGCATTTCTGCGTTCTTGTCGCGTGTATGCAAATGAATTCAATTTGCTGAGCGTGTGACAAAGGTGTATTTTGTTGTAACGTTTTTGATGACAACTACCGCTGTTCAGTTCTAATCGTAAAAAATGTTCTTTAGACAGAGATAACCCGACTATAAGGGACAGAAGAAAAAAACTTTTGTTAAAGACCTCTTTTCTTCTTAACAGCAATATATACGATAATCGTAAAACCAATTGTTGGGACATGGATCGACCACAGTAAAATAGACAGCAATTTACAAAAGCTAAGCAGGTACTCAAAACTAAAGTTTTCATTTTCCCTATCCAGACAACAATAGACTACCGCGCAAAAAACGTCTGATTTTCTGTTTCAGGCTGTTCCGTTTCTTATATACCGCAAACTCCCGCTTATAAGCCCGTCCAGTTACAGGCCCATTTACCCTCTAAACAAAAAAAACATTCGGGTATGACCCCCCTCCGGGGATGCCCCTATAGCTTGTATTGAAAAAAATTCGATATTTTGCAACGTTTTGCAGCTTGCAAAGGCGAGTAAATTGAAAAAGGATTTTGATCAGCACCGTTATGTAGCTTGTTTTGAAACGCTTTTTTAGTCAGCCTGTAAGCCCCCCCAGTTACAGACCCATCTACCTGAAAAAAAAAATTTAGGTTATAAGCCCACCCCTTCCCTCATATAAGCCCCCTCTAAAGATTTTTTTTAAGTTCGGTCAAAAGCCCTCCGGAGATAAGTGCCCCTTTTAAAGGAGTTTCTAAAATCCCTTACGAAGTTGTATTAAGCCCGGGGTTTAAAAGCGGAAGTTTACGGTAAAGGATGCGTAGTGATTAATCAGCTGGAGGGGATTCTTCAAATTTCTAGCCTAAAGGTTCTCAATAACCTGTTCCTTTTATGCGGATAGTTTAGCAAGCAACATGTTATCATTTTGCTTTTTATTTGCTAATGTTCTGACGGTTTAATAAAAAAAAAACACACACACAATTTTCGCCGCCATTTTGCCGTGAATATAATTTTACCGAGGAGAAAAGCGTTCATAGTGGAAGTCTTTGAGACAAAATAAAAATATAGTTCGATTAACAAACAAATTGGATGTTAAGCACCACCACTTCGAAGAACCACTTAGCGTACCAACAAAGTACATAAAAGAATTCCTTACCATCGTCCTGAATAACGATTCTCCAAACTGAAATCAAGGAAAGTGAGTTTCAGTGTCATGCCTTGCGGAATAGGGACCCTGTACACACAGTCCATGCGGCCTGGGTATTTGCTAGGATAACGAGGACTTTTCAGTGTATTGTTCATCACTGCACCACAACCTATTTTAAAAAAAGAAGTTACAAGGACTAGCGGTAACTCAAAGCCCTTTAAGGAGAGATTTAAAGGGCGGGCAAAGAACGGGAAATAGCAGATCTCTTCATGTCCGATCACGGGTTTCCCATTTTGGACGTTAAACATATAGCCATTCCAGTACCTAATCGAGCTTCTTTGTTCGACTCACCTTGCATAGCAAGAGCTCCTTCAAGGCCCAGCCACGTAAAAACGAGAAAAAAGATGAAGAGGTAATGTAGTTTCCTTTTTGCTGGCTGAAAATTTAACATCTTACCTGCAAAAAACACACTGGTAAGGCAAGCGCGTGCACAACGCGTTACAAACCTTTAGTACTTCTTATAGCGTACAAATACATGTAAGGGAGGAGTGTTTTATTTTTTCGGTTCAAAGCTGTTCAATCTCTTACTACAGGGGACAGGACGACAAGAAACCCTGAGCCTGAGGTTGGAAAGAGAAACAGCTGTTTACGAAAGGATTTTTCCTGACATAACTCGCAATTTTTCATAACTAGCCGAAGTTTACCGCATTTGGAAGATGCAAGAATAATTACCATCGAATAACCTCGTTTCTAAGTGCGCCCTGGCTGTTTATCGAGCAAAAGTAAGTAATAGTGATAGAAATCAGATAAAAAAAAAAGGCGTTCACGGCAATCCGAAGACCAAATGACCGAATTTCTCAATAAAACTAAACGGAAGAAACGCAGTAATAAACAAAAAAAACATTTTTTCGATGGATAACAAGTACTTTTTAAGGAGTATCTGCAACATCTGGTAAATGTTTGGGTAAGGCCTACGAGCAGGTGAGGTTGATAAGAAATAAAAAATAGCTTGAATTAACAATAAAACAGTAATTGAATTCGGCTTTCGCATGATGCAAAGAATTCCGCCTCCGTGGATAGCATCCTCTTCGACTGCATAATTCTTCACATCGTACGAAAGCCGAAATTAGTAACTGTTAATTTTGCAATGAAAATGAAACTCAGTGACACACTCACCTACGGGTCGTATGCCACTTTTTTGTTCTTATCACTTACGGCACAGATGCACGGCAACATTAATCTCTTGGCCAAGTAGCTCGATACTGGAGACAGATGAATCATCTGCCAACAGGCTATTGGTCTCCAATAGGTTTTTAGGGATCCGGGATTGGCCTTATTTCAAAGTCGGTATTTCAAAGCAAAATGCAGGCAAGATTCGGGTATGAAAGAGTGCACGCTATGCAAAATGCCAAAAATAATCATCGTTATAACGAGATTGAGCGAAAATTTGGTTCGGCATGACGGGATTGAAGAACCCCATTAGGGATCCTCCCCTCTATCATTACGGAAAGCACCGCGTGAGTTTTTCACATTCATCGGTGTACTATTAAGAGAAAATGGATAGATCATTGCCTGAAAAAGGACAGCTGGTAATATTTTCACAAGAAAAACATTATAATGTAGAAAAATATCTTATACCTGTAACCGGTCTACTCAGAGGCCATGACACTATAAAAGCTTCCCTATTTTTTCCACGCATACAGACATTTTTCTTTGACGTAAAATACGTGTTATAAATCGGTATGTCATTTGTGGATCACTTCAGCTAGAATATTAAGATCTGACAAAATGGGATGGGATCAGGACAAACCAATTTCAGTCCACGACGGTCAAACGACAGTCACAGTGTATGCTTTTAAATGGATGGAAAAATGTCATTTTCACGAAATAATATTTCTGTCTCAATAAATGAACTTTCTCTCGTCTTGACTCAAGTTTAAGTACAGGGACATCCCTTTATTCAACAACCTAACGTAACCCATTAACTTAGTATCTTAAGCTTCTTCGCGCATATCCGTTTATATTAACGAAAGCAACAAAAAATAAAAAGAGCAAAAAAACCCATTAGTTACCTGAAAGGAAATTCTTCATTTTTATCTTGCTCTGGTTAGGTACTAAACCTTCAGCGAAAACGGAAAAATCTTCTTTCGTTCTGTTTTTATAAGCAGAAAATCTTTCCAGCTGCTTCTCGCTTTTACCTTACATAAAAAACTGAAGTTGCCCTATAGATTACTATTTCCATATGTTCCGCTTTTGTACCCTGAAAGAGCACTATGCACAACAACATAATAACGTAGTCGAAAAGACCAATTAAAAACGCCTACATAAATTGTTATGTGATATTGTCTGAATGATTGGAAGCGATTGTTCGCTGTAAGGGGCTGCTCTCAACTTAACCTGCAGCGTCTTTGAACCTTCGATTTGCGCTGGCTGTCACAACTAGTCTCCTTTATACCTATAAGATGGACTAAGACAAATTGTTTGACGAGATATTGTGACAATTTCTAATGTAACATTTCAAAATCATGCTCTAATTGCGCCTTTGCGACCATCAAACTCTCTAGTCAGATTTTTTATTTAGGAGCAATTATACAGCTAACTTTTTCCTTTCTTATGCTTTACACAGACGAAACAGTTATATCACAACGTAATTTGTGTAACACCTAGGCGTTCTGGTTAATGGTTAATCAGGTTCGTGCCGGCAGGTCATTTACTCAGTGCCTTATCCAATACACAAAATACACCTGTAACGGAGTTAAGAAGAAGATATCAAACAAATTCCATTTTTGAGCACCAACCTCAATAATTTTTTGGTGATTTTGCTAGGTGTAGCATTAAACCTTGAAAAAGTTGGCCGAACTTTTTCAAGTTTCAATCAATGCTCATCCTTGCCATACGTTTCAACAGACGACAAGAAACAGTTTTAGGGCCTGTTTACATAGAGGTGGGGGACCCCAGGTAGGTGAGGTAACCCGCCTGTTCATATAGTCTCTCACTTTAATTTGATCACGTTTACATGGTAGGTAGGGTGACCCGTCACCTGTTACCTCACCTATCTGGGGTCCTCCATTTTCATCTAAACATGCTTTAAGTGCCTTGCTTTTTGTCTTCACTAATAGGCGAAAAAAATGTTGCTTTTGGAAAAAAAGTGGGGAAACTGAAAAGTGACCACAATCAGAGAAAGTCAAGCATTTTTATATTTGCGAATAACCTTTTATTGAAACAGAAGTCCAATCTCATTTTCTTTAAATTCTTTTGTTCGTGTTTTGTCAGTACGAAGAAAAACTGTATTAAAGACAAAATTTTTGACTCTTCATTGTTATGTCTTGAGAAACACAATTCGCAAAAAATAATGAATTTTTGGAGTAAATAATCTTTACTGTTAAGCTGGAAATAAACCTTCCCATGGTCCAAATGAGTGGTTCATTAAAGATGTATCGTA